>CM077199.1:31696858-32296858 GCA_039654625.1 Rhinogobio ventralis
TTATTCCTGCCCATTTCTCCTGCATCCAACACATTGATTACAAGAACTGGTGATTTCTCACCATCTTATCTACCCAGATCTATGTGGTCTAGTTAGAGGATCAACAATATTTGTTTCACCTGGAACTTGTCATAATGTTTTGGCTCATCAGTGCATGTATATGCTGTATACATTTCATGGTAGTGAGAACTGGGGCAAAGTCCCATAATGTTGCTTGTAAAAAATGTATTCTATGTAAAAAATAAAATAAATAAATAAAAAAATAAATAAAAAAGAATAATGCAAAAAAAAACGGAAGAGGATTAGGTCCAAGCAATAATAAAAAAAATAAAACCATCTCGAGATTAAACTCGTTAAATTTAGAGAAAAAAGTTGTGTTTTTTTAAATGTTGAGAATAACTAGACAATGAGTCATTGTGTTTCGAGAAAAAATGGCACATTAATCATTAAAAATGACTTTAATCTCGGGATGGTTTTATTTTTTTATTATTGCTTGGCCCTAATCCTCTTCTGTAAAAAAAAAGTAGTAACGTTATGCATTAAGCAAAAAGTAATTATTTTACGCAGATATTTTGACTGGCTTTTTAAGATGTATTAGTTTGTTTGTTGATCTATTATTGTTTTTTTAATATATTCTTATTTACTTGCTTGTTTGTAGGATAATGAAGAAAAGGCTTTGTGTGTTATCCCATTCATAACATCTCCTAAAGAGGAGGAGAGACTGATACAAGGCTGCGTAAGGGTGAGTCTATCCTGTCTTTTGGTTTCTATGTTCATTGTTCACATAAAATCAATAATCTACAACTCTAAATGTCTCCTGACATGATTATGTCCCCCCTTACAGCCTGTTGTGAAACTGCTTTACAACCGAGGTAACAACAAATATTCCTATACAAGGTAAATACAAGTGTTTGATCATTCGTTAACATTCAACATGAGTTACCTTTTGGAGAGATTCAGATAGCTTCTACTGTCAATACTTATCTTTTTGATTGGTTTTATCTTTTTCAAAAGCAACTCGGATGACAACCTACTCAAGAATATTGAGTTGTTTGAGAAGCTGTCCCTGAGCTACAGTGGTCGTGTACTCTTCATTAAAGATGTCATTGGAGACGAGATCTGCTGCTGGTCCTTTTACGGACAAAGCCGTAAACTAGCAGAAGTCTGCTGCACATCCATTGTTTATGCCACTGAGAAGAAGCAGACAAAGGTAAGTCCTGTTTAAAAAAGGTATTTGTGACCCGTGCTGGCAAAATGAGTTGGAATGCGCCCGGGCAACAGGCAAAACAAGTGAAAAATGTCAATTTTGGTCGAATTTTCACAAAAATAAGTTCATTAAACCTTCGTCTAGTGATCCCAATGCTCCAAATAGCAATGAAACATTTAAAAGCATCTTTATTTGTACATTTTCTGAGAGGAGTTCCTTTCCTTTGTCCATGGAAAATGCAGTTTTTCTCTGCTTGCTTCTCGACCACTGGCGCTTTCCCTCAGCACAAGTTTGGTATCGTTTTAAAGCGCAGCATTCCAACTTTGTTAAAGGGTTAGTTCACCCAAAAATGAAAATTCTGTCATTATTACTAACCCTCATGTTGTTCCAAACCCGTAAGACCTTCGTTCATCATCAGAACACAAAGTAATATATTTTTGATGATATCCGAGAGCTTTCTGACCCCCAAGAGACCGCAACACAACGACCACTTTCAAGGCCCAGAAAGGTTGTAAAGACACTGTTAAAATAGTGCATGTGACTCCAGTGGGTGAACCTTAATGTTATGAAGTGACGAGAATACTTTTTGTGTGCAAAAAACAAACAAAAATAACAACTTTATTCAACAATCCCTTCTCTTTCGTGTCACTCTCCTACACGATTCACGTAATGACGTATGGCCGGCGTTCTGCCAAAGAAGAGTTGAATTGCCCAACATGAATCACGTTCATGTGTGACAGGGAGAAGACATTGTTGAATAAAGTCGTTATTTTTTGTTGGTTTTTTTGCGCACGAAAAGTATTCTCGTCGCTTCATGACATTTAAGGTTGAACCACTGTAGTAGTGTTGTCAAAAGCACCGACTACTGTACCAAGTCAGTGCTGAAATGTAAAAAATGTGATGCTTTGAGCACTGTTGAGCGGACTCGTAAACACCTCTGATTGCCCATTGTGCTCACACGCTCATCGAATATGTCTGTGATTGGCTACAATGATCAGCGCTTCAAAAACATGTTGTAAATATACATCAATGGCGCTCTTTATCTGCTTGTGCTTTCAAACGCTCCTGCTCCCACTTTCAAACACTTCCGTGTGCTTTCAAACACTCCCGTGGGTTGATCATTGTAGCCAATCACAGACATATCCGATGATCGTGTGAGCACAATGGCCAATCAGAGGTGTTTACGATTCCGCTCAACAGTGCTCAAAGCGTCACAATTTTAACATTTCAGTACCGACTTGGTACTTTTGACAACACTACACTGTAGTCACATGGACTATTTTAACGATGTCTTTACTGCCTTTCTGAGCCTTGAAAGTGTTAATTAAATTGCTGTGTATGGAGGGGTCAGAGAGCTCTCGGATTTCATCAGAAATATCTTCATTTGTGTTCCGAAGATGAATGAAGGTCTTACGGGTTTGGAACGATATGAGGGTGAGGAATTAATGCCAGAATTTTCATTTTTGGGTGAACTATCCCTTTAATGTTAATCAAACTAATGTGGTATCATGGGGAAAAAAAGTTGAACATATATATTTTTCCTATAGAAATTTGGTTTTGACTTGATGAGTGTCAAATTTTGTGTTATTTTGGTGGATTTTAAGGTATGGTTTCTAGGTGATTTTGTTTTGGAACCTTTAGAAAACTTTAACTCGATTTTTCTCAAAATTGACTTTGCTCACTTTGTCGACTTCCAGTGTTTAGCTCAGTCATTTTTTGTCCGATTCCAACAAATCATACATCATAGAGAATGTGAAAATAACAATACCTCATTTTTGAAAATTTGCTCATTGCGACTTATTTTGCGACTTTCATCGCCTATTCAAATGTATCACAGAAGAACTCTTGTAATGCTCTTAGATTGAGTTTCCAGAAGCACGGATCTACGAGGAGACGCTAAATGCCCTGCTTTATGAGACTCTCCCGGTCCCAGATAACTCCCTGTTGGAGGCCACCCGCAGACGGACCAATTGTTGCTCACACAGTGAAGAGGAGGAGGCCGTGGAGCTGAGGGAGCGCGTGCGTCGCATCCACATTAAAAGATACAGCACTTATGACGACAGACCACTTGGACATTAGCCTAACTGTGAATTGAGGCTTCCAAGAATTGCCTCAGTTTTCACATCGTCTCTGGAGAACACTAAACTACCAGCACCGTTGAACCACTTTGTAATTTTCTGCCGGTACAGATTGCTGCTTTCTTGACAATCAGTGTTTTGAATGAAATCCGGCTTGAACATTAATGTGAACAGAACACAAAAAGGTTGATCTTGAATTAGCATCAATTCCTATATTTTAATTTATTATGTAAATTTTTTTTGGAAAACACTACATTTTTAAATAGTAATTACTAACCTAATCATAGAATGTTTTGATGCCAAGATAAATCTGCCAAGTACATCACTCTGTTTCTGCTAACCGTACAGGATCATGTACTCTTGTTACAATCTTGCCTTATGCCTACATTAATCATTCATACTGTGATTTAAGATAGGATTAATATAGGAAATAGATTTGAAAAGAAATTATGTATATTGACTTGGGGTGTTGCATTTGGGGAAATGAGGTTGTAGTGTTTGATTGTTTTGTCTAGTGTGATAATAAGAAAAGTGCTTTTACTGCCTAAAATTTTTTATGAATGTGCCTTAGAAGTGTCCTGCTCTAATTATTTAACATTTGTAAAAATGTTCTATATTAACTTAAAGGGATAGTTCAACTAAAAATGAAAATTAGCCCCATGATTTGCACACCCTCAAGTCATCCTAGGTGTATACGTCATACGCTGGAACGCCAGTCTCGTGAACGCGCGTACGACAGTGGAAGTTAGAGATTACAGTTTGTAAAGTTTTAAATGCGGATATTTTTTTTTATACAAACGCATGGCTTCGCTTCAGAAGGCCTTTATTAACCCCTGGAGCCGTGTGGAGCACTTTTATGATGGATAGATGCACTTTTATAGACTTCAAAACAGAAACAACCATTCACTGCCAGGACATTTTTTAACATAACTCTGATTCTATTAGTCTGAAAGAAGAATGTCATATACACCTAGGATGACTTGAGGGGGAGTAAATCATGGGGTAACTTAAAATTTTCAATTAATTTTCAATTTTCATCATCTCTTTGAAGGGATAGTTCATCCCCAAAAAAATTTTGCCCATGCATTGAAAGTGGGGTCCAAAACAACACTAGACCTCTTTGACTGTCAATGCATGGACACACACAATAATGGAGACATTTTTGAAAATAACTTATTTATGTTTTAGTTTTGTTACAGGTCAGGTATATCATAGTAACTTAAACAGTAGATATTAAAGGCAAATAATAAATTGTACCTCAAAGCCCTTAAACGGCTTCTAAATATTCAGTATCAACTCAATAGTTTCATTTGGATGCACCTGTGCCATTAATAGTTAATAGTTATCTGTGCCTTCCATAACAGGATGCGAGATAACCATCATGCATCACGTATCTTCTCATTCAATAGGTCATATTTAAACATCATGTCTTGGTGAACGCCTAATGACAATGCCTGGTTAGTTGAACCATCTCAAGCGCCTTCATCTGAGCTGTCAAATGTGAAGGGGAGCTAAAAATAAATCGCCGTCACTGCCTGAACGGCGCGTGAAGAGATTTATCCCATTGATCAACAATGAGGAGGGGGCGGGGCCAGCGGCGATTGCGTCATAAAGGAACCGAAGATGGCTTCACGACGCGCTACGGCAGTGCTCAGATGCGTCAACGCTCAGCTGTCAGTACACACGCTTATGAAAAGGAAGGAAGGGTAAAAGATAAAAATATAGGGGGGAAAGGCAGGCAAACCGTTCAGATTTATGTCTCCAGACAGTTTATGCTGCACTTAGGTTGTTTAACAGTCTGGGACAATGGGTTCGACTACAGATGAAGAATTTAAAGAGAAATTACTATGGAACGTCAAAAGAGAAGTAAGTATAATTCTCTTAGTTTTGATTGCATGCTGAAAACATTATGATATTGCATGCTTTTTTGTTGCAATGTGCATCCGAATTAAGTGCATGCATATGGAAGTTTCAGATGCGCTGATGGTTACAGTGAATCAATGTATAACGAGTAACATTTATGACTCTCCATGTATATCTCTTATAGATTCACATTCAAACCCGTTCACCTGTAGAGCTGAAGGGTTCGGATATGTCCTTTCTTCATCCGCGTATAACTTGATATGGCTATGGGAGACAGTGATTTGTATCAATGGTTTCTGCTGTCATCATGCAAATGGCTCAATACAGCCTAAACCGCATGGACGAATAGGTTTTTAGTGTCGAATATGCTCCTAGTCGTTTGCAATGTAAACAAAAACGAGCTGAGACCGAATTTCCATTGACAGATACTTGAGGGGCTGAGCGCTCAGAGCACGCGAGGTTTATTTATAAGAGAAAGGCGCTACTTTATTATTTGACTGATTACAAGAGATCGTTTGCATTGGTAACTCTGGATTGTGTGATTTTTCTTTTTATCGCATGCAGAGACTAAAACAACTTTCTTGTGTGTAACCTAATTTTTATACAAATTCATTTCAATGACCTAAGTTTTTATTCTATGTGAGGGGATCTGCATAATATAGGACCAGTATGGTCGTTGTTGGTTTACACTACAGGTTGAACTGGCCAGGGCATGCTTTTGTATTGTAGCTTCAAATGCATTATTAAAAACTCAATTTAATCTAGTAGTTGAATTAATGTTAGGGATAGGCCCGGTTTCACAGACAGGGTTTAGATTAAGCCAGGATTAATTAGGGCATTTCATTAGCTTTTATAAACGTGCCTTAAAAACATTACTGATGTGCATCTTGAGACAAAACAATGCCACTGACATATTTTAAGAAATGTCAGTGCAAGTTGCTTTCTGTTAAAATAGCTCAAACATCCATTTTTATCTGGGACTATCTTAAGCCTCGTCTGTGGAACCGGGGGAATATGCCTATGTAAAAAAATCACGGGTTTATTTTGCAATAATTGCCGGCGTTTATATATCAATAAACATGACATATTTATTTGAAGTCATGCACTCAAAAAATTCTGGGTTAAAAATAACCAAAGTTGGGCTAATTATGGACAAACCCAGCAATTGGGTTGTTTTGACCCAGGAGTTGTGTTAAATGTGCTCGGTAGTTTTATTTAACTCAACTATTGTTTCAATATTACTATATTGCTCGCTTAAAATGAACCCAAAATAGGTTGGAAATTAACATTTATTAATATTAATATAAAATAAAAATAATATGCATTTATTAAATTGCTTATTAATAAATGTTCGCCTTTTGATTATTACTGTTGCCTCTAGTAATTATGTGAAACATATTCTGTTGGACTGTAATTTTTAGAATATTGTTAGAAAACGTTTTTATTCAAAAACATGTTGACGTGGAATATTTTGGAATGTGTCACCTGAATGTATTTTAGATTTTCTATCTTATGTCAAGTTGAAATGTTTTATATAATTATTTTATATTTTATGGATTGTGATATTGACCTTGTGTTTGCCATGTAAATAGCCTCGATGCTAACATGGCGGTAACAATTTAATAAACAAACAAACTCGTAATTATGTGTCTGATTTTTTAATTTCCAACCTATTTTGGGTTCTTTTTAAGACAGCCATACAGTAATTTTTTAACAATAGTTGAGTTAAATAAAACTGCCCAGCAGGTTGGTCAAACATTTAACCCAACTGCTGGGTTTGTCCATATTTAACCCAACTTAGCATTTTTAGAGTATTGATTTACCTCTAAATTAGCTTAAATCTTCTATTAATAGGCTAATAGCCCATTATAGTACAGAAAACAATTCACAAACATCTCATTGGCGTAATATCTAGTTTAATGATCAATTATACAAAATATATTTGTTCACTCAGTGCTCTGATCGACCAATCAGAGTACACTCTAACAAAAAAAAAGGGTTTTTATTATTATTTATTTATTTTTTAAATGTGCTTACCATTTTATACGTATTAATTATTTGATAAGACATCACATTTACATAGTTTCGAATGTTTTCACTTTAGGAACTGTAAAGTGGAAGAAGCTGTTACATTCTTTTATATCAGTATAATTAATTCTTATCTTTTCCCTTACAGTGCAGGGAATGCTAGTTTTAAATCCGGCCCTCATGAATAATAGAAATCTTGAATGAATTGCTGCAAAGAATAGATGTCCTAAATTGGTACCAGGGTGTCTCATGTGTCAGAACAGACTGTGTCCAAGGCTGATTCAGCCACAATCCTGGCAGACATCATTTCTCATGATAGTTAAGGGCATGTCTAATAAAAGCCAAAAATCATGGATGTGAAGAGCAGCAGTAATTCTTATGGTGTCTGGCCTCAGGTGGCTCAGTGGCCTGGGTTAATAAGGAAAGAAATTTTTAACGTCTCGTTCATCAAGTTTTACTGAATTTTTGTGCGTCATATTCACTTAAATCTTATATTTTTAGATCTAAAATTAGTTACTTTCTCTACAGAAATGTCCTGGACTCTTTTCACCAAAATATATAATTTACCATTGATTTAAAGGTGTAGTGTGTAGTATTTATGAGGATCTATTGACAGAAATGCAATATACTATACATAACTATGTATTCAGTGGTGTATAAAGACCTTACATAATGAACCGCTATGTTTTTATTACCTTAGAATGAGCCGTTTCTATCTACATACACCGTGGGTCCCCTTACAGTGAAGTCGCCATTTTGTGCTGCCATGTTTCTACGGTAGCCCTAAACGGACAAACTGCTCTACAGAGCACTAGCTACTCTCTGCTGTCTCAGACGACATCTTTGTCCTGTGTTGGCCACCGTAGCTTCTCTATGTGCTTCGAAAAGGAGTGGTGGGCAGTTGCAATTCCCAACCTCACCACTAGATGCCGCTAAATTTTTCACAGTGCACCTTTAAAGGCACAATATGTAATTTTTGCAGTTAGAGGTCGCTTTTTCAAAACAAAGACGTAGCTCAATGATGTCTTGATTTCACGGAATCATGGGAGTTGTTGTCTTCACCTCAAAAGAATCCGATGGGACTCGGGCAGAAATCATATTCATGGATGAGCTAATGTATTAAAGATTTATTAACGTTACTGTAGTATGAAGCAGGGTGGGGCTGAAAGCCGTTAGAGCGGAACGAGGCCGCTGGAGCAATTGCTAATGAGAGACGAGCGTGACACACGGCTCGAGAGCAGTGGAGCTTTTATTATGCCGCAGACGACCTCTTCCACTTCTTCCGCTCATGCGTATGTGTGGTAACGCAGTGCTGTTTATCATATTAGATACATGTGTGTGTGTGTGTTGAAAGTTATGTCATAATGCTACTCTGTGTGTTCACTCGGCGGCTACTATGAGACACTTGTTGCACACTGCAGTAAGCTAGATCGATTTTAGGCATGGTAAAACATGGTACTCGCTGTAAATCAAGAAAACCAGATTTAAACAATAAGACTAACTGTGTTAAGCTGTATAACAATGATTAGTTTTCTGTCGATGAATGTATCCAAACAGTTGCTCACCTGTCTAATAAAACACATAATATATTAAAGCGTCTTTGGAGTTTCCATGGTTTCTATAAAATAAAACCGAGAGTAACCCGGGTATAACCCGAAGGCTGGCCCGTGTGGTCCGATCAAACAGACGAGCTACTGTAGCTCAAATTGCTCAAGAAGTTAATGCTGGTTCTGATAGAAAGGTGTCAGAATACACAGTGCATCGCAGTTTGTTGCGTATGGGGCTGCATAGCCGCAGACCAGTCAGGGTGCCCATGCTGACCCCTGTCCACCGCTGAACGCGTTAACAGTGGGCACGTGAGCATCAGAACTGGACCACGGTGCAATGGAAGAAGGTGGCCTGGTCTGATGAATCACGTTTTCTTTTACATCACGTGGATGGCCGGGTACGTGTGCGTTGCTTACATGGGGAACACATGGCCCCAGGATGCACTATGGGAAGAAGGCAAGCCGGCGGAGGCAGTGTGATACTTTGGGCAAAGTTCTGCTGGGAAACCTTGGGTCCTGCCATCCATGTTACTTTGACACATACCACCTACCTAAGCATTGTTGCAGACCATGTACACCCTTTCATGGAAACGGTATTCCCTGGTGGCAGTGACCTCTTTCAGCAGGATAATGCAATCTGCGACAAAGCAAAAATGGTTCAGGAATGGTTTGAGGAGCACAACAACGAGTTTGAGGTGTTGACTTGGCCTCCAAATTCCCCAGATCTCAATCCAATCGAGCATCTGTGGGATGTGCTGAACAAAAAAGTCTGATCCATGGTGGCCCCACCTCGCAACTTCCAGGACTTAAAGGATCTGCTGCTAACATCTTGGTGCCAGATACCACAGCACACCTTCAGGGGTCTAGTGGAGTCCATGCCTCGACGGGTCAGAGCTGTTTTGGCAGCAAAAGGGGGACCAACACAATATTAGGAAGGTGGTCATAATATTATGCCTGATCGGTGTGTGTGTGTGTATATATATATATATATATATATATATATATATATATATATATAGTGAGGAAATAAATGTGCCATTTTACATAGGAAATAACAGCCTCGCTGCAATACACAGAGAATTAGATTTTTATTCCTCCATTAACTTTCTTTGTGTAACATCCCATGTCTCTGTCGCTTTAAGCTGCAGTCAGCCGTCTTCTGGTTGCCTAGGAACTGAAAGCATCAGCAGCTACCTAAGAAGTTAAATTGCATCAGTGGACGATTAATACAGCTGCATGAAGCAGGGATCGTCACAAATGGCTCCCACAAGAGCAAAACAACTTAGTTTTATTTTCCCGTTCTCTGCTTTCCCCCCCATCAATATTTATTGCTTGTACTGTGCAACGTCGCTCCATTTTGCAATTATCTATTTAGTAGTTACTAAATATTTTTTTCAATTAGATTTTCTTAGATAAAGATTTTGAACTGTGTGCTGCTTCATAGACTTTTCAATAACACTTTATTTTACAGTCCTGTTTCGCATATTGTAGTAATGACACTAACTGGGTAATAACTAAGTGAACCTACCCCTAAACCTAACCTTAACCCATGTTGTTACCTCAGTATTTTCGTGGGTAAGTACACTGTAATTACATTGAAAGTGCACATACTATAAAACAAAGCACGACTGAATGTTCTTTTTATAGCTGTGCGTGTGACTGACTGCAACCTTTCATAGGTGTTCACTATATCCTCTTAAAGGGGTAGTTCATCCAAAAATGGAAATTTCATCATCATTTACTCACCCTCAAGTTGTTCCAAACCTGTATGAGTTTCTTTCTTCCGTTGAACACAAAATAAGATATTCTGAAGAATTTTGGTAACCACACAGTTGACGCTAGCCATTGACTTCCACAGTAGAAAAAAATACTATGGAAGTCAGTGGCTACCGTCAATTTTCTGGTTACCAACGTTTAAAGTGCCCCTATTATGCTATTTTAAAGGTTCCTACTTTTGTTTTGGAGGTCTCTAACAACAGGTTTACATGCATCAAAGGTCAAAAAACACTTTTATTTTTACATAATATACATTGCACATCATCACATTGTTCAATGATTCTCAAACAACTGATTCTCAAATCGGTCTCTAAATCCCTCCTTTCCGTGAGCTACTCTGCTCTGATTGGCCAGATGGCTCAGTCTGTTGTGATTGGTCTACCGTGTGCAGCGCGTGTTTCTGGAAACTAAACGTTCATTACCATAACTGAACTCAAACTCCTATCAATGCTAGCGTGAGTCCGATGATGAAACATTGGAAGAGTTATTCAAAACCGAACCTACATTGCAAGGACGACTTGAGCAGGACGTTTCTCAGTGATATGCAACTCATTTTGAGGTACATTATGAGATGTTGTAGCTGTAATTCTTCACCATCAGCATTAACAAGTGTATTTCTGTCAGGACCACTATCGTCAAAGATGATTGACAATTAGCATACAGTTTGGATTGGCGGTATGGTTGTTCTGGGCAAGAGCTCCCTGCGCATCCATGCAGCCCAGCATGGATAAGAGCAGGGAGAGCAGCAATAACCCCCCTTAGGGTAAACAGAACAGAACCAACATAATGTATTGCAGATATCATTAATGTTAATATTTAATGTACAAAATTATTCGGGAATTTAGTCTGATTCAAGGGGAATAAGAATACCAAATCCTGACTGGACGAGAGGAGGAGCTGGGGATGGAGGAGGGTAATTAGCTCCGGAGAAACGCAATAGCTGCTGATACTGAAGGAGCTTATATATGTATGCTGTGATAGACGTTGTATTCCTATAGATAGACAGTCAGCTGATGCGAGCTTGACTAACGTGACCTGCCAGAACTGACGCTACGCTTGATGTCCATCAACAAACCCATGTGTGTATTTCTAATTTATTGCGGTGAACGTGTGGGAACTGTATCAATAACAGCGCATACGTTAGCCGAGCACTAACGCAAATGACTGATGTAACAAACGTTTGTAAAACAAATCTTGCTCCATCCTTTATCTTTACTCAAAGTGGCAAGAACGACAGACAATCTGCATTAATAGACACAGTTTTAGGTAATAGTGGCCCACAGCTGATGAGAAGAAGTATTTCAGTAAGACAGTAATAATGTGAGTTAGCTGGAAACTTACACAATATAAAACACAAAACTATGTATTTTGAACACCCGGTAGAAAATATATATACATCAATATTTATTAATACAAGTTACCGGTTGTGATTCTGAGGAGCAAGCTGGTCCAAATAAACTGGTACTGACCCATCTTTCAAGAGCGTTTCGCGAATCCCGCGTTGAACTCTGAGATTTGAGAAGCATTTGTCAGTAAAATGACGTTTGAGGGCGGGTCAGTGTACGGGCGTTATGCAAATGTCTTTTTTGGCCGTAACACAGAACCGTAACACAGTGGGATTCGAATTACGAACGACTCGTTTAGGCGGTTCAGAGTCGATTCTTTCTTTTGGGAGACAATAACTTTATTTATCATGCACTTTCAACTTTACAGCTTTGCAGAACGTTTACATTCACAGACAGCTATATTACACACTGCATGAAATGGAATATTTGAAAAACCATAATAGGGGCACTTTAAATTGGACAGGAGCTCTTTCTATTTACTCATGTTAGATGCTGAGCATATTGTAAAAATGTGTGTGTGTGTGGACTTGCCCCTTATTTCAGCTGTAAAAATCCTTGAATGACGACTTTATTGTTATCGCTGTCAGCTTGGCTGGAAATGGGTTTTAATGCCATTGTTTTTTCCTTTGAGTCACTATGTGGAGCATTTGAACTGGGTTACAATAAACATTTACAATTTTGTGTGTGCCATTCGAGCGTTCAACCAATCTTGCGTCTTTCTAGGCGTGTTATGTAATGTAACATACTGTGGTTAACTGGCTCCACAAGTTAAAATTTTTTCTTTTTAATCCCAACGACAACTGGCCAAAGACTTGATATCAGCCTATAAATCAACCTTCTTTTGCGGTCAGTTGGCCTTTTAGCAAATCTCATAGGGTGCACACAATGCCCGTAATCAGCAGATGCCCATAATTTACCCCCTCCCATTGCTACAATTACCCTTCTACTGTTCTTCAAATTACACAAACAGTAGAAAGCCGCCTGCAAGGATTGTGATTAATTAGTCTGGGATTTGCTGTAATACTGACAGTTGGAGGAGGAAAAATGTGAGACAGCCTCATTCTACACAGTTCCTTGCACTCCCAGGGAAACTTATCAATTGAATGATGCTAATTAAAGCATTTGTGGTTACGCTGTCATGATTCATTAGTTGCTTTTGTGCACCCGATTCCAATGTGCAGAAAGAGTTTTGACTTGCCGTTATTTTTGCAGATCTCCTAATTGCGTGTCTTTCCACGTCTAGGTGAAGCAGATTATGGAGGAGGCGGTGACCAAGAAGTTTGTACACGAAGACAGCAGCCACATTATTGCACTTTGCAGTGAGTACAAATCAAGAGGTGTTTTTTGTTTTACAAGTGCTTTGTATCACACAGTCTGATTCAATTCAGTTTAATTGTATAGTGCTTTTCACAATACATATCGTTTCAAAGCAGCTTTACAGAAAATGCATGTGTTGACACTGCAATTCCAGAAACTCTCAGAGGTGACTGTGTCCAAGGAATGTCCATATGTCAAAAAATGTACAGTTCTAAGATAATACAAATCATGCAGTTAGCTAACAATGAGTATTCATTTAAGCAGAAACAATGAGCTCATTTAAGCAGTTATTACATGTTGTGATCATAAGGATGCCTTGCAAACATAAGCATTTTCTGTGACTTATGGAATGTTGTGCTGATTTGAATGTCACCATGTTATTTTTCTGGTTAACATATATAAGGTTTGAAATTGTGAGAATAATTTGTGATAGTCTTTCAAGCATCTTTTAGTATTGGTTGAAAATAATTAACAAATCATCATAGTAAAAGTGGTTTTATGAATATATCATAAATGTCTAAATGTCCTGGCTATAGCTGCACAATAATTGTTATTTTTTATTTTTTTTACTATATTGCAAATTAAGTAATGAATCAATAATGTATATACATTCAGTATAATGTTTTTTGTAAATAAAACCTAATAATTAATAATTACATATTCTAAATATAGATATAAATAGGAGTAAAAATATTTTCATTTCTGACATAAAAATAGCAGCTCAATTTCCCATTGTGAATAAAATTATTAATTTACTATTTTTTTTTAAACTTTTTGATTAACTTTTTTTGTAAAGAAAACCGAATAATTACTGTGAAATATATTATAAAGATATAAATAGAAATATAAAAACATATTTGTTTCTGACCCATAAAATAGATGCACAGTTTTCAAGCTGTTATTGCAAATTCATATCACAGATTAAGTTATTAAATAACTAATAAATAATATATAATAATATATATTTTTTGTAAAAGACAGCTTGACATTTAATGAAAAATATCTTTACTATATTGCAAATTAAAGTATTAATGAATTAATAATTAATATACATTCAATATAACTTTTTCTAAAGAAAACCTAATAATTATATATATATATATATATATATATATATATATATATATATATATATATATATATATATATATATATATATATATATATATATATATATATATATATATATATAAAATGATATAAAATATACTGTAAATGGAAATAAAATGACATTACTTTCTCCCACATGAAAATAGCTACACAATTTCCCAGCTGTTGTTGCAAATTAATTTATTAACTAATAGTTAATATGCATTGATATGTAAAGAAAACCCAATAATTACTGAGAAATATATTATATAAAAATATATAGATATAAATAGAGATATAAAATACATTTCTTTCTGACCCATAAAAATAGATGCACAGTTTCCCAGCTGTTATTGCAAATTCATATTGCAAATGAAATGATTAAATAACATAATATATATAATATATTTGTAAAAGACATCTTGACATTTAATGAAAATATCTTTGCTAAAAATATAATAATAATAAGCATTTTTGCAATGTGCCAGTGAAAATATTGGCATGGCAGGCAGTAATCTGAACCAGGACTAGCAGGAAAAAACTTTTTTTTTTTGAGCAGGAAAGACTGGCTAGGGCTCCATGGCATGATAGTTCTGGAGCTTTGGATAGCTGCCAACAATAAGGATAATTTGTCCGGTGCGGATTACTGGGAATGTGTGTGTGTGTGTGTGAGTGTGACTCACACTCTTTACTCCAGTGACACAGAGACAGGCCGGAACATTAACCCAGCCTCATTACGTCAGTGACACACCAGTGCTGCGTGGCACCACAGATATTGCTTAGTCAAGTTTCCTCAATGCAGAAGTATGTTGTTATATATGAATGGAAAGGAATAGTACAGTATTACACAGCTTTGTCATGTACATGCTCCTTTTGCCTTTGGTTACTATCAGAAAGCGCTTGATCTGCCTGTTTATGCAATAATGAATTCAGTTTATAATTTGTGGTCAATCTGTATTTCACACATAGCAGATATTCTTGCACTGCCGCTGTTGATATTTACAGTTTGAGCCTCTTTTCGTCCAATATGGCGTGCCAGCTTTTGCTTTGAGGCTCAGTTGTTGTGTTGTGCTCATTTCTGTAAGATCTAAACACAGTGTGCAAGAGCGTGGACATGTCACTACACATCAAAAATCACTGTGCCCGTGTTTGCCTGAAATCTTTTTTATAAGTATGCTGTGCTGCCATGTTTATACAAAATGCAAAATTTATCCAAACTCATGTTATTTTCCATGACTGCTCTCATTTAAAAGACTGAAATGGAACGTCTTCTATGTATCGAGGTTAAAGGTCACAGGATAACAAGCAGTGATGTCAGCCCTCGGCTGTTCTGTGACTCATCTCTGTCCTTCCGTTTCCCGGTTAGTGCTTTTTAATTGTGGAACATAACTGGTAATAAATAAAAAAAATATTACTTCTGTTAGTCGGGTACTTTTTTTGGACACCATGATGAGTACATCTTCATTCGGCACTCCTTTTCATTAGCTTGAAATTACAAGGAGTTGGAAATATTTTAAATGGAAATATTTCTATTTAACTCCATGACTACAGCAGATCTAACCTTCTCAATGCTTAATATTAGTCCTTTGAGATAATGTGTTTGCACTCAGCTTATGGGAATCCCTGTGATTCACGGGAACCTTTCAAGATGTTAATCAGGTGAATAGTGGCACAAATAGTACAACATTTTGAAAACATTACTATTTGTAATGTTTTTGAAAGAAGTCTCTTATGCTCATCAAGCCTGCATTTATTTGATCAAAAATACAGAAAAAAATTTTGTATTGTGAAATATTATTACAATTTAAAATAATGTTTTTCTATTTGAATATACTTTTAAATATAATTTATTCCTGTGACGCAAAGCTAAATTTTCAGCATCATTACTCCAGTCTTCAGTGTCACATGATCCTTCAGAAATCATTCTAATATGCTGATTTATTATTATGATCACTCCGTGTCACGTGATCCTTCTGGAATAATTTGAATATACAGATTTTTTTATTAATGTTGGAAATAAATGTTGTGCTGCTTTATATTTTATAACATGTGATGCTTTTTGCAGGATCCTTTGATGAATAAAAAGTAAAAAAGAGAACTGAATTTATTTAAAATATAAATATTTTGTAACAATATACACTACAGTTCAAAAGTTTGGGGTTAGTAATTTTTTTTCCTTTATTTTTTTTTTGAAAGGGATTAATACTTTTATTCAGCAAGGATGTGTTAAATTCATAAAAAGTAATAGTAAAGATTTAATATTTTTTAGAAAAGATTTCTATTTTGAATATATGCTGTTCTTTTTTACTTTTTATTAATCAATTAATCCTGAAAAAACAGGTTCCAAAAAAAAAATAACAGCACAACTGCTTCCAACATTGATAATAACCTCTCGGTTACGTATGGTAACCCTCGTTCCCTGAAGGAGGGAACGGAGACGTACGTCGGACGTCACCGCCGAATTGGGATCACTTCTGGGAGCCCCTATCAGCTTCGATATATAGAGAACCGGCCAATAACTATTGGTGTGCGAGATTTGCATCTCGCGCTCCGCCCCGCAGCGCGGGTATAAAGCGGAGCCGAATGCAGCGCACTGTTGTTTTTCACTGAGGAGCCGAACTAGTGACTCGGCATGCAGTGATGGTACAGCAACTGTGGCGACGGGACGTACGTCTTCATTCCCTCCTTCAGGGAACGAGGGTTACCATACGTAACCGAGGCGCTCCCTTTATGTTATATATGTGGAGAATACACGTATGGACTGGCCATAGGCAGTGCAACATACGGAGTCCCAGGGGTGGCCCCGGCCAAGCAGGCGGGGGAACAACACCTGACTGAGACGGCAGAGAGCTCTGCTGAGAATACACATATGGGACCGCCGTGGGGGTCACAACATATGGAACCCAGCCTAACACAAGTTCCACCAATGCATACGAGTGTTAGACCTGGCGTCGGACGCTCCGCCACATCCGACTGCCGCGGGTTGCGGAGGACTCAACAGTGTTCGCCGTTTCTGGGGAACTCGACTGGAGCATATAAGCGCACGTATCCGTTCCATAGGGAGGGGAATGGCGCAGCAAGCCGACACTTAGAACGGGCACTTCGGTGTTACTGACTATGGGAAGTGAGCACACAGGAAGATACCGGCTCTACACGGAGGCTATAAAATCTAGCGAACGTGTTAGGTGTTGCCCAGCCCGCAGCTCTACAAATATCTGTCAGCGAGGCGCCACGAGCCAATGCCCAGGAAGAAGCTACACCCCTAGTGGAGTAGGCTCTTAACCCGAGCGGGCAGGGCACGTCTTTGTTTCATACGCCAAGACGATGGCATCCACTATCCAGTGGGCCATCCTCTGCTTGGAGACAGCCTTTCCCTTCTGGTGGCCTCCATAACAGACGAAGAGCTGCTCTGAGGTCCTGAAGCTTTGCGTTCTGTCCATGAAAGTGAAAGTACGGATGCACCTGAAGATGCGTTTCTGCGTTAGCATTCTGAACGGTAGCCTGTGAAGGGACCGGTTCAAGAATCGCAGATCCAAGATCGGCCATAACCCGCCGCCTTTCTTGGGTACAATGAAGTACGGGCTGTAGAAGCCGGTCTTCATATCGTACGTCGAACGTGACCGAATGAAAGGGAACGAAGTATCAAATCATCATATTAGAATGATTTCTGAAGGATCATGTGACACTGAAGACTGGAGTAATGATGCTGAAAATTCAGCTTTGATCACAGAAATAAATTATGTTTTAAAGTATATTAAAATAGAAAACCATTATTTTAAGTTGTAATAATATTTCACAATATTATTTTTTTGGTGTGTATTTTTGATCAAACAAATGCAAGCTTGATGAGCATAAGAGACTTCTTACAAAAACATAAAAAATAGTAAATGTTTAAAATTAAACAATTAAAAATATTAATGTAGTAATGATTAACTTTTCACCTGTGTGTGTGTATGTATGTGTGTGTAATATATATATATATATATATATATATATATATATATATAATAATTATGATGATACAGAATTAAATATATATATTTTAATTGAGAAAGAGTGTATAACTGATACATGTCACATTCTTGTGTAGTTTGTATTTCTTTTCATTTCTTTTATTTAGAGTGGCAAAGAAAGAGGCTGATTTTTTTAATGCTTTCTTCTAAGTTTTAAGTTCCTTCCCTCCCGCTGGTTTTCACACCCTCACGCATCGCAGGCGTTTTACGTGATGATTTGGAGTGTTTTTGGGTGTCTGAGGGTGAGAGCATCTGAGTCGTGACCATGAGCGGGGTGATGAGGTTTAGTATAAATGCTGTTCAGCGCTGGTGTGTGTGTGGGTGTGCGGAGGGGTGGTCTGGGAGCGCTGCCAGTCTGTCGTCACTACCAAAAAAGCAGAGCAGTTCCCCTGTTTTCCAGTCAGTCGTCGGGCACGGATTCCCCACGCAGCCGGCCACCCCCTCACTTTCATCCTGGAGCACGCACTCACCCACGTCACACCAGCTTGTGAAAGTGCACTTCCCAGCTAAATTATGTTTCAGGGGAATAAATCAAAAGGAATTGTGCCTGTGCAATGTAGGTTGGTAACGGTGCGTGTGTTATGGAAGCGGCATGTTGCATTTGAGCACTAACATAAAGGCTTTGTTCTGACCTAGAAGGAGAAAGCTCTCCGCTAGCATTTCTGTTCATCTCAGTGGCAGTTGCTTGGATGGACTGTGCCATGCCAATCAAACAAACCTTGAATGCTCTCTTCAGACAATCAAATTGTTTTTTGTTTTTTTGGCATATTTGACACATCCATTTAGTAGTTGCCGCAAAAAAAAAGGAATGAATTGAATATGATTGAAAGTGAAAGGGTCAATTTGGGGTCCAATAAAAGATAAGTCTCTTATGTTTTCGTAAGAAGACTCACCAAGGCTGCATTTATTTGATCTAAAATACAGGAAAAACTGTAATATTGTGAAATATTATTACAATTTAAAATAACGGTTTTAAAATGTAATGTATTCCTGTGATCAAAGCTGAATTTTCAGCATCATTACTCCAGTCTTCAGTGTCACATGATCCTTCAGAAATCATTCTAATATGATGATTTGATGCTCAAGAAACATTTATTATTATTATTGTTAAAAACACTGCTTAAAGGTGTAGTATGTAATATGGACAGCTAGTGGTTGAAATGGGTATTGCAGTTCAAATTCAAAATATTGAAGAAAGTTGTTCCTCCTCCTCAAGCCGAAAGTATACTTCGTTTTTTACGCGTACGTGAGTGTATGCGCACAGTCGAACGCACAGCCTTGCAAAGTATACTTCTTTTGCCTCGACGCATGCGCAGTTTTGAGCAATCTCTCGCCATGAGTTACAACAATGTTGGCCGCAACAATGTCAATACTGCAAAAAAAATAAATGCGCATGTGCAAAATGTGCAGGTTACAAAAATCCGGCGGTGTGCATACTCTTCGGATGACGAAATTGCCATCACGCGCACTGTACGCATAAAAAGTGAAGTATGCTTTGGCCTTCAGACTCAACACTCACATTGGTTGCCAGATTGAGGACACGCAACAGGAGACATTGGGAAATAACGAGCTTTACACTAAGTTTGCAAAAGTTTTTTTTTTTACCCAGTTAATTTGCTTGTGTCAAGGCTGCAGTGTGCTTTTCCAACAACTGGCAACCCATGGTGTCAAAATACTATTGGGTAAATTGGCAGTGGGTGGGATCACACAGTCCAAAACAAAAACAGACATTCCAACAGTGGAATAAGTGGCTGTTGCATTGTTTTTCGGAGAAACAAATATTTGAATTTAGCATGTTTCCTAAATCTCTGCAAACATATTATGCTTTAGTATGGTCAAAGAAATTACATACATACAGCAACTTTAATATTTTTGAGAAATATGTGATGCATTTTTTTTTCAGGATTGAATGTAGAAAGAATAATTTGTCCTTGCTGAATAAAAGTATTAATTTCTTTAAAAAAAAAAAGAAAAGAAAAAAAGACTGACCCCAAAATATAGCAACCTCAGTGTCTGAATAAACGCATACAGTTTTATTATTTTCAGAATAACTGATATAGTCATAAAGATAGCATTGAAAAAACTAGAACATGTTTATGTGCAAAGTCACAAAGAACTACCTCAGTCTGGCAATATTATGGCAATAACATGATATTTATTTCCTAAATTGGCCTCTTTTTTGGCTTCTCTTCAGAAATGAGATAAGTCAAAAGCCTAAAACTGGATTTCCCAGAAAGCATCTGTCAGATGCTTTGATCCCAATGTGTTTGATATTGGTGCTGCTGTCGGATCATGTGCCTGTACCCTTCTGCCTTCCCATAATGCAGAGCACACACTGTACGGACATGCCCTCTCTGATGCCAAGCCATTAGGCACAGCAGAGCTGCATAATAGCCCCTGTCCTGATGCTGCCACTGCTAATGCCTGTTTGAGAATTACATGGGTGTGTGCACTCACAGATCTCTCTGTGTATTTAGTGTAAAATACTAAAAAAAAACACCCTTCAAACATCTCATTCTAAATCACGATAAAGGTTGCTCATTCAGTGTGCATATCATACAGTGACTTTTAAGGCTTTTATTATAACTTACAATACATTTTTTTTAATGCATTTGGTAGTGTTAATATTAATATTTGCATATACACTACCATTTTTATTGTTTTTGAAAGAAGTCTCTTATGCTTTATATATTAAATGCTTTATGCTATATTTTACATGTTTATCAGTGTTGAAAAACAGTTGTGCGGCTTAATATTTTTGTGGAAAACGTGATCATTTTATTTGAGTAGAAAGTTCAAGAGAGCAGCATTTATTTGCAATGGAAATCTTTTGTTACATTATAAACGTCTTTATTGTAGTGTGCAGTGCTGGGTAGATTACTTGTAATCAGTTTCTGATTACAAGTTACATGACAAAAATTGTAGTTAGTAACGTAATGCATTACATTACATATTTAAGATAATATAATCTGACTACTTTGGGATTACTTTTAGATTACTTTTGACCTAACTCTTTTATCACATTGATTTGAGTAGAATAATCTTGATAACCATATTGATATAAAACTACAAAGAGAAAGAAAATGTATTCCATTCTTTATCAACAACATGAAGTGCATTAATTATTACATTGTCAGGATTTCCCAGACCCAGGTTTGTGATGGAACTGCAGGGGTTCGTGAGTTTAATGAAAAGCTATTAAGTAATTAACTCATAAATTAAATTTAAAATAAATAAATTTAAAATAAAAACAATAAAAATAAAACACTACTAAAAAAAGATTAACATTTTTTTTATTTGTTTGCCTTCATGTCATGTGACCATTAACTGACATCATAGAACTGTGAACTTATTTATTAATATTATTTAATTGACAATTTTATTATTGACCTAATTTACAAATTAAAATCTCAGGAGTTACTTCAAGTAAATATATCAGGTCAAAGAAATTTCAGCTGACAAAAAAGTTGGGGAATCCCTGCAGTGCATGTAAATATGAAATGACTTAAAGTGAAAAGCTTCCAAATACATTGATGCATGGTTAAATAACTCACTGAAACTGAGTGATAATTCAAATAATATTGAATGCGTTAATCAGGAGTTGATTAGATATGCAATGTTGCAATGTTGAGAAAACACTTCTGTAAATCTAGTGATCAAATGCTGTGGCTCTCAGTTTTCAGTGATAGTCACATGACCAGTGGCTGGTCTGTGTGTGCAGTTCCACAAACCCGGAAGACCTTCTGAACGTATATGAGCAGTGGGCGTTTTTAGAAAGGAAATTGTAAAAGATAAAAAAAAGTAGTAGGGAGAATCAATGAATTAGGAATATTTGACTGCCATTGTTAGAATATCGTGTAATCAATAAAAAAGTAACTGTAGTCTGATTAGGAGTATTTTAAAATGTAATATAATCTAATTACCAGTATTTAATTTTTGGAATCTGATTACGTAATCCAGATTACATGTGATCAGTTACTACCCAGATCTGATAGTGTGTACATTTTTAACATTTCAAATTGTATAAATTATTAAACATTTTTCATGTATTATGAACAAACACGAATTAGCGCTAATCAATGGAAGATTTCAAATTTAGCATTAACGTAGATTAATAAAAGATAACTATCATGAATTATCTATGATCTATGATCTTTTTGTTAACAAATTAGACCATATTGTAAAGTGTTACTAGAAATTCTATAGTAAATGTTTAGCATGCAATTTGTTGCAGTTAGTCAAACATAGTTAATAAAGTGACAGAAAGGACAAATAATCATAAATAATATATTTATGTTTTGACAATAATGGATATTGGATAAGTGCTACTTCCTCAGATGAATAAAATTTTCCACAGGTGAGTCCTGACTAACTTGTAACTTTTGAGATGACTGAAACAGGGTTCAGGACAGACCTTAGTTATGGAATCAGGGAATATTTAGGCAAGTTTTATAGCTGTTTTTTAATCTATGCTTGTACATCTTATCAACAGTATCAACATTTCCTATGATTCATTAATTTACTCACTTCCAGCATGAAAAGAATGTCCCACTAGTTTCTCATGGGTAGTTTTGATATTGTGCTGGCGTTCATCTCGCAAATAATTTTGAGAGTTTGACCAGTATGTTCTAAAAGTTTTCGTCCTCCATGCATATTAACAAGCAGTGGGTTGTGTTGGGGGTCAGCTGGCTCCAGGCTGTGTAGCTCACTGGCTGATCAATGGAAGGAAAAACACAGACCTTGTAAATCCTTCAGGCTGTGTTTCACACCAGAGCTGAGTGTGGGCGGGGTCAGGGGTCACCAGCAGAGGGCGAGAGCACAAATTAATGCTATTTACGTATTTAATATGAATCAAAAAGTATTTGAATTGTGTTGGGACTACATGCTTCTATTCTGTTATTTGGTGCCATTAATGAGTAATATAGAGATAATTAGTCAAATCCCAAATCACATATTTTCTGCTGTTGTATGCATTCGCAAAACTGCATCAGTTAGCTAATATCAATGTAACCCTCAAGTTGTTGTTGTATTTACGCATTAAATTGACATCTCTAAAAGCGACATTCATTTGAGCGATTGATTCAAATCTGATTATTACCTGTCATAGTCTACCCTAATATGAAATTTCATGCTGTTCCAAACCTGTGTGATTTCTTCTGTGCAACACAAAAGTACATTTTTGAGGAGACATTTCTCTTTAAAAGTGAGCAAAAACGTGCAGTTTTTGTGTGTCCCTTTAAATGCAAATGAGCTGGTGCTCCCTGGCCCCCTTTCAAGAAGAGGGTGGAGCTTCAAGAGTTAATGAAACAACAAAACAGGACGATCTCACGCACTGAATGGCAGAAAGTGTCAGTAGCAGTGTTCAGCCAGCCTTGTATGTTCAAACCGGAGTCAATGATGCCTACAGAGCCAGAGAATAAATGCTGCATGGAGATAGAACACGGGTATAGTTTAGTTTAATTGCGATTATAACTTATGTTGTCATCTTGCTTTTACCCACTATTAGTACAATCCTGTTGTATCGGACTCTGTCCAAATGAAGGTCAACAATTTACTGATGATTTTTTTGAAGATTATTGTACTTCACACAAAAGATGAAGCGTCCACTCCAGAAAAACACCATAAGAGCTGAATACACATAGACGTGTACATTAAAGTCTTATCCATAAACTCTCTCTCTCCTCTTCCTTAACGCAACCTGATGACATTTACATCGTTTACTACATGGCACAAGCTGATTGGTTCCTGTCGTATCTGCAGCCAATGAGCTTGCTGCTCAACATTTAAATAGCTGGTTAGAGTTTACCATAGCAGTTTGCAGCACGCTTCAGAGGTCCCCTGAAACCCTCCACCTTCCCCAGCTCCACCTGTATAGATCTGCTACAGGTAATTTTATATACTATTTATGCAGCAGCAGTATATCTTGCATGCCACAGTAGTGTATCAGTGTTTGTATTGGAAGTAGCAAGTCCCTGTACATGCTAAAGCAATAATCAACAGCAATTAAAACAGCAATAATCAACAAGAGCAGCAGCATAGCCGATCTATTTCGCCAATACCAAACACATTAAAATTGTCATATCCATTATCATGCTAAAAATCTTCAGAGTGAACTGAAGTATTTGAACTTAGCATGTTTCTTAAATCTCTGCAAACATATTATTGTATTTTTATGCTTACAGCACCTTTAAGTCAGAGAATTTAGAGGAATGACTGGTCAGGGCATAATGTCACATCATATCCAATACTTCATGGAATGCTAACAATACCAGAAGGCTACTCAAGGAAGTAAAGCACTATGTTGTTGTTTCCTATTTTCCTGTAAAAAATACCAATCTTTTCACTTCACCCAGTCCAACTTCCTGTGTGCTGCATTAAGTCCCTTAACGTCATAAGGAGCTGAAACAGAACTTTGCAGATTTTGTCTCGAACACCTGTGCCACTGTGAGCTAATTATATGTTAATGAGTGGATGAATAGAGTTGTGAGTCATGTCTGTTTACCCAGCGTCCCTCAGCTGATGCTCACAATGAAGCATCTTGTGAATGAGTCTTACTTGAGATCCAGATTCAAATTAGACTGTGAGCAGACTTTATTTGTGAAGCACACAGCTGTTCGCTCGGATATGGCCAAGTCGAATGTAGAACAGGTAGTGAATTTTCCAGATCGAATGCTCCTTTACCCATTGACTCAAAATGTTTTGTTTTTTTGTCGCTGCAACTGCAGGTTTTTCATTTAAGAAGGAAGCAGACAGAGCAAGGTTATTTTCTGAAATTGAGATTGTAGGACACACATGCTTAAGAGACTAATAACATCTGTATCTGATACAGCTTTTCTGTCTTTGTTTGAATCACAAGAACAAGCTACATGTGGGTAGAGGAAACAGATCATTTAGTGATCAACCGATATGATGTTTCCAGTGTCGAATTTACATGCCACATCCACTCTAGAAAGTGGAAAAAGGGAAGGTAATCATATTTTAAAGCAGGTGTCTTCAGATCATGGGCCCTCTTGACTCTCTGTGCTCATTAAAAATCCCAGGATGTCCTTCGGAAAAGAGTAAGGGTGTAACCCCGGCATCCTGGCCAAATTTGCCTGTTGGCCTCAGTCCATCATGGCCTCCTAATGATCCCCATATACCGATTGGCTTCATCACTCTGTCTCCTGTCCACCAATAAGCTGGTGTGTGGTGGGCGTTCTGGCGCAATATGGCTGCCGTCGCATCATCCAGGTGGATGCTGCACATTGGTGGTGGTTGAGGAGATTCCCTCTCTTCCCAGAAAAGCGCTATATAAATGTAACAAATTATTATTATTATTATTATTATTATTATTATTATTATTATTATTATTGTTATTGGTGAATAGAAAGACCATGTTGCATTTTAAGCGTGGCCTATAATAACATGTTTATGGCATCATATTTATGTATTTACATTAGGGAGGCACAATATATTGGATCCATATCTAGTCAATATTAGAAACTTTTTAATTAATTGATATTAGATATTTAATTGTGCATGTCTCATTTCCCCTCTCTGTGCATTTAAATGACCTTTGCAAATCTCAAAAATGTATTTAAACAGTTATTCACATAACATGAAAATAATTATAATAATTTTAATGTTGGTTTTGAAATTTTAATATCAGTGCATCTCTATTTGACATTCACTACATTTTAAAAGTTTGGGACTGGTAAGATTTGTTTAAATGTTTTTGAATGGAGTCTCTCACAAAAGGAAATATATTGTGAAATATTCATTTAGCATCTGCTAAATTAATAAATGTAAATTTATTACAATTTAAAGTAACTGGTTTCTATTTTAATATATTTTAAAATGTTTATCAATGTTGAAAACTGTCACAGTTAAGGTCCACTTTCATTCGTCATAAAAAATTCGGATCAGGTTAAATTTTCTGTGTTTTTCGCATCCGTAGCAAGCATTTTGAGAGGGGTTTTGACAATTCAGAGCCACCGTACAAGCGAACGCCAAAATCCAGAATGACGTCTGACAAGTTGATCCGCCTCGTCTCGCAGCACAAGCACTGTATGACAAACAAAGTTGAATGACAAACTTTATGACAAACATGTTTTTAATATGTGGTTCCAGTATCGCTAGCAAAGCATCAAACTGAGCCATTGACATGCTGAAGTAAACTTTGAATTGCTCTGGATAATCCCGCAGCTCCTTGATAAGGAGGTGGAACTCTCCTTCCTCTCTAGGCAGTCTCAGGATTGGATGGACTCATTATTTCCTTTTTCTTTCCTTTTTTTAAGAAAAGAGAGGACAGCAAAATCATCCTCACTGCTTGAAGACTCCATTTTGTAATGTTTTGCGAAAAAAAAAAAAAATTCTCAACAGTGTGCAAGGTTTCTGTGCGTGACGAATTTTTAGGTTGACAAATACGAAAAAATATATATACACTGAGTAACTAAAGATCTAAACAAGGAGCAGGTGGAACAAATCAGTCAAACAATGAGTTGCCATGACAACAAATGAGAACATTCTGGAAACCATGGAAACAAAAAGGAAAAGCAGGAAATGAAGTTCTACAAACTAAAAGTCCATGAAAACGAAACCAAACTGAATGTTACAGAAAACATTTGTGCTGCTCAATATTTTTTTTTGTATTTTCAAGGTTCTTTGATTTTTTAATTTAACATAATTGGCAAATCTCCTGTAATACTGCAGTGGACCCTCTGTTTTAAAAAGGTTTATTGTGCTTGGAAAAGTAGTTGTCAATGTAAATTTTTTTATTAAATTATTAAAATTCTAAGACAAAAAGGTTAAAATAACTGACATTTCTGGAATGTTTTGTTTTTAAGGTTTCATATATTATCTCATTTGAGTGTATCCACGGCAACTAGGAATTCAAAATGATGTCATACTAATTGAAGAGAGGCCGATCAGATTTATAATAATCTACTCTACATTTTAATATTTTTCTTATGCCCCTAGATGCTGATAATGTCAAAATGGTTAAACATCGGCTGACGCATCACTAGTCTAGCTTTCCCTTTTGGCAGTCAGTCCTGTATCTCCACATATGTGCTTGTGCATCATTTAGTGGAACCACAGATGTTGCAGAAGACTCTAGTATTTCACAAATTATGGTCTATCTCCATGACAACACAGTTTCTATACAGGGATTTGGCCATGTCAGAGGCTATTACGCACACATTTGCTGAAACAAACATACCGGTTATGTAACCCCCTCGGTCGGTGGTCTTCTTTAGGGTTATTTCTGAAGACAATGTGCTGTGCCCTGAAGTGACAGTGAAGGTGGCCACAGCAGACAACTCGGGCACTGATCCAGATTTGTAGTAGAAGTGCATATCTGCGGGATACATGTGCCAGGCTGATAAATAACAACGGTGTGCGCCCACAATCGATAAGATAATCCTTGGCACGATGCTGAGGAGCTCACAAGCCCCCTGCATGCTGTCGCTGTGATGCTGTCTGCAGGGGACTGCGCTCTGGGAACCAGGCGGCATCTGACCTTCACAGCTTGAACTCCACTGAGGTTGTACAGTTAGCTCTGCTCATGAGGACAGGACCGGCGTCATATTCCCGTCGATTTCATCAGCCAGGAGACTGCACGTTCATGTTGAGAAGCTTCATGTTGGGTGGCATAGACTTTCCCAGAGCTGTCCACTGGGGCTGATGGGACAGAGGTGTTTTTGTTGTTGATGATTGGCAGTCTAGATGGGATGTTATTTATGTGTTGCCATTTGGGGTTTGTGACTGATTTTCACCAGGGGATGTTCAGTCGTGATCAGCGCACCTGTTGGAATGATGTGTGTGTGTGTGCGCTGGTGTGTGACTGGATGACTGTACGGAGAGCTGCTTAGCTTGATGGGGTTCTCCGATGGCCTGCTGTTATCTCTTCACTGATTGGACAATGAGACTGATCTGTCTGTCTGTCTGTATGTCTATCTGTCTAAAAACAGTAGTTGAATTTCTTTATTATTGTGAATTTTTTTGTCTTTCCAAGTACTTTAATTATACTTTATATATTCAAGTTTAAATTGCAATACCTATTTGCAAACAATCTGGTTCTCAAATAATCTGGTTTAATCCAATCTGTACCAACATTGTGTACCAACAAATGATGTTCCACTGTCTTCTCTAAACCCTCCTTAAATCCCACAATCCATAGCTGTCAGACGGACATGACTCCTGATGCTGGGGCCGGACTAGTTGATGTTGTTTCCCTTAATTAAAACCAAGTGTTAGAGAGGTAATGCGTAGGAGTGACTCCCCAGTGGGAGACATGCTTATTTGGGATTGAGAAGATTTAGCGCATGTCCATTTCCTGTGGAGCGTGGAAACTGAAGTGCACAAAATTCTCCTTGTCTTGTGATTAGGAATGTAAAGGATGGAAATGAAAAGGGAAAGGGTGTTAAAATCAGACTTGTTAAGCAGTAATTAATAAACCTTGTTAATTTTTTCCTCATTCCATCATTATATTTGACAGGGATGCTCTAAAATCTTGGCCTAAAATGCTTTATATTTCATTTTGGGGGCATGTAGATATATTTCCACTTAAAAGACTGATGGCTCTGTGTATAGTTATCACATGATTTGAACATTTAAAAAGTCAATATGGGCCCCCAATCATTACCCGCATCATGCTTTCCATGGTATCTATGAAATGCTGTTCTGAATAAAAGATTGAGGAAGAAGGGCCTCTGGAGGATGGGTGTGAGCTTGTCATGACTGAAGCAACCACAGCAATGTCACTGAATAATGTAGGAAGTAGGAAGTATGCTTATAATCTAACTCTATAATGGAGAGATTCCACTCAGGAGTACACCTTTGGTCATATTATGATGCTTGCACTCGTTAAAGTTAATTTCATTTGATATATGAACTTGTTAAAACACATAATTACATCACACATCACACACACACACACACACACACAAAATATATGTATATATACGGCACCTGTTAGTGGGTGGGATATATTAGGTAGCAAGTGAACATTTTGTCCTCAAAGTTGATGTGTTAGAAGCAGGAAAAATGGGCAAGCTTAAGGATTTGAGGGAGTTTGACAAGGGCCAAATTGTGATGGCTAGACGACTGGGTCAGAGCATCTCCAAAACTGCAGCTCTTGTGGGGTGTTCCCGGTCTGCAGTGGTCAGTATCTATCAAAAGTGATCCAAGGAAGGAACAGTGGTGAACCGGCGACAGGGTCATGGGCGGCCAAGGCTCATTGATGCACGTGGGGAGCGAAGACTGGCCCGTGTGGTCCGATCAAACAGACAAGCTACTGTAGCTCAAATTGAAACAAAGCAAAAATGATTCAGGAAGGGTTTTAGGAGCACAGCATTGAGTTTGAGGTGTTGACTTGGCCTCCAAATTCCCCAGATCTCAATCCAATCGAGTGAATTAAATGAAAATGTAACATTAATTTCCATAAAAATATTTGTATCTATAAAAAAAAATATTAATTTCCAAATAAAATACAGTTCACTACACGCAAAAGATGAATTCATTAATTAATTTAATTGAAGAAAGCTTTTACACACAATTTAATTTATTTTATTGAAATAAAATCAGTTTAGTTGGGTCAACACAATTTAGTTTGATTAGGTCAAATTGATTTACTGTAGTATGTTTAACTTTATTACATTTTTAAACTATTTGTTTTGTTGCCACTCATACGTGCCACTCTTCGGCACAATGGTAAGCAAAAAATTCCAAAACATTATAGAAACTCTTATTAAACACTAACATGTTTTTCCCTTTACTGAAAAACACATAAACTAACAATGAATCCCTAAATTTGCTCTCTAAATGCAGTCCCTTGTAAAGCAAGCTGGGAACTATAGGTCCACTGCCCAGTCAACAAAAATCATTCATGTATTCCCTACACAAAATAATTAAGTAAAAGTCAGTTTTAAATATATTAGGTCGACTGAACACAGTGAAATTAAGTTGACAAAATGTCTAATTTTAATTAATTAAATTGAACAAGGTAAACATCACTGAATTAAAAAATTTAGCGTACAATTCACAAACAAACCATGGGTGCAAAACATAGTTTTTTTTTGTTTTCAAGACTGAAAATTCACAGACTACTCTCATAATGTTAACTAGCTAGATAACATTACATTGACATATTTAACCAGGCCAAAACGCTCTCTCATCATTACCGGTGTTTGTTTCAAAGATACCAAAAACAAAGTCTATTGCATTTGTTTTTTAATAATAGTTGCTAAGAACAGTATCAGGGTCTTCTCCATATAGTGTCAGCAGCTGTGGTTGAGCGCTGCGCATCCCTCAGCTGACTGAAGCTTATCTATGTTTTGTAGGTGCTTTAACAAATAAAGCGTTGATGAAGTAAACTCCCTCTTTCACACAGTGGATGGAGGGCGGTGCACGCAGATTGATTTCTATTCAACCTGCCCATCTTAGTCCAGAGAGATTAGATAAAACTCAAGCTTGCGATCACCGCCGTGTGTCTCAGAGGCGAGATCGCTGGTTTGATGGACCATTAGAGTGAATCAATATTTAATCACAGGTGTGAGAGAATGACCTGCAAGGCCATGGGAATTGGAGGCACATTTGTACATGGCTTCTCTAATTTATACATCTATGATTATTTTACATCAATAACATTTTTTATATTTATTTATGCAAAAATACATGCAAAATCTGTGACCACTAGTGAAATGTTTTTATTTTGCATTTAAAAAATATTATTTAAAAAAAAAAAAATTTACATAAAAATATGAGTTAAAAGTAAAAAAGTTTTAGTATTTGGTTCATCCATATTTTTTTATAGAATGATGAAAGATGCATGAAGTTCATGCAGAAGATCCAAAGATTTAAGATCCAAAGAGCATCTTGAGCTTCAATGGAACAAAAACATCTGTATGAACAAAGTCAGATGATCAATGTCACAAATGTATTTATTCAAGGACTAACTATTGCCAAATAAAAAATCGTATGTATTTTACGTAATGCCATTTATTTGTATTTTATTTTATTATATTATCTTATTTTTTATTTTATTTTTCAATTTTTTAATTTTTATTTCAAATTTTAGATTGAGAATGAGATTTTTAGAAATGAGATGGGAGGAAAAATAATAAGTCAATGCTTTTGCGTTCCCCCGAGAAACTTTGCTTTCGCTCGTAAAACATCGATTTTTTTTTCCCGTCTTCACCGTGTCCCTTTAGGGGTTCAGTATATTTTCAGATATTATATTTTTTATTTTTATTTTTTTTTCTATTTAAACATTTTTTGGAGCCCCTAAGGGGACATGGTGGTGGGGAAATGTTTGCGTTCCCCTGAGAATCCTCCCCCCCCTCACCATTTCCCTTTAGGGGCTCAGTAGATTTTCAATGTGTCCTCAGACTTTTGGATTCCACTGTCGATGTGTATGTCAATCTATCCTGTTTTCATACAAAGACTGCGATGAATCCAGCCATGTGAGGTTTGTTTGGCTGAGAGTCACTGGTTTGGAAGGATGAGACACAGAGCAGTTATTAGGATCATGAAAGCAGGAGTCACAGGTGTCCTGAGAGCAGGAATGGGGTGAATACATCATAAACTGACAGAGAGGTGTGAGTGAGTGTGTACAGGTGTGTGATTTCCTCATGTTGTGTGTGTGTGTGTGTGTGTGTGAGAGAGAAATTGCAAGCCTTCTTGGTGACAGACTTCTTGTGTTCACATTTGACTCCTTTCACAAAAAACTACGGATGGCTCTATTAATAGAGGTATCTAACTGTAACTCAGCTCATTCTCACCTTATATAAATAGCAGGGCAAAAAAAAAAAAAATCCTTTCTTTTTTTTCTTTTGAAAGCAACATCTGTAGAGCACAATAGTTTGTCATCATGAAGGAAGACTTCATTACCTTCTGCTTGTTTAGTCTCTCCCATGGATTCTTCATCATACTTGACCACCTTATTTTTCCTTGCAGAACAGTCCAACCAGCCTAACAGCATAATTATGAAAACTTAAAGGTATACTCACCTTCATGTCATTCTTAACCTGTATGACCCTTTCTTCTGTGGAACATGAAAGATGATATTTTGAGGCAATGTCTTTTTTTTGGTACGTAAGTTGGAAGTCAATGGAAACGAAAAATGTTTAAAGCAGGGTTGCCACCTTTAAGTTCAGGTTGGAGTGAGGGAGGGGGGGGGATGGTGTGTGATTGACACAAATATCCATTTCAATCTTGATTCAGTATCAATTCATATGTATAGCCTAATGTACAAAAATAAGTTTGCCTTTTTAGCACTATTTTAAACTTTTCTTGGGTTAAATTATATTTGCACGCATTCATTAATATTCACTTGTGTGTGCTTATATAAGTATCATTCAAAATATTAGGATGTAAGTTATTAATGTTTTATAATGTCACATTTAAAGAAATCTAGTGTTTGAACAAGTCTAAATATTTATTCAAATGTAAAACCTAAAAATAAGTAAGCAGTTATGATCTACAATACTTTTTTGAGCAACTAGACTAGATATGCCTATCATAGTCTAAATATTTATTAAAGAGCCATACAGGCACCTCATGGGTAATGGCATTACAAATGAAAATTATTATTTTATTTTTCCAGCCACAAAATTACTCTAATTTCCCTCTTTGCATTGGAATTCTCTATTTTAACCTTAATTACTACACTAATTGTAATATAAATAATAAATATTGGGTAGATTAGCCCCTGGCAGCAGGTCAATGGCGCAATCCCATGGCCGGTGAGGTGGTAGCTATGTTGCCAACTGCTTGCTGAACACATCCTGGAATGCCCGGTATTCAAGAGAAATTTCTACGTGGTGGCTGGTTTCAGGACTTTCAATGGAAGTGGAGAGAAGAGTCGGGAGAAGATGGCCAGAGAGTCCCAGAAGATTTCTTGATTGGAGATAAACAGTTTTGGAAGCATTCTTCACTCCACTTGAGGATCTCACCCGTGCTCCACTGGATGTCAGGCTGGTGTTGTGTGAGCCAGGGGCGTCCCAGGATGATGTCCTCGGTGGAGCCTTCCAGCACCATGAATGTGATTTCCTCTGTATGCAGACAGCCTATGCGGAGCGTCAGTGTGGGGGAGTAATGCCGGACGTGGCCACGGCCCAGCGGTTTTCCTTGGATCGTATGGACACGGAGATCCTGTTGGCAGCGTTTACAACGGTCGTTCATCTTTTGGACAATTTGGGGGCTGATAAAAGTTGCCTGCAAAGCCAGAATCGATGAGGGCTTGTGCTGAAATACAGACATGGGAATTAAGGAGATACACCGTAGTTCTGGAGAGATGCAATACGGGCAGGTAGTTGGATGGTACTCACCGCTGGGCATGGTGGCCAGATGGGACAGGCGGTACAGACAGAGATGGTGTAAGATTCTTCTCAGACGCTCTGCACGAGTCAGGCGATTGAAATCATGGGTTCTGGTGCTGGAAGGGCGACAGATGGTGTGGCGGGCAGAGGATTGGCAGTGGGCATGTGAAGAGTGCATGCAGAATAGCATTGAGCCACACGGATGGTTTTTAGGATCAGGTTCTCAAGCCCCATAGTATCATCGTACACGACCATTAACTGTTTTACATGAAGATTTAGACCCTGTCAAAAGGCTGTGATAATTGAAGGCAGCGATAGTAGCGGTTACTGGAGCATTGGATTCTCAGAGAGGTTGAGCCCATTGTAATGCTCGTCCCGAGAGCAAGGAAATCCCAAACGTTTTTTTCAACAGCTCTGGCTTTAACTGTTAACGGTATTTATTGTTTGAATTTCGTATTAAAACTTAAAAAAATGTAAAAGCTTAGACTTTGTTTCATATCAAAAGCAGGTTTGGCAATTTGGCGTGAGATTTACTTAGGCAGAGTGAGAGCGTGAGACAGAGCCTGAAAGCGTGTGCCTCACGCCATAATTCTTAAAAATATCTTATTTTTTGTTCTTTTTTTCATGCAGTTTTGGAACAACATAAGAGTAACATTATCAGAGCCATACATTAGCTTTGAATAAGAAACAGACTGAAATGTACATTGTTGACAGATAGTCTTTTCCTCTGGAGAAAATTCAGGTCATTCAGTTGAAAGTGTGACTTGTAATAACAGTTTCAAAGTCAGAAGTGATGTGCTTTCAAGGGGATAGGCAACAAGATCTGCAGCCGAGGGGAGATTGGGATATACCAACCTCTCTACCATTATACCAACGGCTCTACCATTGGAAAAAGCGTAACAGTGAACTTGGATCATGTCATTGATTTTCGCACAACTCTGACAGAAATTCAATCCCTGTTTGTGGATACCATAGAAATGAAGTGTCATAAACTGAACCTAAATGGTCTGTGAAAACAGCATATACATACATATTGAAGATTTTTACCACAAAAGCAGTTTATTCAGCATAGAGAAGCCTCTCCACATCCATTTGTTACACTTTTTTGTTACACTAACCTTGAAGGCTTGCCTTAAGTGGCTTTGATTTAGTTTAAGTTTTAGTAATTTTGTGCCTTTTATTCTTTTTCTATTTAGCTTTTTTTTAATGTCAGTTTTAGTTGCAAACCATTTTTAACAGTTCTAGTTAACAATAACGACACTGGTAAATAATGACACCATTTTCTTTGGGTGAAAGTTTTTAGTATTTCAACCGGTGCAATTTAATTGATTTCAGAATTGAATCAAAAATTAATTGAACTGAATCATACTGAATTGAATACCCACATTTTCCAACGCTTCCCTATGGGAATGATCAGTTCCACATAGCACTGTCCAGTGGAATATCTCATCTTAAAGTCCCCATAAAATCAAAATGGAAGTGTTTTGGCTTTTAGTATGCATATGTTAGCCTTACAAAATTCTCATTTAGAAGATATAAGCATTCAAAACGTGCAGTCTCTCACTTCCGCCAATATGGATCAATGATTTTGATGACATCCCTCTGCACTTCAGCTTCTCATCAGATTTTCTGTCCAATTAAATGCTCTCTAGAATCTGAAGCCCCGCCCCATACATTATAAATAGATGCTGACGCTGAAATTGGTCACTCTTCACACATTTACTATTTTCTACATGGTGAATGGCACATAGTGCTCTGTATAGGGCGTAGGGAACGATTCAGATGCTTTACATTTGGGCAAATTAAATCTGGTTTCACGTTAGTGTCACGCGAACCACCTCAGCGCGCACACAGTCTGCTCCGGTCCAGAGACACGATAGCACAGAGCGGATCATATTCGCGAGTCGGCGCAGACCAAAAAAAAGTATCGGACCCATTTGAATTCTGCACAGAATGCTATTTTAAATCGATATGGAGGAGATTAGGAGGAGAAACGGTTGGATATTAGGAGGAAACTGCGGTTTTACCAAGCTCAATAGCTCTGGCCGAGCTGTGATATAAACAAAACGCTATTGGCTGTTCAAAATGTCCCGCCTGGTCTTCCTGTTTCAGTGGAAATTACATCAACGCATTGAATAAAGGAGCGTTCTCACCATATCATAATTATTTAAACTTATAAATAGCGTTCATGTCCTGTCTGAGAGCTCCTACTTGTACCACCTGACCGCTGCAGATTCATTTAGGCATTGATAGTGGTGCCCACAATTCCCACGTGAACAGTTTCAAATATAACGTCACGTGTTGTCATCTTGAGACTATGGTAATTACGTCATGGCAGCACAATGCTATGCGTTTCAAGGCACTTCAGTGGTCATTGGTATTCAGACGTCTGAACAATCTGAGCATGCTCTTTTCCGTAAGGCCAGCGCTTGAGGACCGAGCCTGAGTCCAGACTGAGAGACAAAGATCAGGCTGATTAATAAGTACAGCACTGCCAGAGAGCAATGAGTCACTGAGCCTCTGCCATTTTCTTTCTGCCCTTTTATTCTACTCTATTAATCTTATCTTTTGGGTCTGTAGTTTCTCTCACACTCTCGCCCCTCTCATTTCCTCATTCTTCATCACTTTAACTCTGGCTTTCTTCTGGCCTGCCTTTCTATGCCCCTCATTTTCAGTCCTTGTCTAATCTTTTTTTTTTGTTCCTATGGTCCTCCCTTGCCTCCTACGCTCTGTGCAGCTGCCGAGTACCTCTGTAATGCAGTTCATTACTGTGACTCACAGCTTGACTGCACAGTCACAGGTGTGTTCCCCTACAGACGGCAGCGATCACATCCAGCCCCCCACCTCTTTCAGAGATGATAGTAGCTCTGATTACAGCCATCGATCAACGTGTATAGTCAGTTGTGAGTGCGTTCACGTGTGTGATGTCATAACGTCTCAAAAGCTGACCTCAATACTTGTGATGTGCATCAATACTATGGCTAATAGATGATCTGCTGTATTCTGTCAACATGGTCAGTGTGAGCTTGATAAAAGCTTGTGGTTAATTGTGCCATTTTAGCCTAATTACTTATATCTTGTTATAAGATTTTGGTCATATCGCCCACCCCTACTGATAGACATAACCATACTTCCCCAGTTGATTAATCACAGTACATTAAGACAATTGCTTGTTTGTATTACAGGATTGTTGAAATATGCAAATTAAATATGCACTAGTTTACAAAGTTTCCCAAAACAGAACTCTGAACATTGGATAAAGCCAGGTTCGAAATTCTTGTTTCATTTTGTAAAGGTTTTTCTAGAGAGAATTTTTGGATATCTCTTTTTATCGCTTAATATTTTTAGGAATACATTTATATATAAACCAGGTAAATGTTATATTATGAACAAACCCCTCTGTAAAAACCTTCAGATAGAAATTAAACTGGAGTGTTTGGTGTATGTAAGTGCTTCTGAAGTTGAGATATCTTGCTCAGTGCATGAGAAAAAGCATACATAGCTTCCATGATTGAAAGAACACGGGAGCCTTTCAGCCATTAATGCTCCATTTAAGAATAGCAACAATATAAAAATGCAGTTTATGATTTATAGAGGTAATATGTCTAATCTGTTGCTTATTAAATCCCTATGTAGTCTGTCAGATGCTCTTGTCAATGCTTAGTTCACCCTTATTGACTGGAGGTTGTTAATTGAATCAGATTAACCCTATTAATGTCTCTGTGATGGGATACTGATCTCCCATGTGCATTGTTTCAAAGCTTTCTTCAGTTAAATGCACAAAGCATCTTACCCATATGAGATAGTAAAAGTGTGTTATTTCCATAATGAGCAACTGAATAGAGAATGAATAGACAAAATAAGTACGAGTTGTAAGTATTATTTTTGCCTAAAGTGGTTGTGTGCATTCAAACGTGTGCTTCGAGCATGAGACCAGAGTATCTTGTGGGTGTATGGATGCATACAGAAAGTCGTGCAAACCAGCAGGCACAGAGAGATTATGTAAATGCATCTTCATGAGCGTTTAGCTCGTTTCTCAAATGCACAGCGCTTTGTCTACACATTTGTTGCTCACTGGATGATGGATCCGAGAAACACAGGAAGTGCCATTTCTTATAGTGCCTCTCAGGGCATTACTGTTCAGATCAGAGCTGCTTTTGGGAGAGGACAGTTATCAGGCTGGGTTCTCAAGGGGGAAGCACTTAACAGCCACTTAGATGATTCATCTTGTTGTATGCTCTGAAATTAGAGGTGTAGATTAGCAACATATTTGCAGCTTGTGATCAAGTCTCTTTCTGTATGGCCGCACATACCATTGAAAATCTCACTGAAAGCTAGTGCCATAGTAGTTGACTCAAACTGTATGCGGTGAGGGGCCTTGCTGTTTAGCTTCTTTTGGGAGGCTCCTGGAAGTAGTCCAATGCAATCCCTGACCTTGTCTGCATGCATTTTCCCTACATGAATGTGCATTTTAGCTTTCTAAATGTATCAAACAGGCTCGTAAAGGGAAAAACTTGAAGCTGAGAATGCTTAAGCCACTGCCCCCGGTGGCACAAGCCAAGCAATAAAAGTGCCATTACCGCCATAAACATCTGATTGCTTCCACAAATGCAGTCGATTATGTAGCAGCGAAAGGACCTCAATTTTGCTGAGATATTGATAGCATCAATCACACAGCGAGTCGATAGGTAGACTTTACTCAGCTGTCACGGCAGATGCAAATCTCATAACTGGCCTTTCATTGCGATCATGTAAAAAATTATTTTGATTTCATTTGCCGAACAAGTCTCCTCATGTATCTTGATTTATGTTGTTCTTGGCCCGTGAGCTCTTGGCTACTTGTCAAGAAAGATGGACGAACGCATTAGTCGTGCTTTTGCTGCAATATGAACATCCTCCCCATCCTTCATCGGTGAGATTAGGGGGCTGGAGAACTGTTGCCGTTGTTTATTTGTTTTTGAAGTGAGCCCACGGTGCTTGAGGCGCTTGAATCCAAGGCGCGTAACAGGTAGTTTGCCCTGACTTTGCCTTACTGAAATATTTAGCTGTGCTCCAGGATCCAGCGGTAAATCTCATTCCCAGTTGCAATTGCGCTCCCGTCATGGCTGTTTACCTCACAAAAGGAGAATGAGTATGAGGCTGAACACAATTACTTCTGCAATAAGATTTTCCCTTGCATCATGCGAGTTCATCGATAGCAAAGTCCACTGGGAAAGAAATGGAATTAAAAACATGACTTGTGAGAACAAATGGCTGTTATTAAAGGAATTCATGAAGCAGTTGAAAATAATATGATAATTGCTTAAGTTTATTCAGTGTTCTGTTTGATCTCTTATCAACTCCCTCTATGTTCCTGCAGGCTCCATTGAGGCTTGCTTAAGTCACCTGCTGAAGCGAAGAGCAGCCGGATTCCTCCGCAGCGATAAGATCGCTGCCCTCTTCACCAAGATCGGCAAGGTGAACACCACGGCGAGTGAGATCTGTCGCAAGGTTCAAGAACAGCTACAGCAGCAGGCCGAAATCACCAGGTCTGACTTCTTATTGTGTGCTATGCACATTCTAATTGAATTTATTTTAAATCTTTTAATTTAATAAACTCCACCTCTGAAACAACTTTCTTTTCATCTGATATCACTTAAGCCATGTGGGCTATTGAGCTAATCATAGTGTGCACTATCCCTTAAGCCTTTGTTTTTAGGCGTATGCTAGCATATGCGTGCAGTCAAACCAAAGACTGTAAAAAAAGATGGACGACGCACTTTCACTTTCTTCCGTTGATGTAAGTGAAGCTCCAATCTCCTTCCAAAGTTCCCGAAAAATGTCCGTTAGTGCCTCAGTGACTACTTCGCTCAGAAGCTATCAATCATAACGTCACACCCCCGTTTTTATAGCATCAAATAACTAACTAAAACCAAACTTATGTAAAGAAAAAATTCTTGAACTAACATCAGCGTGATAAAACTATCTTTGGAAAAAAAAAATTTGAAGGCTTTATGACCTATACTGCATCCAGTCACCCGGGGGGCGATTGAGACGCGTTAGCTTCAGTTTTCAGGACTCGTGTGGCACACTTGAGTCAATCACATAGCCTTTCAAAGTATACTCCATTTGATAGCATGCGCAAACGCAGGCGGTCAACACTTGAGCTCTAGAAAGTTTCATCTTTGTTCAGTGTCTGCGCTATTTTACTCCAGAAGTTATGACCGATACAAAAGTTGTGGCTCTCTCATAACCCCCTCACACAAGCGCTTGTCAATGAGGATATCTGTTGTTGTTGTCTCTGGTAGTTTGTTGTTGTTGTTCCGTCTCTTTAGTTTCCTTTTTTACTGTGAAACAACGGCCTGGGCAGTGTTGCCACCTTGTGGAACAACTAATTAGGGCAAAACAAATTCAATGCGCGGTTACAAAAATTGAGTGTACGCGGACCCTCGCACACGGGTAAAAACCAAAGTATACTTTAGGCTTGACGCATCCCTGTTTTTATAGCTACAGACCCCCCCTATGGGTCCTGCCTCCGAGTTTGGGAACCACTGTCATAGCCAATTGCCACATCAAGCGTAGTGTTAGTTCGGGCAGTTAGTCAAGCTAGCATCAGCTGACTCTCAGCTGATCCACGTCTACCTATAGGAATACGAATGCTATCACAGTGTCCCTATATAAGGTCCATTCAGTATTATCAGCAGCTTTGTCACGTTGTTCAGGAGCTAATTAAACAGTGAATTTGGCGGGCGAAACCAAATAGGAATTGTCACTACCTTTCTGGGCCTTGAAAGCGGTGATAACTTTGCTGTCTATAGCTAGTCTATAGTCTCTTTTTGCTGAACTAACCCTTTAAAGTCGGGTGGGTTCTGATTGGCTGTCAGTGATTTTTATCGTTCATCAATGGTTCTGAAAGTGATTCCAACAATATAGTTTCTCTGTGTCATTATAGTTATAGCTGTGGTGTGGACTTCGCTATTCTCATAAAATTAGAACGATTGAAATTTTATAGTGATAATTATCCTTCTAGTTATCATCTTTAGTGTGAACAACAGAACTGCAAAATTTGGTTTAGCTTAAAATCACCATATTAGGCCACCCCAACAAACAGCAATGTATTGTCTCTGCATTTTAAACTAAAATACGTGAATCAGAAAATGACATACTTTACTTGCTGTTCATAATAATAAGCAGAAGAGACTGTTAAAAGTAGAGTAAGTATGCTAAAAGGCAAAGAAAGCCATACACTAGAACTGATCATATGAGTGATATAAGAATTGCTTTATGACTGATAAGCTTTTGAGACAATGATGAAAGCAGGAAGCAGATCACATCTGGTGTGTGGAGAGGGATGATTTGCTGCTTTGACTGGCTCTGCAGCACTCTAAGGGATGGTTTGGGCGGATACTCCGGGGCTTCGGTCAGCTTCTTATTTTCCAATTAACTCTCCATTAGCAAAGCCACATGGCCAATGTGTCACTCAAGAGTGGACCGCTCTGGTCTAATAGCCACAATCTCCAGGTGATGTGGTCAGAGATGAGTTGAAGCCACTACAGTAGCTACTCACAGACACACATTTAAAGCATTTTTGTGGAGTGCTGCTAGTCACGTGTTCTGCGGTGTTCCCTGCCTGTCCATTTTAACCACCCCTCCCCCACAGTGCACACTCGGTTACTCACGTTGCCACAGCAACACCATGGTGTCACCATCGCTAGAGCAACAAGATGCTCGCTGGTTATTGAATACCCCAACCACAGTGATTCAGGGCTCAAACTCAGGTCTTATAAAGCAACTGTGTGTCATTAATTTCTTATATTGCACTCTAAACACATTTGTACTTCAGTGGTTCCCATCCTGGGGGGGCACGACCCCGGGGCTTATAAAAAGGGGGGGCGTGACAAGGCTAAGGGATAGTGTACAATCAGCAGATTGTTATATAAAAGAAATCTCTTCAGGGTGATACAAGACTCCACTGAGAAATGATCCTGCTTAGTATGTGGCTACTTGCCACATAAGTAAATAATTGAATACAAAATATTAATTTGTCATATTTTATTAGCTCAAGATGATTTGTAATACCCGCTTAAGAGGTCTGTTATCAGTTGTGGTCGTAGACCCAAGTACATGATGTTAAAACGTAGGAGGGTACCCAGATTTCAAAATATTTTGGTAGGCTACATGGTTTTCACTATGAGATGGATAACCTAAATGTTATATAATTCAGAAAGGCTACAGATTATTTTTATGGTATGCGAAAAAGTGCTTATTTTTTAAATGTGATCATTTGTACATTTTACCAGTATTTACCATACTTACTGAAATATTAAAATAACTGTTTTCTATTTTAATATATTTTCAAATGCAATTTATGCCTCTAATGCAAAGCGGAATTTTCAGCATCATTACTCCAGTCTTCAGTGTCACATGATCCTTCAGGAATCATTCTAATAAACTGATTTCGAGCTCAATTATTGTCAAATATTATTGGTGCTCAATTATTTATAATGAGGAGCATAAGACACTTTTTTTAAAACTATTAATAAATAAATAAAATAAACAGTTAATAAAATAAAATCACTTACATATAGCATCATATGTTTATTCTATAAAATACTAGTTGTTTAGTTGCTCATCCCTATTAAATAGATGGATATGAAGTTAATATTATTATATTATATGTAAATTAGCTTAAAGCTAATTGGCCAGGCAACAAGACAAACACTGTTACAATATTACAATAATTACATTTATGTATTATTGTTCATTTTAAATTCAGGTTAATTTTTCTATGGATTTCTTAGCTTACACATACAGATCTGCAGTGTTGGGGGCAACGCATTACAAATAACCCGAGTTACATAATCAGATAATTTTTTAAAGTAACGTAAAGTAACGCATTACTTTTGAATTTATAACAAAACATCTGAGTTACTTTTTTAAAATAAGTAAAGCAAGTTACTTTGTTTTGCCATTCATTGACCTGATTTCTCTCAACATGGGGACAGGAGAGCTGTCAGAGTAAGTGCAGAGGCGTTGTGTGTGCGGAGTAAACATGATGGGCTAAATATAAGCATGCATTTACTCTCACTTGCACAAAAACAGATTCAGTATTCCTAAAAACTAATAAAAACTGTGAAATACAAACTTATAATATATTCGTAAACCTGCAATAATTAAATATGGTAAATAACACAAATATACTTTATGTATTTAATCTCACTTTATTAACCAATGTCTTTGCTGCTGACATTTGATGATCCAATTCAGCCATACTAAAAAGCAAAATGACTTTATTTATCACATTTATGTTTCTATTTTATTATTATTGCTAAGGTAAGAGTGTTGAACTGTACAGGCGTGAATTTGCATTTCCTTCAGCCTGAGGCTTATTCGTTTCACTTTTGGTGTGAAGGGACCATTCCATTTGCCAAAAATATTACTTTTTTATTAAAAAAACAAACAAGCAAGGCCAGGCCAAGTGAAAAAAAGTAATGCAAAAGTAGCGTAACCTGTTACTTTCCATAAAAAGTAACTTTTTTTTAGGGAGTAATGCAATATTTACTTTGAAAAAGTAACTTTCCCCAACAATGCAGATTTGTGTGTCTCTTACAAGTTCGTTGTTTTTGTTTTCTTGCTTTATAAGTGGAGACTCCTGAACTTGTAGCTGGTATGGAAAAAGAGACCGTTGATACAAAATACATGTTGCCCTGACTAAGGTGAAATATACAGTTTAGCTGACGTTATACAAAAATATGTGCAATTTGTGGATTCACTTTATTAATGGCCTTTGAAGCTGCTCTGGATGCTCTGCATGATTGTGTTTGGAGCAGAAACGCACAGGTTTCATCTCCAGAGCATCTGCATAGCCCATCTCAGGTGCGTGGATTTATTTGCTTGTTTATACTAAATGTCCACCGCTGTGGCCAACACTCACACATACAGTGTAAGTGGTAGGCCATTATGGGATCAATGCTTATGTAAATCAGAGAAAATGAGGGCGCTGTGGCATAGACAGCAGACTCATCCATCTCTGGTGAGCCTGCAGCTGTGGTGTAGTGTGATGTCTAGGCTGGAGGGAGATTGATGGCTGCGGGGTGTTATTGGCTTACACCCCATGATGGACTCCCTCATCTGTGCTCTCAACATTACAGCAGTCCTCCCAGCTCTCCACAGCCTCCTAACGGATCTCAGAAGGGCTTAGTCTTAAAGGAATATTCCAACTATTCCAAATATTCTAATATTTCAACTGCTTTTCTCCATACAGTGAAAGTCAATGGGGTCCAAAACAGTAATTTAAAAAATAACAAATACAGTAGAAGACAAAATATTTTCTTTTGTGTTCCAAAAAGAAGTATGCTGATCTCCACTAGGGTTTTTCCTCTTTTTTTCCCCGAACAGCACTATTCAATCTTAGCTTTTTGCTCTAACTTGACAGTGCCCTAAAGCAAGACTTTTTTATTTTGATGTTCTGTGATTTCTTTATTTTCTCTGAGTGCAGCAACGACTCTCTGTCACCCTAGAGCTGATGTTTGGCTCTCAGCGAAACTAACAGTGCTTACTGAAAATACTGTGGTGTAATCTCAGCCAAAACATACAGTAGCATTCAAAAGTTTGGAGTTGGTAAGAATAATTTTTTTCTTTAGAGATTTCTTATGCTTTCCCAAGCTGTACAGTAAAACAGTAATATTGAGAAATATTATTACAATTTAAAGTAACTTTTTTCTATTTGAATATATTTTAAAATGTAATGTATTCCTGTGATCAAAGCTTTATTTCAGCATCATCACTCCAGTCTTCAGCGTCACATGATCCTTCAGAAAACACTTTATGACCACTAAAAGATTTTGCACTTTGTGCTCTTGACACGCCTGTAATTACATATTCGTTTATTTACATACTACATTACTGTAGTAAAACCATTGTTAATTTTTGTAAAGGGCTGCCAGTGACCTGTTGTACCCATTTTTTTTTGCTGACAGTTTCATTAACAACAATTACAAAACATTTGAACTTTTAACAGTCAATTTAAATCAATTTTAATTGCACAAACTAGCCTAATTATGTTAGCGTGACAAGCTAGACCCACATCAAGATGTTGCAAATGACATTTGTTGCCGCTAGGGTGCGTCTAGATTTCTACGCTATAATTATGTACATTTATGTTCAAAAGTTTAGGGTCGGTACAATTTTTTTTTTTTTATGTTTTTGAAACAAGTCTCTTCTGCTCACCAAGGCTGCATTTATTTGATTAAACAGTAATATTGTGAAATATTATTGCAATTTAAAATAGGCTATCTATTTTAATATATTTTAAAATAATTAAAAATGTATTCCTGTGATCAAAGCTGAATTTGCAGCATCATTAATCCAGTCTTCAGTGTCACGTGATCCTTGATTTGCTGCTCAAGAAACATTTATGATTATTACTGTATCAATGTTGATATTGATATTACTTACATATTTTTCCTTAGAAAATCTTACTGATATCAACATTTTGAACGTTGTGTACACTTTCTATTTGTTCATCGTTTCTCTGCCATTATAAGCATTGTTCAGGTCTCCCTTTCCCAAACGCATCTTCAGCCTGGCTTATGATCGTATGCTTATGATGGTTTTATGAAACGCAGCCCTATTCGAACGCTCTCTGTGATTTGATTGGTTCCATCTTGTATGTTCAGGTGACCAGGAGAAAAAGTTCCACCCTACGCAATTATTCGTTAAAATAGTTTATTTTTCCACTTAGAAGCTTATTTTTTGCACCGAATTTCGTGCTAAATAAATACAATTACTGGTTAAAAAAACACACCTTAGGATCGATATTTTTAAGGTGAGGATCGATCCTTTCGATACAACATCAGTATCGATATTTCAGGATCAATCCGCCTACCCCTAGTGCGCTTTCAGAAACCCTCCACCTTCCCTAGCTCCACCTGTATAGATCTGCTACGGGCTGATTCATGTTATATTGTACAGCAGCATATCAGATCTATTCCGCCAAGACCAAACACATTAACATTGTCATATTCATTACCATTCCAAACACCACGAGAGTTGTCATGTTTTATGTTTAATTTAATGCATCCTTGCTGAATAAAAGTATTAATTTCTTTCAAAAAAAAGAAAATCTTACTGACCCCAACCTTTTGAACAGTTGTGTAATTAAAGGGACTTTGGCCAAAAATGCTTTTCAGGAATAAAGGAATAGCTGTGTTGATGGGCTGAGTGGTCTGCATGACGGATGATACAATAACTCTAATCTTAGATGTTCCGACTCTCGTGTTACTCAGTCTTTTATCTGTGAGATTGATCTTTTTTAATACTCTGAGGTGAGTCTTTTGGGATGACACATGCTCTGTCCTTGTCATTGTGTAAATGTATGTGTGTTGTCTTCATTGGCTGAATGGCCTGGCTGGTTCGAGTGGGCTTTGTAATTGCCGCTGGCCCTCCTGCACTGCCAGGTCATCCTTTTGAGATGCTGTATATGGAAACACAAACACTTAGAAACACCCACTGACAGGCACAGTCATGATCCCTTTGTAGTCACAACAAGACTTTTGAAAAACTGAAACGCACTGTCATTTTTTTTTCAGAGACTTATTTCTTAAATTCATGTACATTTTTGGGAGAATGTCTAAGGAAAATTGCAAATTAGTGTAAATACTATAGGGTGTAGTGGTACACAAAAATGATGGTTTTGAAGTCACGGTTCGGTACAGCAGGAGGGAGAAAACTAAAAAATGTTTTCTTTCTTTTTTATCAAACAGTGGTTTACTGAACAAATTGTGTCTCTTTCTTTAAATAAATTCAATTTTAATTAAACGTTTCTTAAATATAAACAAACTATCTCTGCTAATGCTGTAAACTATATATAGGGAGCCCTTACTTGCACATTTCTATAATATTAAAGGTTACAATTAACAACAGAACCCAAACTATTAAATTCAGTTGCTATTTATTTTTAGATCTAATAATCAACACTAACATATAAATTGTATGCAAACATGTAAAATGCATTTGTATGCAAACATGCAGTTTTTGCATTAAAGGGTTAATTCACCCAAAAATGAAAATTAGCCTGAATGTTGCTCTGTCCATAAAAGTGCATCCATCCATCATAAAAGTGCTCCACACGGCTCCGGTGGGTTAATAAAGGCGTTTGTGTAAGAAAAATATCCATATTTAAAACTTTATAAAGTAAAATTTCGAACTTCCAGCGGACCGTCTTCTGTATTCAACTTAAAAAAAAGTGTTTCCTTACACAAACGCATGGCTTTGCTTCAGAAGGCCTTTATTAACCCCCCGGAGCCGTGTGGAGCACTTTTATGATGGATGGATGGATGCACTTTTATGGACTTCAAAAACAGAGCAACATTCACTGCCATTATAAAGCTTTGAGGAGCCAGGACATGTGTTAATATAAGAAGAATGTCATATACACCTAGGATGACTTGAGGGTGAGCAAATCATGGGGTAATTTTCATTTTTGGGTGAACTAACCCTTTAACTTCTAAATCTAATTATAAAATTATGTTTCTACTACAATTCTTTGTTAACCCTTAAACGTATACCTCGGGTCTTTAGTGACCCGGGACGTTACTCACTACCCTCCTCCTCCTAATTTTTTAAAGTTAGACATCAACCTTCTTAGTATTTCTCAGTCAATTCATTATATCAATATAACAAGAATTTTTTTTAAATATAAATATATATATATAAAAGAATGCCCGTTTTCCCATTTATTTTTTGTAAAAGTTGTATAGGATCACTTATGACCCGAAGTGTGCAACAGTGTAAGTATATTTTTTTCTGCACAACAATTGTATCTTTGATGACTGAGTAAGTATAATTCATCTTTATTCCACAAGGTGGAATGTCTGATACTCAATGATGAAGTGGCGTTTCACTCATAGTTACAGCAGGCAGAAAACAAAAAGTATAGGAAGTATCATTAGCAAAGCTTGAAATGGCTCAGATTTACTGCAGAGCAAGTACTGGTTAAGTAAAATATAATAAATATATAGGCTAATATAGTGCATATATTTAATGAAAGAGTTCATTTCTCTAGCCTAATGCAAATATAATATGTGACATATTGTTTACAAGCTGGTTTATTGACGTCTTTCCGCGGTAGAAACACTGATCGAGCGATTACACAACATATGTTTCAGTAAGTTGTACTGTATCTTTCAACATACCTTCAACTGTTCATTCATGTTTATTCTGTAACAAGCATTAGCACTAACGCTGTCACGCCACATTAAAGAGCGTCAAAATGCCATTTATTGTTTGAATTTTGTGATAAAATGGACAGAGAGATGAGACTGTTTCTTATCGAAAGTAACAAAACGCAGAGCTTATTGTGATTATTGGTGGTTAAAAGTGGTTAATTGGCTACAACTCGTGTACCGAACTGAAAGGCACATACCGTGTACAAATACGTGTACCGTTCCATTACACCCCTAATAAATACTGTTTTTAGTAAATACTAAATTGTAAAAAAAAGCGTGCTAATAAATGCTGTTGTGTCATTTGGACACATCAGACTTGACAATGTCTATGTGCTTGTTTAGTGAGCATTTTTGTCATATTCACTTTTGATCTTGTGTGTGAACTTGTTTGTTATTGCTCGTGTCTCTCACAGGAGGACCCAGAGCACAGGACAGGAGGCCCTCAGGAGGCAGGGCTCCTCTGCCGGCCGAGCGCCTCAGCCACTCTCCGCACAGGCCATCAAGCACATATGGGTCCGCACAGCCCTCTTTGAGAAAGTCCTGGACAAAGTTGTGCAGTATATTGTGGATAACGCAAGGTAGTAATTAGTAATCAGTACTGCCTGTATGTAAATTCAGCTTATTATGCTTTATTTTGTTGGATTAAAATTGAAAAACTAATAATTTATTAATAAACAGTAGTCTCAAAATGAAACTGTCCTGCCTAACTGTTCCTGCCATAGAAAGAAATGGTTCAAAATAGTAAGAATAGTATGCGGTTACGATTTCAACAAGACAGAATATTCTGAGGTCGGTGTCCAGTATATTATGGAGCCCCGCATATGAAATGCAGTAAATAAATATGTATATTTTGACCACGAATTAAGAATTTGTTCCCACAACTTACTAATACGTCAGCACTTTTACTAATCCGTCCCCCTGTAAATCGTGCTCATGACATAATTATTTGTTCCCTTGTTTTACTAGAACGTGGCCACATTGTAGTAATTTGGTCCCTTGTTTTAGTAAAATCAAAATGAGAGAACGAAATAGGACAATGTGGCCATGATTTACTAAAACAAGGGAACTAATTACGAATTCTTAATACGTGGTAATGATTTAACGGCCATAACATGAAAATAATTATCAGCTTATTGATAAAGTTTTAATATCCTTGCATGCCAATTATTTTTTTCTTTCTTATTTATATTATTATTTGTTAAGATTAAGGCTTAACATTTATTTTTTGTCCATAGTGATTATTTGGACTGTCATATGGAGCTCATGAAATAATAATGAGTTATTTGTTCAGCCTTTGTAAGAGGTCACTGGTTATTGACATACACATTTTGTGTGTTTGCTGTTGGTGTGTGTCTGTAGTAAGTATTATGAAAGGGAGGCCCTCATGCACGACTCTGTGTTTGGCCCTATACTGGCGGCACTGCTGGGTGAGTCCATCTGATGCATAAAACACACTCTATATTCTCATAATGCAGCGAATAGAGATTGATAAAAGAGATAATTGAACTTGTTCAAGTGCCCCTATTATGTTTTTTAAAATATTCCCTTTCATGTGTAATACAGCTGTTTGTGAATGTAAACGTTCTGCAAAGTTGTAAAGTCGAAAGTGCACGATAAATAAAGTTATTGTCTCCCCAAAGAAAGAATGAACCACCTCTGAACCGCCTTAACGAGTCGTCTGTAATTAAAATCTCACTGTGTTACCGTTCTACGTCACTAGATTATATTTGCATAATGCCCGCCTGGTAATGAAATATACACATGGGTTTGTTGATGGACACACACTTGTTAATTCTGATGGTGAGGAATTACACCTCAAAATGAGTAGCGAATCACTGAGAAACGTCCTGCTCAGGTCGTCCTTGCGATGGAGGTTTGGGTTGAATAACTAGTTCTTCCAATGTTTTATCACCGGACTCACATCATCGTTACTGACTTTACAGTGTGTGCAATCGCTGAGCTTTAGGAAGCCTCCGGAGCTGAAGTTCAGTTATGGTAATGAGCGTTTAGCTTCCGACACGCGCTGTAAGCGGTAGACCAATCACAACAGACGGAGCCATCTGGCCAATCAGAGCAGAGTAGCTCACGGAAAGGAGGGATTTAGAGAGACTGATTCATCCGACGAGTCTGTATAATGTATATTAAACACTGTGTATAATGTATATTAATGTATATTTTACATAATGTATATAAAACACACTGTTTTTTTACCTTTGATGCATGTAAACCTGTTGTAGGAGACAAAATTAGGAACCTTTAAAGTAGCATAATGGGGACACTTTAAATAAAAAGAGATATAACAAATTAAAGCATTGAAATGTTGTTAGTATTTCATTATTTTATTATGATTCACTGTGTCTATTTTTTCATCTATAGTTGGGCCTTGCGCTCTAGAGTACACTAAGCTCAAGACGTCAGATCATTTCTGGACGGACCCGTCGGCCAATGAGCTGGTCCAGAGGCATCGCATCCACGGGGCCCACAGGGGCCAGGAGGTGTCGCCGGGACGCAGGCCTACACTTGGGGTGAGAATATCATACATGTTTTGTTTTAGTAGTTCAATATTAGAGTAAACTCATATTCATGGTACTTTTCTCAGATCCGAAAGCGTCAGTCTTCAGGAAGCATGTCTGAGGATAAGTTTGCAGCCTCGGCGAGAGAGTATGTCGAATCCCTGCACCAAAACTCACGTGTTCACTTGCTCTACGGAAAGAACAATGTACTCGTTCAACCGGTAAGACGGTACACACACACACACACACACACACACACACATGCAAATGCACTTACAGGAAAACTAGTTTGCATCTACATTTTCCTTTTGATGGTTGTAACAAAACGGACTGATTGTAGATCAATGTATCTCATCTAATCAATACAGTGGAGCTCAAGGACTGCTGGTTATAGGAAGTGAGCCACAGTGGTGTACTGTAGGTCGAACAGATCATTGATCTACTGGTCAAAATTGGTTCTTCCCTTGTGTAATGAATGGTCAGATGGATCCGGCTCCCTTTATCCCTAATATTTTTAGCTCTGCTGACTTCCTAGCTGATAGTTGTGAACTGGAAAAGGCAGACTGGATTAGCCATTACACCACATTAGATTTGTCATCAAATGAGTCAGGCACGGACTTGAGTGTCTGTGAGATTTGCAACTGTGACTGATGTAACTGGGCACAGAGAGTGCTGGGTCTGGCGAGGACTTGTAGAAATCAATAGTGTAGACGACCCTTGCCAAAAGGATTGCAGTGATTCAGGTCTAATTGGATTTCTGTGTGAAACCTGATGCATTTCGCAGTTCTCATCATCACAGTAAATCGCCAAAGACGTTTTATTTATGCCACTCTGTTGCTCATATCACTCACTTTTCTTTCATTCTGTGAGCTCACACCTTTTTTTCTCATTTTCTTGTGTTAATTTATAAACAGAGAAAAGTGAAAGGCTGCTGATTTTACTAGTTATTTTTAGACTTCCTTTAAGAGGTATCGGGGAAGCTGCTGTGTTTTATTTTATAGACTTTGTTCTTTGCAGAAGAAAGACATGGAGGTGCTGCGTGGTTACCTGTCCCTTCATCAGATGACAGAAACACTCACACTGAAGTGGACGCCCAATCAGCTAATCAATGGCACTCTGGGAGACTGCGACCTGGAGAAGAGGTAAAACATACTGTATATACACACACGGGGAAAACAGGGAAATTATGTAATCAGGTAAAATGGGCCGGAAGAGCTTAAAATGATTTGAGATGGCCAATCACTGCAAATAATTTTGCCACTACTCTGATATGTAGGAACTGATTTGATTGGACTGATTGTTAGGTTGGGCAGAGCAATTACTTTTATGGAGGATTTACAGGAAACGTATAAGATGAGTGTCCTGATATGCTGATTGCTGGTTTGTAATGATAAGGTTGATAGACGTCTATATGTGTAGGATCAGGAATGAGATTAGCAAAGCAACCTTGTTGATTTTATGAAAAAGACTATTTAGATTCAGATCTGTTTTAATAGAACAGGCGCACATTTTCACTCTCTGCCTTTTTCTCCCTCTTTCTCATTTTTTTTATCAACCTCTATCACTCTTTAGTATTTATTGGGACTACGCTTTGACTGTGCCTTTAAGACAGATCGTCTGCATTCATTGTCACCAGCGTCGTGAGTTCCCTTCCTACACCTTTGGCATATTGTTATAATATAATATAATATAATATAATATAATTATAAATACTTAACATTTGAGAAATTCACATTTTTCAGTAACAATTATTGATTTAATTCACATTATATCTGATTATTATATTAATTATATTATATTAATTATATTATAAATACTTAACATTTGACAGTTTCGATGTAGCACATTTTTTCAGTAACAATTATTGATTTAATTCACATTACATCTACACTCACCTAAAGAATTAATAGGAACACCATACTAATACTGTGTTTGACCCCCTTTCGCCTTCAGAACTGCCTTAATTCTACGTGGCATTGATTCAACAAGGTGCTGAAAGCATTCTTTAGAAATGTTGACCCATATTGATAGGATAGCATCTTGCAGTTGATGGAGATTTGTGGGATGCACATCCAGGGCACGAAGCTCCCGTTCCACCACATCCCAAAGATGCTCTATTGGGTTGAGATCTGGTGACTGTGGGGGCCATTTTAGTACAGTGAACTCATTGTCATGTTCAAGAAACCAATTTGAAATGATTGGAGCTTTGTGACATGGTGCATTATCCTGCTGGAAGTAGCCATCAGAGGATGGGTACATGGTGGTCATAAAGGGATGGACATGGTCAGAAACAATGCTCAGGTAGGCCGTGGCATTTAAACGATGCCCAATTGGCACTAAGGGGCCTAAAGTGTGCCAAGAAAACATCCCCCACTCCATTACACCAGCCTGCACAGTGGTAATAAGGCATGATGGATCCATGTTCTCATTCTGTTTACGCCAAATTCTGACTCTACCATCTGAATGTCTCAACAGAAATCGAGACTCATCAGACCAGGCAACATTTTTCCAGTCTTCAACTGTCCAATTTTGGTGAGCTCGTGCAAATTGTAGCCTCTTTTTCCTATTTGTAGTGGAGATGAGTGGTACCCGGTGGGGTCTTCTGCTGTTGTAGCCCATCTGCCTCAAGGTTGTGCGTGTTGTGGCTTCACAAATGCTTTGCTGCATACCTAGGTTGTAACGAGTGGTTATTTCAGTCAAAGTTGCTCTTCTATCAGCTTGAATCAGTCGGCCCATTCTCCTCTGACCTCTAGCATCAACAAGGCATTTTCGCCCACAGGACTGCTGCATACTGGATGTTTTTCCCTTTTCACACCATTCTTTGTAAACTCTAGAAATGGTTGTGCGTGAAAATCCCAGTAACTGAGCAGATTGTGAAATACTCAGACCGGCCCGTCTGGCACCAACAACCATGCCACGCTCAAAATTGCTTAAATCACCTTTCTTTCCCATTCTGACATTCAGTTTGGAGTTCAGGAGATTGTCTTGACCAGGACCACACCCCTAAATGCATTGAAGCAACTGCCATGTGATTGGTTGATTAGATAATTGCATTAATGAGAAATTGAACAGGTGTTCCTAATAATCCTTTAGGTGAGTGTATATTATATTATATTATATACATTATATTATATTATATTATAAATGCTTAATTTGACAGATTCAATGTAGCACTTTTTTCAGTAACAATTATTGATTTAATTTACATTATATCTGATTATTATATTAATTATATTATATTAATTATATTATGAAATTATATTATATGAAATTATATTATATTATAAATACTTAACATTTGACTGATTCAATGTAGCACATTTTTTCACTAACAATTATTGATTTAATTCACATTATATCTATGATTATTATATTATATTATATTACATTACATTTATTTTTAAACTGCTTGTGCTTTGTAGGGTTGCAGGTGTATTATATTATATATTATCTAAAAATATAAAAAAATATTCATGTGAATTTCTCTTAGCGGACTGTGGCGGTACTCTGGTGTTAGTAAGTCAGGATGGGATTCAGCGGCCTCCTCTGCACTTCCCTCCTGGGGGCCACCTGCTGGCGTTCCTGTCCTGTTTGGAGACGGGTCTAATGCCCCGGGGTCAGCTGGAGCCCCCCCTCTGGTCCCAGAGGGGTAAGGTGAGCGTTTTACTGCAGCAGTTCTTAAAAACATCATGTAGCAGAATGTTTAGATGTGTCAGCAGCATTTGAAACTTCCACACTTATTAGTGATCAACTGGCAATGCATTTACTGGTGATGCATTGCAAATGAATTGCATGCTCTTTATTTAAAGTAAGAACCTGAGTTTAGTTTAAATATGGCTCTGTGTGTTTGCTTAACAGGGCAAAGTCTTCCCTAAGCTTCGTAAGAAGAACAGCACGGTCCGTTTAGTAGATCAGGATGGGGATGGAGAGGAGCAAATCGCTGCAGACTATGTGTTTCGCATCGTTTATCCAGGGCACCGTCACGACTCAAGTGAGTTTCAGCCAAAATATGCCTGACCTGTTCACATCTGTTTGTCCATCCATCTGTCCATCCAACTACAGTGACCCCAAAAGTAGTAAACACTTAAAAGCCACGCATAAAATGCTTTTTGCATTATAATTAAATATAATTTTTTAATGTGTGACTTTAGTGTCCAAAAGTACGTTTTTGGGGCCATTGTACATCCTAAAACCTTTAAGTCCTCAGGCATCCTGTCGGATGTGTGAACACTGAACAGGGCTGCATCAGACACCATCCCCGCATATCGTTGTTGTCTGTGTGTTTTGTTCTCACTTTTCTCTGGCACATAACAGCCGTTGTGGAGGCTGCTGGGAGGGACGTGGGTATTCAACGCAGCCTTTAGATTTTCAAATGTTCTTATTGGGATCACACTGCTCCTTTTTATAACTGTGTATGTATGCACTGCAAAAAATCATGTCAGTCTTGTTTTCCAGTTAAAATATCGAAACATCCTTAAAACAAGAGCCATTTACTCAGGAAGCAAAATTGCATACGTTATTAAGATTTGTTTGCAGAGAACATGTCTTAAATTTCTTCAAATAAATATTTGAACAAGAAACAAGAAAAAAATGTATAGTGTGACATGATTTGGGAATTGATTGGATGGTTGTTTGCTATTGGTTGATCTCATGTGAATGAATGGTTGCCCTGCCCTTGTGCCAGTAAACGCATCAGAAGAGAAGAGAAGAGAAGAGAAGAGAAGAGAAGAGAAGAGAAGAGAAGAGAAGAGAAGAGAAGAGAAGAGAAGAGAAGAGAAGAGAAGAGAAGAGAAGAGAAGGTTGCTTTTTGAGGCCTTTGCCATGCTTGAAAACAAATGAAACTTTGCAGAGACATCAGACCTGTAAAAAAAAATGTAAAAGCTTGGGCGTGGTTGAAGGGCTCTATAGCATCACCAAATGCAGGTCAGGGATGAATTTTCTCAGACGTGGACAAAACCCGGAATGGTCATTAATGACGTCATGTAGGACAAAGTTCACTTGGAAAGTCTGCCATGTTGGATGGAATTTGCTATTTTTACATTTTCATGCACTGTTTTGAGGGGCTTACCATGGCTAAAAACACATGAAAGTTAACAGAAAAATGTATTTTGACTACTCCTAGGAGATTTTTCTAAGTGGCACAAAACGTCAGTAAAATCATGCCAAGAGGCTAAATTGCGAAGATATTTTGATATCTCAAACGGTGTTGCTATGGCGACGCGATAAAGATTTTTCATGATTTTTTGCACACTCGTCAGTCATCTCCCATTATGGCTTGGCCGAGGTTCACACATGGGCGTGTAGAGGTGACTCTATAGCGCCACCTAGAAAATGGGCATTTTCAGGGAACTCTGTAGCACATCCCTTTTCAGCTATGGTCACCAAGCTTTGCATATATATAGATCTCATCAAGCCAGACAACTTTCACACCACAGATATTAGCTCCGCCCAACAGGAGGTTAGCCATTTTGGATTGGTAAACATGAGATGTCTCATATCTTTTGCATACATTGTATTATTTACATTGAGTATAACGATAGCATACAATTACATTTTAATTCACTATGCCTCAAAACCATTGATGCCAAGCCCCCTTTATAGTGAGAGGGCCCTTTGTCCCCCTGTGATGGGGACCCCTCGTCTTATTGTTTTTTTCGTCTAGATTTTGGGCGAAATATGCTCAAAATCTTTTGAAAATTTGCCCACACATTGGAATCCGCGGCCATTAGGGCCGGGCCAAAGCTGGTACACGAGCATGGCAGGGGTGCGCTACAGCGCCCCCTTGAACGGAATCTGAAAACTTTGCACGTATATGTAAGAAACTCGGTACACATATAGAGCTCATCGAGCCGAAAAACTTCCGCACTGCATGTCATTAGCTCCGCCCAACAATTAGGGAATTCATCCGATCGCCACCAAACTCAGTCAACATTAAGTCAAGACATTGAGAATGTCTCAGCTAAATTGCGAGCCAATTTTTGATATTGCAAACGATTTGCCTGTGATGTTGAAACAACTTTATGACGAGAAAAGGGAAACAGGAAGTGTTTTATAACTTTTGCATACATTGACTGATTTGGATGAAACTTTAGCTGCATGTTCATTGTAGGAGGCTGATCACATGGATGTAACTATTGTTAAGTCATAGTGCAACCAACTGACAGCAGGAAGTGTCACTTTCAAAAATGTTTTAAAATCCCTCTCTTATTTTTACCTGATTTGCTTCAAACCTCAGTATAATGTCAAAACATGGCAGATGTGGACCTGTGAAAGCATTCTTGATATCTTAAATACTGTTGCTATGGCAACACATCAAACTTTAATAATATTCTGTGTGTTTGCAAATTGCATTAAAACTCGACACACACATCATACATTGGCTCCGACCAACTGGAAGTCTAATATTTTTGTTTGAATGTGGGTTTTAATTACCCCTCCTAGGGGATTCATGCGATTCACACCACTGCATTTTGCATTTGGATATGTATTTATACATGATCAAAAACAAATTTATCACAGTTTAGTTTTTTTTTTTTTTTAATGTAGAATATTCTTGCTCAACTACCTGAGTTAGTCTCCAGCTGCTCCTTAGATCTCAATCTGCCTCTCTCTCTGTGTATGTGTGTGTGTGTGTATGTCAGTTACACTCTTGATGGTTTAGAGTTAAACCCTTTCATTGCTGTGTGCTTTTGCCTGCATTAAAGGATAAGAAATCTCTTAGGCCTTGTCTTTTTCTAAAAGTTTGCATAACAAAATAAAGGCAGAGAACCAGTTTATTTGTAGGGCACTGACAACATAGTTTTATATAATTAGTTTATTAATTAAGTTAATAGAAATATAAAAAGAACTTGAGATAAATACTGGACTTCTGGATTTTTTGAGCTGCAAAAGATAACTGCACTCATTTGAAAGTGACCTATGACATTCTATGACATGAAATTCTCATGGATGTGGATGTTGTGGTCCGCATTCATAGTGACACCAGCTGCTGCATTAAATGTGGTGTATTCAAACGACTTTGACATAGTCCTTTTACATTTACCCGGTTTAAATGCATATTGCCTGTCATGCACATTTTCCCTAAAGCCACCGGGGCTTGGGCCCATCATAGCTGCCTGCAGCAATATTTTTAAGTAAAGATTAAGAGACACGTGAATTTAAAAAAATGATGTGCACAGATAAATCATTTATAATAAATACTGGAACATTCCATAACAAAACAAGAATTTTAATTTAAAATGTAAGCCTTAAAATTAGGCTTAAAACGAGAAAAAAAACGATTAAAATAAATGTATGTGTTCTCTGAAAAGTCTAATCTTAAAGTCTTATCTTGTGCGATTTGTGCTTGTTTTAAGGATGTTTAGATATTTTACTACAAAATGAGAAAGGTACCGATTTTTTTTTTTCTTTTTTTTTTCAGTGTGTGTGTGAGTAGAATGTGACTTTGCTTCAGAGGCGGGTGCTAAACTGTGTTCTTTTATTGCCCAAGCAGTCACTATAAACTACCACCACACCACGGGCAGTCGTGCGCCCTCTCTGGACGACGATGAGGAGGAGGAAGATAGACTTCACGCTATGATCTCTATGATCTGCTCACGGAACCTCACAGATCCTAATGTCATGAAAGGTTTTTATCACCAGTGGCCCACTTCATTCTCTCTTCCTCCTTTCATACTTCCTCAATCCTCTCCTCCCACTTTTTTTTCCATCCCAACTGTTACCTGGTCCCCACAAGCAGCAACCCAGCAGTGCGGCCGGTTGTCGGTCAGTGAGAGCAGATTGAGACACAGTAAGCGCCTCAGGCATCATGGTTTCCTTGTCACTCTTTAAGTTGTCGGCCTGATCTGTATGCTTGTAACCATGGTAATGTTTGCGGCTAGGACAAAAGCTAGGTCAAGTCGCACAAGACCCTGAGTGTGTGTGGCACACATGCATTCCATTGATATAAAATATGTAAAAAAATCCACATGTAATACTTTAAATAGATGTTGGCTAGATGAAAAGCAGCTAAACACTACGAGATCATACTGTGCTAGTGATGAGAAAAAGTGTATAGTAAAGATAGCATGCCAGTGTTGGGGCAGACTACTACATCATGAATTGCTCTTAAATGCCATGACTCCCATGTTACGTATTATAAGCATTTAAATTTGGCATTTTTATGATTTAAAGGTGCTGTAAGTGACATTTCACTGCTTTCCTCCAAGCTTATTTTATTTCATTTTATACACTTTTTTTGTTCAAATGTTTATAGCTCTAACCTAAAATTACTGATAATTCTAATTATTGATTTTGATTTAATTTAAATAACATGAATGTTGAAACACTTATTTTATTATTTATTTTATCTTAAATATAATAAATAGTTGTAAGTATAGTCTATGTATTACACATTTTGCTAAAATGTATGACAATCTATGCATCACAAATCTATTTAGCTAAAATGCATATTGTTCTAAACTAAAATAACTAGGTACAAAAAGTTTAAATATATATTTTTTTCACAAAATTTGAATGAATTCACAGAATTTTGAATTATATTATATATATATCCATTTTCCAAACTACTTGTGGTATGTAGGGGTGCGTGTGTATTATAATAGTATTATTATTATTGTTATTATTACATTAAGCAAAGTTTACATCTATGTGTGTGAGGTCAGTACAGTGCACATCTCTCCCTTTTACTCACTCTCCTCCACTGTCGTCACTCATTTCCCTCCACGCCTCCGTTGCCGTGGGTTACCTACACTAACCTTTTTCACAGTCAGGAGAGCGTCCACTGCCCTGCCACGTTGTTACACTACTACTCTGCCTTTGTCCTTTTTCCTTCTCGCACACATACACCGACACAACCTGACTGACCTAGGAGGTATGATTTTTGTCATGGAATGGCGGTTGTGGAGTACAGACTCCTCACCTGAGCGCTTTCCTCCTCTCTGCACTGTTGGGCCTGACTGCGGTGGCCAGGCAGCAATGCTTCCAATGATTTGCTCTGTTTTCCTTTTGCACTGTTTGGTTAACATGAGTAAGTCCTTATGAGAAGTCTTGGTTATTTTTGGGTTTTGTATCTTTATTTGGTTTCACTGCCAAATGCTCAAGGGCTTTGCATGTCGAATTTGCACACATTGTGTATTATATTTTCTTTTTTTCTTTGCGGCGAATGTGCTCCACTGCTTACTTGTCAGAACTGTGTCTCCTTCCCTTTATTAATTCTCTCTTTTCCTCTTTGGTTTGAGTTGTCGTTGTCGTTGTTTTGTTGTTTTGATGTTCCTCCTGTGTTGAGCCGGTTTTCTGCAATGCTGTTCACTGTAATTCTTCACTAACTGCAGTCACCTTTCATTATATCAGTTAGGTCCTGTGGGGTTCTGGTGTAGTAGACACACGAATCGTTCTGTGAACGCGTCGCCCATTCGATCATAGCCTTATCAAAGTCCTATAGCTCACGTGAGACTTTAGGGACAGATATTGAATACATGCCCTCCGTCCACTTTTGTTATTTTGGTTACAAGCAGGGAAGTTATTGTGTATAGCAGGTCACCAGCTCCAACCTGAAGAATTAAGGTGAAGAGCATTTACGTTTACTATCGACTCTTTTGGTTCAAAATCACATTTTATACAATTACGCACAGTATACATTTCTCTTCTTTATTTGTCTTTATTTTTGTCATGGTTCAATCTGATGCATCCAGCATGATAGGAATGGTTCCTGTCTGTCCTTCTGTATTCCTCTCCAAGCTCTACCAGTGCCTGGCTTGATTTGTGACACTGTGATTGATTGATCGATTGATTGGCAGGTCTCCTGGCATGGCATCCCCGCATCGTTTTACACCTTTTCCTTCTGTTCATTCATAGATGCATGTTTCTGATATCCTTATACTTCAGGGTTGCTTTGATTTCATTATGTGTGTTTAAGAACATCTGGTTAATGTCATTTGTGACAGGAAGAAATATCTGTAAAGAAAAGTACATCTAAACTGGGGCTGTCAATTAAATCAATAGCGGTATTATTTCAAATAAAGCTAAATATTCCACACTTTCGGAGTGCAGACAATGTGTTCCTGAAGTGAAAACAGAATAAAGAGATAGAGACGCTGAATTACTTTATACTAGAGATGCGGTCTTAAAAACATAGTGTTCATAGCGAGAGATGCTGAAAAACAGGGAGCCTTGACTCTACTGACGCAAGTTTGCACATAAGCCAAAGTTTATAAACATAATGCAAGAAGTCTTATGTAAACAGCCCCAACAGTTAAACAGATAGACTTATGCTAAAATATATGAAAATAAGCAATATATCAACATATATTAAAAACTGATTTACTCATCTGCCACAAAATTTATTTTAAATGTTTTGTTGGGGATGTTTTCTCAATCAAAATTAATATGTGAATACTTGCATTTAATTAATCAATATATAATTTAATAAATTCAGTCGCAATTTCATTTGGGGAAAACATTCACTTTTGCCTCAATAAACTCCTAATTTACTGCTTATTAATAGTTAGTACGGTAGTTTTTATAGCGTTTAAGTTTAGGTATTGAGTAGGATTAAAGGGATAGTTCACCCAAAAATGAAAATTACCCCATGATTTACTCACCCTCAAGTCATCCTAGGCGTATGACGTAGGACGCAGGCCTAGTGTAAGTTCTGGTGATGAACGCGGAAGCGCAGCGGATGGAGCAAAACAAAACTTGGTTCTCGCGGGAACTAGGATATTCTCAACGGAGCATCCTACGTCATACGCTGGAAGGCCAGTCTCTTGTGAACGCGCGTACGACAGTTAGAGATTACAGTTTTAAATACTTCGCTTCAGAAAGCCTTTATTAACCCCCCGGAGCCGTGTGGAGCAGTTATGATGGATACATGCACTTTTATGGACTTCAAAAACAGAGCAACATTCACTGCCATTATAAAGCTTGGAAGAGCCAGGACATGTGTTAATATAACTCTGATTGTGTTCGTCTGAAAGAAGAATGTCATATACACCTAGGATGACTTGAGGGTGAGGAAATCATGGGCTAATTTTCATTTTTGGGTGAACTATCTCTTTAAAGGGATGTAGAATATGGTAAGGCATTCATATGTGCTGTATACGTACTAATAAACAGCCAATACACTAGTAATATGCATGCTAATAAGCAACTAGTTAATAGTGAGAATTGGTTAGTGTTACCATAAATTCATGTAATGAAAATTTGATTGGCAGCCCTAATCTAAATATCATGCAAAATGAACAAATTGCTAACTATATAAAACATCCAAGTCAGATATATTTAAATGCATTTTAGGATGCATTTTACTCTTCCTTAATTATCTCATGGTTGAGCTGAGGCCTGTAATTCAGTGAATCTGAGGCTTTCGAGCTGAATATGATGTTTTATGGCCATTCTATTCCAGCTGTGAGAGCATAATTTCCATTAGTGAATTCCTGTATGACAACAGCTTCAGATTATAGAGTAGCTCTGAGGAAAGAAAAGTAATATTAATACTAATATTTCTCAAATATGCTCTTCAAATGCAGGTTACTAGAGCAGGTTTCACCTTTGCTTATTCATCTCTTATTTCCTGTCTCTCTTTCTCTTGCTCTGCCTCTTTTCTGTCTGTTCCACTCCCACGCCCTAGTAGACCACAGGGACATGATGGAGATGCAGGGTTTTGGCGGCAGCCCGTTGTCATGGCAGCAGGGCGAGTGCTCCAGTCATATGTCATCTTGTCTGTCCTGCTCCACTGGGGGCAGCAACGCTTCCGTCGAGCTTCCAGCGAGCTGCACGTGCATGCATGACCGGTGAGTGAGAGACCTGCACTTTTACATTTCTGGTCCTGGGGACTTTTAGAAAGCACACTTTTATTTGATCAATAATACAGTAAAAACAGTAATATTATGAGATATTAGTACAATTAAAAATAACTGTCTTTCTGTTTTAATACATTTTAAAATGTCATTTATGCCTGTGATCAAAGCTGAATTTTGAGCATCATTACTCCAGTCTTCAGTGTCACATGATCCTTCAGAAATCATTCTGATATGATGATTTGCTGCTCAAGAAACATTTCTGATTATTATCAATGTTGAAAACAGTTGTGCAACTTAATATTTTTGTGGAAACCGTGAAACATTTTTTGAATAAAATGGCAGACAACTTTGTCTTGCTTAGCATTTTATACTTTGTAAATACGCACAATTAAATAATATTTTCACACTTTTATATAATATTGCAGTTTACTGGAAATGATACACACAAAACAATTCTTTGTTTCTTCACACATCATGTCTCATTTAAGATATTTACACTGCTCAAAAAAATGGATATCAATGAATGAAATATTAAATTTGTTAAGAAAAATGATGCGAGTCGACGGAAACCAAAATCATCAACACACTGAGGGTTGGATTCAAAACCATACCAAAGATCAATGTAAAATACTGAAGTTACAGGCTTATCTAACTTGCATGAAGTTCATCACAGCAACTCATCGTGCAAGTCAGAAACATGCACACCGGTAGCCTGCTGGAGGCTATTTTGTAGGGTTCTGGCAGTGCTCCTCCTGGCACAAAGGAGCAGAGGCCGGTCCTGCTGCTGGGTTGTTGCCCTTCTGCATCCGTGTGCAGCTCTCCTTGTGTAACGTCCTCTCTCCCGGTATCTCCTCCATGCTCTTGAAACTGTGCTAGGAGACACACCAAAAGACTCTGCAGTCAACGGCATGTATGGATGTGCCATCCTGGAGGAGCAGGACTGCCTGTGCAACCTGATTGAGTTGCAGGTACTGCCTCATGCTACAGTGACAAGGACCCTAACAAAACACAAAACTAAAGACAAATCATTCAGGAAGAATAAGGAGAGAACAATTGTCTAAGGCCACCAGCTGCAAAATCATTCCCTTTTGGGGGTTGGCTTGCTGTTGCCTCTCCAGTGCACGTCATTTTCTTAGTAAGTGAAAATGATTCACAATCACGTATGCTTCCTAACTGGACAAATTGATATCCCTGAAGTTTAATTGACTTGTCATGAGAATGACGCCACAACTGACAGACAGTCAATTTGTGTGAAGATTGATAGAAATAATTTTCACACAGTAAATATTTAAAGGTGGGGTAAGTGTTATTTCAAAACTGCTTTATAAAAGTGTCTCCGGCCGAGTACCAAAACAAACTTGTAGCCAATCAGCAGTAAGGGGCGTGTCTACTAATGACAGGGAGAAGAGAGCGCTCTGTGCACGTCATTATTCAAAAGACACGACACACAGGACATTAGCCGTGCGATGACAGAAAGAGAGGTAGATAAAAAACAAATGTGGAAAATGTCTATGGAACAAAAGAAGGCTTACGATCAGGCAAGAAGTATCAGCTTTCCAGCGCTGGAGAGAACTCAAGGAGCGAAGGCTGAAGTTGCTTTATTTCTTCTCAATAGGCGAGTAATATTGATTTTGTTTTGTTTCACAGAACTAATATATGCTGGCTTTTGCTTGAATATGCTCATGTGTCATGTTCACCTGTTTGTCCATTTGCGATCGTATTGTCGTTCACTTATACGATAATAAAGACCCATTAATTTCCACACCTGATAAGCCTGGAGCGTCGAAACCTCATCGCTGTCTGTTTCAAGCGTCAGCTCCCAAAGTGTGTCCGAAAAGTAAAATAATATACTCCGAATTTATGTTTGTTTCCTTTGGTTCCTCTTTTCATGATCGATATAACCCTCTAATCTTGTCAAAATTGTAATATAGTTGGACTGTCGTGCTCGTGCTATCGAGTTGTTCATGAGAACTGTGTTTGTTTTTTTGGGATGTGAGGGATGACTTTTTGAACATTCGACCTGGATTACCATAGTAACACACATTGCTTTCACTTATTGATGAAATCATACCCTCGGCCGGCTGGCACAGCAGATTCCGCCATAGTCGTTGCCTGCGTTAAGTATGTGTGGGGCGGAGCTATCAAAATAGGGGCGTGCTTGTTTTGGTGATTTGAAATATCAACATCGGTTACCAGAAAGCACTTACCCCACCTTTAAATGGTTTATGTTTATTTTTTTACTCTTTGTTTCGGTTGTCAATAGATTTTCATATTTTAAGATGATACAAAACTAATACATAAACAGCATTTGAAAAGTAGCAAAAACAAATGAAGGCATAATAAAACGTTTTCCAAGACCGCTTTGAAGTGACTTTTATATAACCAAAAGAAAAAAAGAAAATCCCTCAGACATAAAAGTGCATAATATGTGCAGTTTGGCTGTAGTTTGCATATATTTTTGCAAAAGCATCCTGTACTGAAAGATGTAACGGATATTTCCCTTCTGTGTCTAGTATTCCACTGAAGATGCTGTGCCAAAATATGAAGAGACAGATTGTCTCTCGAGCGTTTTATGGCTGTAAGTCCAAAATAATCTGCGCAATCATTCATATGAATTAGTATAATAAACCCTCAGCTGTGCTTTAATGCTCGTTTACCACTTTCCTGTTTGTAGGGCTGGCCTACTGTCGGCACCTGTCCACTGTGAGGACGCACCTTTCGGCACTGGTCAACCACAACATTGTCCCTCCAGACAAGCCCTGTGAAGCCGCTGGAGGGCTCAGCAAAGATGTGTGGAGTAAATATCAGAAAGACTGTAAGGTTAGCCTAGTACTCTTCAGCTCCAGTCACTAGAGGGTACTAGCGGTCAGTGTCATGTACCGTAGGTTGCCGTAGTCCCGCTGTCTCCATCTGTCCCTTATTCTCTCTTGCCAGAATTATAAGGAGCTGGAGCTGCTGAGGTTGGTTTACTATGGAGGGGTGGAGCATGAGATCAGAAAGGAGGTGTGGCCGTTTCTGCTGGGACACTACAAGTTCGGGATGGACAAGAAAGACATGGCTCAGGTAAAGAAGTTCCCAAAACTTTGTAGTGTGTGCATGGCTTTTGACTACCCTCGTAAAAAAGAAGTACACTTCGGCATACTTTTAAAAAGAGTAGGGTACTTATTACAGAAATAATGTGCTTTAAAAGAATATACATAAGTCACATAAATGTTCATTTTTATAATTATTATAGTTTCTATTAAATTCAGTTTTTTGTTTTGTTTTTTTCTGGCTCACACAAGTAAGACTTAAGTACATCTTTATAATTCATTTAATAATTACTTTATTGTTTCTGAAGTATGGTAAAGTGTACTGCTGAATGTACTGACAAGCATTTATTGTAAACTAAAATATAATTTCATGTCATTTTTATTGAAACTTGTATGTCATTGCACATTTGTAATGATTGAGTTCATTTAAAATAAATTAACTTCAAATGTAATATCGGAAAACACGGTACAGTTAAATTATAATCAAGTACTGAAGTACAATTAGTAAAATACTAAAGTACATGCAGTCAACACAAGTGTACTTCAAAGCATGATAAAAGATTATTAAAACAATGATTTGTACTTTTAAAAGTAGAGCTTTTAAATTTGCCATTATTACAAAGTGCACTTAAGTGAGTTAAGACACGTAGTCATTAAAGTATACTCTCTTTAAGTATACGTAAGTGGCCTTTTATTTTTTTATTATATTATCTGAAAGTACAGATATATACTTTTAAGATTTGAAGTACACTACAGGTAGTGTACAGTGTGAAGCACATTCTTAAGCACAATTCTTTTCACAAGGGTAAATAGTTTGTACTGGTGTGCTATAGGTCTTGTCTGATGTGCCCTTGTGTGTTTTGTAGATTGATGAGAAGATCACAGAAAGGTATCAGCAGGTGATGCGGGAGTGGAAGGCATGTGAGGTCATTGTGAAGCAGCGGGAGAAAGAGATGCAGTCGGCCATCTTTGCTAAGTTGTCGTCAGGGAGCAGTATAGACAGCCACGTCCTCAGACTCATCCATAGGGACTCCACTATTAGCAATGAGGTCAGTCACAGGCTTGGTTTAAGCAAGTAAAGCATATTTACTTACAAACTCTGTTTCAAAATCTAGAAAGCTGCCTTGCTGCCTACTTAGGCAGCATTCTAATGCTCATATAACTTCATACGTGAATGGTTTGGCACAGTATTGCTATGCAGCACCTGTATACAGTAAACAAAATGGCATTCCGCAAAAATTGCAATCGATTTCAATATTTTGCCATTAGCACTTTAAGTACACAAAGTGCTAATAAGTGCATTATTATTAGCATGTTGATAAGCTAAGCATAAACAAATATTGGGCAAAATAGTTATATACTTTGAGTATTGAATGAAATGTATGTTTGTTTGTCATCTAGGATTCTAGGAAGCCCGAGGTGAATCTATCATTATGTAGCCGTCATATCCCATGCATCTCATCTCTACTCTCTCTAGGTATTCATGTCTGTGGATGAGCCTGACGCAGGCGGTCACGACACCTCGTGTGAGGGAGAAAGTACTCCCACCTTAACCACTGTAGTCACTCCAGCCATGTTAGCCCCAGACGAGAGGCCGCTGGTGGAGTTTGACTCTCCAGACTCAGGCCTGCCCTCCTCCAGGAACTACTCCGTAGCCTCTGGACATTCCCAAATCATGTCCAGCATCGAAGACGGACAGAGCATGGAGGAGGACACTACACCCACAGGGGTTTTGGAGGAGCAGGGTGGACGGGACTCTTTGAGTGAGGACAAACTCTGCAGTCAGCTGGACAAGCTCGCAACCACCACTGAGGGCACGACACCATCTTTCTCCTCCTATACGGTACATGCACTGTTTGAGCTAATTCATCACAGTACTACATTTATCATCATAACGCATTGAAAATGTCAATGATATATTGACCGCTGATTTCGATATTTTATAAATCTTGTCAATTGGTCAGATCTAGCTATCTAAAGACAGTTGTTTTGTATCAAATGCTGTGCTTGTGAGCAGATTGAGCTGTTGGACAAGGTGGCTCTGAACTTGCACAGAATAGACAAAGATGTTCAGCGCTGCGATCGCAACTACTATTACTTCACTACCAGCAACCTGGAGAAACTGCGCAACATCATGTGCAGGTCAGTGTGTGGATCTCTGTGATCTGCTTGCATTCACAGTCAGCTTTGTGTCTCTCTCAGAATAGCAGCTCATTGAATTTCAAATCAGTCAGTCTGTTAGATGAATTGAAACATAAATCATAGACCGTAACTAATTTTCTAAATCGGCTGAACTGAGGCTCAGTCTACCTCTGCCTCTCATGTCTTTGTCCCTGTTTTATGATCCAGTTACGTGTGGGAACATCTGGAGATTGGCTATGTGCAAGGCATGTGTGACCTTCTAGCCCCACTGATGGTCATTCTGGATGATGGTGAGTGAGACACATAAACATGATAGACAGACAGTCTTAACAATGTTTTACGTCATCGACTTGTATATTTATTATACAAGCAATTTTATGAAATCCACTTGAGACCAACTTTCAAGAAGCAGCTGAAGACATCTTTTCACACACCACTTAACCTTAAACCAATGCACTTACACACGCATTAAAAAAAGGTTATATATTTTATATACTTTTTCAACAAATATAATATTATTTTTATTTTACAGAACATTAAATAACATTTTAGTAATATTTTTGAATGGTGTATTATAAACTTTCTCATAATCAAGATTTTAAAAGTAAAATTATATAAAATATAATACCATTGCTTTATATATAATAACATTTTATAATTTTTTTTATATTATAATCTTTATTAATATTATATTCACTCTCTTTAACCCCTAATTTGATGTAATATGTAACATTAATATAATATGTATCTATACATATATTTATAATTTATTTAGACTTTTTTTATATTTTCAAAGTTTAAAAATCTTTCAAAATTAAGATTGTTCAAATATTTGCATGTGTATACTGTATATATATTTATATCATTTACATTATATATATATATATATATAAATATTTTATATATAAAAATTCTTAAATGTATACATGCATGTGTGTGTATTTACTTACACATAATAGTTATATACACTCACCTAAAGGATTATTAGGAACACCATACTAATACTGTGTTTGACCCCCTTTCGCCTTCAGAACTGCCTTAATTCTACGTGGCATTGATTCAACAAGGTGCTGAAAGCATTCTTTAGAAATGTTGGCCCATATTAATAGGATAGCATCTTGCAGTTGATGGAGGTTTGTGGGATGCACATCCAGGGCACGAAGCTCCCGTTCCACCACATCCCAAAGATGCTCTATTGGGTTAAGATCTGGTGACTGTGGAGGCCATTTTAGTACAGTGAACTCATTGTCATGTTCAAGAAACCAATTTGAAATGATTCAAGCTTTGTGACATGGTGCATTATCCTGCTGGAAGTAGCCATCAGAGGATGGGTACATGGTGGTCATAAAGGGATGGACATGGTCAGAAACAATGCTCAGGTAGGCCGTGGCATTTAAACGATGCCCAATTGGCACTAAGGGGCCTAAAGTGTGCCAAGAAAACATCCCCCACACCATTACACCACCACCACCAGCCTGCACAGTGGTAACAAGGCATGATGGATCCATGTTCTCATTCTGTTTACGCCAAATTCTGACTCTACCATCTGAATGTCTCAACAGAAATCGAGACTCATCAGACCAGGCAACATTTTTCCAGTCTTCAACTGTCCAATTTTGGTGAGCTCGTGCAAATTGTAGCCTCTTTTTCCTATTTGTAGTGGAGATGAGTGGTACCCGGTGGGGTCTTCTGCTGTTGTAGCCCATCCGCCTCAAGGTTGCGCATGTTGTGGCTTCACAAATGCTTTGCTGCATACCTCGGTTGTAACGAGTGGTTATTTCAGTCAAAGTTGCTCTTCTTCACCTTGAATCAGTCGGCCCATTCTCCTCTGACCTCTAGCATCAACAAGGCATTTTCGCCCACAGGACTGCCGCATACTGGATGTTTTTCCCTTTTCACACCATTCTTTGTAAACTCTAGAAATGGTTGTGCGTGAAAATCCCAGTAACTGAGCAGATTGTGAAATACTCAGACCGGCCCATCTGGCACCAACAACCATGCCACGCTCAAAATTGCTTAAATCACCTTTCTTTTCCATTCTGACATTCAGTTTGGAGTTCAGGAGATTGTCTTGACCAGGACCACACCCCTAAATGCATTGAAGCAACTGCCATGTGATTGGTTGATTAGATAATTGCATTAATGAGAAATTGAACAGGTGTTCCTAATAATCCTTTAGGTGAGTGTACAAGACACACACATATATTATGTAAACACAAACGTTTATTTTGGATGCTATTAATCGATTTGACAGCACTAACCCATCTAAATAGTGCTTATATATATATACTCACCTAAAGGATTATTAGGAACACCTGTTCAATTTCTCATTAATGCAATTATCTAATCAACCAATCACATGGCAGTTGCTTCAATGCATTTAGGGGTGTGGTCCTGGTCAAGACAATCTCCTGAACTCCAAACTGAATGTCAGAATGGGAAAGAAAGGTGATTTAAGCAATTTTGAGCGTGGCATGGTTGTTGGTGCCAGCCGGGCCGGTCTGAGTATTTCACAATCTGCTCAGTTACTGGGATATTTACGCACAACCATTTCTAGAGTTTACAAAGAATGGTGTGAAAAGGGAAAAACATCCAGTATGCGGCAGTCCTGTGGGCGAAAATGCCTTGTTGATGCTAGAGGTCAGAGGAGAATGGGCTGACTGATTCAAGCTGATAGAAGAGCAACTTTGACTGAAATAACCACTCGTTACAACCGAGGTATGCAGCAAAGCATTTGTGAAGCCACAACACGCACAACCTTGAGGCGGATGGGCTACAACCGCAGAAGACCCCACCGGGTACCACTCATCTCCACTACAAATAGGAAAAAGAGGCTACAATTTGCACGAGCTCACCAAAATTGGACAGTTGAAGACTGGAAAAATGTTGCCTGGTCTGATGAGTCTCGATTTCTGTTGAGACATTCAGATGGTAGAGTCAGAATTTGGCATAAATAGAATGAGAACATGGATCCATCATGCCTTGTTACCACTGTGCAGGCTGGTGGTGGTGGTGTAATGGTGTGGGGGATGTTTTCTTGGCACACTTTAGGCCCCTTAGTGCCAATTGGGCATCGTTTAAATGCCACGGCCTACCTGAGCATTGTTTCTGACCATGTCCATCCCTTTATGACCACCATGTACCCATCCTCTGATGGCTACTTCCAGCAGGATAATGCACCATGTCACAAAGCTTGAATCATTTCAAATTGGTTTCTTGAACATGACAATGAGTTCACTGTACTAAAATGGCCCCCACAGTCACCAGATCTCAACCCAATAGAGCATCTTTGGGATGTGGTGGAACGGGAGCTTCGTGCCCTGGATGTGCATCCCACAAATCTCCATCAACTGCAAGATGCTATCCTATCAATATGGGTCAACATTTCTAAAGAATGCTTTCAGCACCTTGTTGAATCAATGCCACGTAGAATTAAGGCAGTTCTGAAGGCGAAAGGGGGTCAAACACAGTATTAGTATGGTGTTCCTAATAATCCTTTAGGTGAGTGTATATATATATATATTTTATATTATATATTTTTTCAACAATATTTTAGGTTAAATTTATATATAAAATATATCATTGTTATAATCATATTCTCTTCTGTTTAACCCCCTCCAAAGAGTGCTTGGCTTACAGCTGTTTCACTCAGCTGATGAAAAGGATGAGTCAGAATTTCCCTACCGGAGGAGCCATGGACACTCACTTCGCCAATATGAGGTCACTAATACAGGTAACATGACACATGACCTTTCTCCCGCTTCCTGCCTGAGTCAGCATTGTGATTTGTCTGTTCCTCTGATGCAATCTGTGACATTATTAACTTGATGTTTTTTCTTCAGATCCTTGACTCAGAGTTGTTTGAGCTCATGCATCAGAATGGAGATTACACTCATTTCTACTTCTGCTACCGCTGGTTCCTCCTGGACTTCAAAAGAGGTAACGACACACAGACACTCAAATGGAGCCTGTATGTTATCAAACACGGTGAAGATATAGTACCCTCGTTGTTTAACATGCTGTTTATTTGATGTGTCTGTGTCAGAGCTACTCTATGAGGATGTGTTTGCTGTATGGGAGGTTATCTGGGTCGCCCCTTGCATCTCCTCCAAGCACTTTGTCCTGTTCATTGCATTGGCCTTGGTGGAGGTGTACAGAGACATTATCCTAGATAACAACATGGACTTCACTGATATCATCAAGTTCTTTAATGGTGAGTGAACTGAACAGAGGACAGCTTTAAAGCTGAAGCGTGTCGTTTGTGCACTACTAGCTTTGCTAAATGAAATTGCAAAAATTTTAACAGATTTTCCAGAACCAAAGTGGATGGCATCACCCCAATCTAACACTATTGGAGGAGCCAACTACATACTGTAGAATCTTTCTCCATTGACAACCATTAAAAATTGTGTAGTATTCTGAAAAAATAAATGTTTTTGTAAGCAACATACACCGATCAGGCATAACATTACGACAGTATGACAGGTGAAGTGATTAACACTAATTATCTCTTCATCATGGCAGCAAGTGAACATATCCTCAAAGTTGATGTGTTAGAACAGGGTATATACAAAAATCCCGGAGGTAAATTCAATACCTTTTAATACCATTTTTAATACCTTCTCAATATTTTTTTAAACCAACACGCCATTGAGTTGCAGGTTTATACGACAACACGTTCAGGGCACAACGCTAAGGATTTAAAATATTGTTAAAGACAGCCTGTAATGAAATAAGAACAAATAATAGAATTACGAGCAACAGCACAAATAAATACAACAGAACAAACATACAAATGAAAAACCGTTCTTTTCAGGTTTTCATGTAGGTCTAAATTAGATTTTCAGGTACAGAAATAGTAATCAAATGTAAAATAGCACTGCATAGTCTTAACTGTATAATTAACCCTTATTAGTCAGTCAAGAGCAGTGAGTGATTTTCTGTCTTTTGTTATCTCGCTTCAAATGCTATAAATGCTTCCCTGCCATTGACGATATTTTCCGGATTTCCCTGTTATACGGTAGGGGGCGCTATTACGCATCTCCTGAATGAGTACAGAATCTCCTGATCAAAACAGGCGAAGAAGAAACAGAAACGCGCAATCTCGTAAGCAGACGCATATGAAAAATAGTGTGATCATCAACATTAAACAGCATCTAAATCAAAACGGCCTAATGATACTGAGTCAATCGACTCCATCTGTGTTTGATCATCGCTCTGAATCTGATCTGGATGCAGTCTTTGACAAAAATATGATTTTTCTCAGCTTTTTTTCCTCAAAATGTTGCTTTTTTTCATGAAACTTACCCACATTCAAGTGTTGATTAAAAAAAAAAAGCATGAAGCTAGAATAAAACAAAGGGTCTTTTCTTTTTTTTGATATATTGCATATTCATATAAGATATTCTGTGTCATGAAACTTGTGAAAATGACAAAAGCGCTGGCGGTGACTGGCATATTTCATGTTTACGTCCATTTAAAAGACATAACTATGTTTACGATGATACTCAACAAGACAGGCATTTTGACATAATTTTGTGTGAATGTTCACACGCTGTGAAACGTGTGGGTGCGCTTAAGCTAGTGTTGCTGTGCCACGCGAGAACCAAACTGAAAGACGCGGACACTTTCTCGTCTATGTGCACTTGAATATTTAAATAGGCAAGGCTTACAAATGCGAAAATGATCAACTTCAGTGAAGATGCAGCACTGGCCCGAGAGGGCAAGTAACAGGTCCGTCAACTGGCCCGAGAGTCTTTCACACTGGCCCCGGGCCGTCGGGCAGTCCTTATTGTCGAGCCCTGACATTTCTAACCATACAGAGTTTGAAATGTATAAAACTACACCCTCTTGGCCAATAGAAAATGTTTCATCCACAGTTTTGCCAATCCGAAAAAAACTTGCCCTGGTTGGTTGTAGCGCTATCCTATTGCGTGCAGAGGAAATTTGAAACAAATAATTCCAAAAATTAATACCTCGTAAAGTGCCGATTAATACCTTTTAATGGCCTTAATTTTTACTAATTTGATTTACTACCTTAATACTTTTTAAAACCCCACAGACACCCTGTAGAAGCAGGAAAAATGAGCAAGCATAAGGATTTGAGCGAGTTTGACAAGGGCCAAATTATGATGGTTAGACGACTAGGTCAGAGCATCTCCAAAGTTGCAGCTCTTGTGGGGTGTTCTGGCCCGTGTGGTCCGATCAAACAGACGAGCTACTGTAGCTCAAATTGCTCAAGAAGTTAATGCTGGTTCTGATAGAAAGGTGTCAGAATACACAGTGCATCGCAGTTTGTTGCGTATAGGGGCTGCATAGCCACAGACCAGTCAGGGTGCCCATGCTGACCCCTGTCCACCACCGGAAGCGGCAACAGTGGGCACGTGAGCATCAGAACTGGACCATGGAGCAATAGAAGAAGGTGGCCTGGTCTGACGAATCATGTTTTCTTTTACATCACGTGGATGGCCGGGTGCGTCGCTTACCTGGGGAACACATGGCACCAGGATGCACTATGGGAAGAAGGCAAGCCGGCGGAGGCAGTGTGATGCTTTGGGCAATGTTCTGCTGGGAAACCTTGGGTCCTGCCATCCATGTGGATGTTACTTTGACACGTACCACCTACCTGAGCATTGTTGCAGACCATGTACACCCTTTCATGGAAATGGTATTCCCTGTCAGGGCTGTTTTGGCAGCAAAACTGGGACCAACACAATATTAGGAAGGTGGTCATAATGTTATGTCTGATCTGTGTACACTACCATTCAAAAGTTTAGGGTTTTTAATAAGAAGTCTCTAATGCTCACCAAGACTGCATTTATTTTTTCAAAAATACAATAAAAGTAATATTGTGAAATAGTATTAGAATTTTAAGTAACTGTTTTCTATTTTAATATATTTTGAAGTGTAATTTATTCCTGTGATCAAAGCTGAATTGTCAGCATCACTACTCCAGTCTTCAGTGTCACATGATCCTTCAGAAGTCATTCTAATATGCTGATTTGCTGCTCAAGAAACATTTCTTACTATTATCAATGTTTAAAACAGTTACGTTGCTTAATATTTTTGTTGAAACCGAGACACATTTTTTTTCTGGATTCTCAGGAAAGATCCATTTATTTGACATAAATCTTCTATCACATTATAAATGTTTTACTATGACTTTTGACCAATTTAAACATTTTAATGACCACAAACTATTATAAGGTAGTGTATATGCTGTGTAGTTGCAAGAATCAGTGCACTCTGTTCTGTTTATATGCACTTTCTCAAAAGTGGCTTTAAAGTGCACTGTAGGGCTTTTCACAGTTGAAATAGTCAACCGTGGGTCATTCTAAACCCCAGGTAAACTGAATCTTGATACACGTTTCACACTGCTTTTTACCCGCGGTTAACAATGAATCCTGGGTATTCTTATGCTGCTGTTTCACACTGTATATACACTACATTGCCAAAAGTATTGGGACACCCCTCCAAATCATTGAATTCAGGTGTTCCAATCACTTCCATGGCCACAGATATAAAATCAAGCACTAGACATGCAGACGCTTCTACAAACATTTGTGAAAGAATGGGTCACTCTCAGGTGCTCAGTGAATTCAAGCGTGGTACCGTGAAGTCTCCAACTTTCTGCAGGGTCAGTAGCTACAGACCAACAAACTTTGTGTGGCCTTCAGATTAGCTCAAGAACAGTGCGTAGAGAGCTTCATGGAGTGGGTTTCCATGGCTTTCTCATCCAACATCAGTGCCTGACCTCACAAAAGCGCTTCTAGAAGAATGGTCAAAAATTCCCATAAACACACTCCTAGACCTTATGGAAAGCCTTCCCAGAAGAGTTGAAGCTGTTATAGCTGCAAGGGTGGGCCAACTCCATATTAAAGTTCATGTGCATGTAAAGGCAGGCGTCCCAAAACTTTTGGCAATATAGTGTACCTAAACTCCAGGTTAATGTCCTGATTTGCATAATTACAGAATTTTGTTTTCCGCTAAACTACTTCTCTCTGTTTATGTATGACGAGTCACACAGGTACTGGGCTACTCCACAGGGGTTGTTGTCACCCTTGGTCAAAAAATAGTCAGAATATAAGGTGTACCGTAGTGATTCAGGATAAGACAAAAACACAGTTCGGAAGATATATATATGATGTACTCACTCATTGTATAAATTTTTTTTCGATTTTGAACAAAAAAAAGTTTACATAGTGTACCTTTAAAATAAAAAAAAAAAGAGTATAACATCATCATATGATGGCACAACAGAGTTTTAAACCGGAAATGCAGCATGTGGCGATGTGAAAATGTCAAGTCTACTGAATCACTGTATTGTTTGTGTTCCTCTCTAACAGAGATGGCTGAGCGCCACGACGTGCAGCACATCCTCCAAATAGCGCGGGAGCTGGTACACAAGGTGCAGACCCTTATCGAGAACAAGTGAGAACAAGAGTAGGCTGCTGCCCACCTGCCTCGCCGAATCTCCTCCTCTCCTTCCCAACAGCCCAAGGCTTGAGACTGCCCGGGATCTGCCTCGACGTCTTGACTCTTTATATCGTTTGCCTGCCACAGAATGCCGTTGTGTCAGACCCTGGCGTTGTCTGCATGCTCGTGGTGTTTGAGCACACTGTGACTGAGGTTATTTTTTTCCATTTCTTGCTGTACACGCCTCCAGCACACGCCGCACCAATCAGGTCCTTTTAGATCTGTTTTTGTAAGACATGAGAAGCCTCGTACAACCGTTTCCCTCCCCTAACGGCCGACACATGTTAGTATTCCACTCTTAATGGAGACAACAGTGTTGTCTGCCTCGAATAAAACATGCCATCGGACAGTTTAGCCGAGCACAGTTTTGAATCCTCAAACGAGGCTGCGTTAGCTCCCTTAAATAATAACTACGCCACGAAGAAGTCGTTCAAACAGTGTGTGACCAAAAGGACTGTGCCAATAACCTTGTACTAGTATTTGTCTTTATTACCCCTTTTCTTCTGTACGATTCGTTGAAGGTGATGACGACGATGATCTCGGAATAAAAGTAGTTGACGTTGCCTTTGTAACACGTTTCACGTCCATACTTTTGCACTTTGAATCTGTCACTCTGTGACACCCGTGATGCTCCTTTATGACAGGAAGTGAAGGGGTTGAGGTGCTCACTACACGTCCCTCAGTGGCCTAAAGTCTGGAAAGGGTCCAGACTCTTCCACGGGTCGGCAAACTGCTTCCTCATGGTGGAAAGTGTGTGACGAGACTAATTGTCGCATTTTAGATGCTGGTTGGCTTTATCTACTACCTACATGCTTTGTTCACTCTGCACATATTGTACACTACAGTTTAAAAGTTTGGGGTCAGTAATATATATATATATATATATATATATATATATTTTTTTTTTTTTTTTTTTTTTTAAGAAATTAGTACTTTTATTCAGAAGGATGCATTAAAGTGACAGTAAATGTATTTACGTTACAAAATTAATATATAATAAATACTGTACTATTCATCAAAAGCACAACTGTTTTGAACATTGATGATAATAAGAAATGTTTCTTGAGCAGCAAATCAGCATATTAGAGTTAGTGCAGTCAAACGATTAATCGTGATTAATCGCATCTAAAATAAAATGTGATTTTACATATATGTCTGTGTATAGTGTATATATAAATACACACACACACACATGCATGTATATTTAAGAATTTTTAAATATTTATATATAAATATATGTATATGTGTGTATGTGTATATATATATATATATATATATATATATATATATATATACATATATATATATATATATATATATATATATATATACATACATACATACATACATACATACATACATACATTATACACAGTACACACACACACATATTATGTAAACACAAACTTTTATTTTGGATGCGATTAATCGTTTGACAGCACTAATTAGAATGATTTCTGAAGGATCATGTGACACTGAAGACTGGAGTAATGATGCTGAATAAATCCTACACTTCAAAATATATTAAAAGGGAAAGCAGTTCTTTTAAACCGTAATACTATTTCACAATATCGTTGTATTTTTGATCAAATAAATGCAGCCTTTGTGAGCATAAGAGACTTTTTTAAAAAACCTTACTTACCCCAAACTATTGAACGGAAGTTTACATAAATCCTGTCATTATTTTCACATCCAATCTTTATGACTGATTATTCACACTTGCAAGTGATGAACTATCCCGAATCATGAAAAATAACTACTTGAATAAATCTGATCTGACTGTTCAGACTGAAAAAAATATTTGAAATGACAAATGCCACTAAATTTGACCTGCTTTCGTCACGTTGTGGCTGTATTTCATCAAATGTGTCTCATTGCTCTCGTCAAAGACATTGCACACTGGTTGCACATTTTAAGTGTAATTCACTTCCATACTGTCTTCCCCATTTTCCAATTTGATGCATAAGGCTGATTAGAATGGTTTACTAGCGGACTGAATACTTCATACAGTATATTTTCTACTAATAGTACACAGTGCAGTGTATTTTGGAAATAGCTATTTATAGTTAAAATGTCCACTTTTGGCATGCTGATCAAATGATAGTTATATTATATTGGAAATATTTAAATATACTGCACATTTGGTCATCAGGGTATTATTGCATGCATATGGACAGTTCACACATTGTGCATACTTTATACTGCAGAAGTAGTAGTGTGGTAATATGCAATTCTGAACAGCCTAAATTGGTCCCAAAAAAACACAACTGTACTTTTAATAACAGCTGCCATTACGGGAGATAATGATGTGACTATTGCTCACTGCCTCAAATCTTGCCAATTCCTTTTGTTCTTGGTTCCGGTTGAATGTGTGCAAGTGCAAGGGATGTTTTTAGCCCTTATGAAAGGTTTATTTCTGACAGGAGCTCATGTACCAAAGCCTCTAAAACCTCATCATCATTATCCTTGTCATACACGTGTGCAATGTTAAACCATAACTCGAAGACTGTTGATTAAGTGCATAAAAGGCAAATCATTTATTTTTATTTCTACTGTGAAACATTTATTATCCTCGTTTACATGTGTATTATTGCACTGTAAATAAAGAGAAAAGCCCTGGATTTCTATGAGGAAACTACTGTCCGCTGTATTTCAGACTCTATTTTTTACTTTAGTTTTAGAGACTGTGCTAATCTGGAGAGCTGTACAATTCGAATGTGGGAAACCTTTGTTACTTGTTGACTGTTATGTCCCTAATCAACATTGTGCACTGGTTTCTAATCGTTTAAAATATATATGTACATTTTTGTTTGGACGCCAACATCAGAATGAAGTATGTATTGTAACAGATGTATCATTAATCTTGAATGTACATGTATTATTGCAAAAAGTTGTTCCTTACAATTAAAACATTTTCATATGCAGAAAAACTGTCGAAAGTGTACATTTTGAATCGCTTGTATTGGAAGTTCATCAAACAGTAACTGATTACATGTCATCTGGGTTTCGTAATCAGATTGCAAAAATAAAGTATTTTAGATTACATTACATTTAAAGTATTTGTAATCAGACTACAGGTACTTCTTTATTGATTACACGTTATTCTCACAATGGCTGTCAATTTTTGTCCCTACTTTATTATAATTTTCCTTTCTAAAAAAGCCTACTGCCGCTTATACATTCAGAAGGTCTCCAGGTTTGTGGAATTGCACACACAGACCATTTGATGAATGGATTTACAGAGATCTTTTCACTTTTATCAAGCGTTTTCTCAACACTGCAGCATTGCATATTAAATCAACTCTTGACGAACACATTGTTTTTTTAATTATCACTCAGCAAGTCACTTAATCATGTATTATTGTCTTTGGAAGGCTTTTGTCTTTCAAACACATTAAAATGTACAAATTCATGTACATGCAATGCAAAAACTTTTTTTGTCATCTGAACCTATTTGACCTGATATTATAAGTAAGTTAGGTTGATAATAATAAATACAATTAAGTTCACAGTAAACCGAATAAAAAAGTAACACAGAATGGAATATATTTTCTTTCTCTTTGTAGTTTTATATCAATATGGTACAAGATTGTCAAATCAATGTGATAAAAGAGCTAGGTCAAAAGTAATCCAAAAGTAGTCAGATTATATTACTTGAAATGTGTTATGTGGATTACGTTACGGAGTAAAATTTGTAATTTGGAACAAGTAACCACTGAAAAGTTTTGGGTCAGTAATTTTTTTTAAAGAAAATTTGGTTTAAAATCCATGCATTAAATTGATAAAAGCAACAGTAAACCCATTTGTAATATTACAAAAGTTTTATGTTTTAAATTAAGTTTTTTCTATTCTTCAAAAAATCCTGGGGAAAAATCAGTTTCACAAAAATATCAATCACACAACAGTGATAGTAATATTAAATGTTTCTTGAGCAGCAAATCCTCATATTATACTGATTTCTGAAGGATCACGTGACACTGAAGACTGGAGAAATGATGCTAAAAATTCAGGTTTGATCACAGTTATAAATATTTTTTATATTAAAATGGAAAGCAGTTTTTTTCAACTGTAATACTATTTCACAATATCACTGTATTTTGATCAAATAAATGCAGCCTTGGTGCGATTTAAAGACTTTAAAAGGTATAGACTAGTGCAGATATAACACTATGGGTGTCTCAATCAGCTCCCTAGTTCAGTAGTCAGGGAATCAGTCAATGGGCCGACTCCCTGATCAGTGCCCTGTAAACTAGGGAGCTGATTGAGACGCGCCCTATGTCACTTTGTAGGCCAAAACGCGAACGCGAGTTAGCATTTTAGCACTTCTGGTTCCATCGTCCTGAAAATGTTGGTTAAATGGCTTAAGTAAGGTGTGAACACAAGCTCAAGACACGTTTACATAACATACATCAGCATTACCCCACTCGCGATTTTTAAAGCTGTTATGTGTCTTGAAAAGGGCGGTTGCTAACAAGTTGCAAAATGGGACTACTGAGGGGAGATGAAACGTCATCACGGTAAACTATGCTAATTGTGCTCTTCTAAACTATTCTAACTCAAACTTTCTGGTAAATGTTTTTAACTTAGTAGTGAGGGTGACGTTGAAGTAACTGTGGTGTAGTTCGTTTATAGCCTACCTGTAGCTTTTCACTTCTGGCGACAGCAGGCTTCAAACTTAATAAAAGTTGTGCTCATCTGTGAATTTTTTTTTTTTTTTTTTTACTGTAAGTATCATAAACTTTTGTTGATCACAGAGTTTGTTTTTTGCGATAAGCCAATAGAAAATCCTGTTTTCCGGTTTTTGTCGAGGGAACCGGTGTAAACTGACCGTTGGCCTACGGAGTGACGTCATACCTGCTCCACTCGTGTGTGCAGTGTATCAAAGTAACCACTAGAGGGAGTGGTTATAACATATTACACTTCCACAGATTGGTTGAATCCGACTAATGTCAGTAAATTGGCTGCCAACAGCGCTTAGGGGTTTATTTCATTGAAAGAAATAAAAGAGTACATAATTATGATTTACACAAGTACAAAAATAACAATCGTAAAAACAACATCACCGATGTGCGTTTCTCTGTCTGGAGAAAATGTCAATGTGCCTCTTCCGTTCAACACTGGCAGCTCATTTATTACAGCTCCTCTCAGAGTACATAAGGTCACTCCATTGCGAAGGCAGAGAACAAAATGCATGTCTACCTCTACACAAGATTGAAGTCTTGCACATCATTCAGTATCAGTACCCAAGGAATTGCACATTACGAAGGCATGAAAACAAAAACCAACATTAAAATCGCGTCTTCTAAAGCCAACGCTCCTCCATAAATATTTCCTTGTTGCTAATTAAATCCACTGTATTTTCTTATAACAGAATCACAGGTTTATGAAGCCAGGAAAATGAATGAAAATTAAAAAGGAGTACAGTGTGGAGAAACAGAAAAGAAGAAAACACAAAATTCAGAACAGCAATGACATTCTTAGGCCACAATTGTTACAGTACAACATCGAAGGCCAAAACTGTCCTACAAAGAGTGTTCTGAGTCCAGAGGCCTATCTGTGTGTGTGTGTGTGTGTGTGTGTCCATGCATGGAGGTCCCAGCATAGCGGGGGTGACGCAAGTCCATCATGGTCCCACGGCATCTGCTTCTACTCAGCCCTGAAACACAGCAAGAGCCGGTCAGTGGAGTAAAGGCCAGCTGTGTTTAGCATACAGTGTGTTACGTCAGCATCATCACCGGTCACTGTTGACATCAGAGCCTCCATGATTTACTTCCACAAATATGAAAAATTCATTTCATTTTTAAACGTTTGGCTTTTGTGAATCTGAATATTTCCATGTCTCCATTCATCACCATAAAACTTTAATAGGTGATATAGGGAATTTAAAGCAAAATACATGTACAAATTTGATTAAAACATAAAATGTCTATGATTTTCTGTCTCTGTTCAACATAATTATGCTGTGACATTATTTGATATTTCTGGCATCATATTTAAAGGAGCGACAGAGGTACATCTCTCTCAGCATTTCATTATGGTTACAGTAGTAGTTACTCTGATACGGGGGGAAAATCAGTGATACTTTTTTTACAGAAAAAAATATTGTGCTTGGCACAAAGCACAAGAATACTGATTTTAAATAATGTCATGTTATGCAATAACAGCAATAATAATAATTATTGATTTGTATCTAATTGTTTATAAAAACTATTAAATGCATAATAATAATAGCCATTATTAATAAACTAGTATTACTAGTAAACTATGATTATAAATAATGAAATAGATAATAATAATAACAATAATAATAAACAATCTAATAAATTGTTTATAATAATAAATTGTATTATATTCATAGTATATAATATATTATTATAAATAATAGTAATAACAATAAGTATTATTTGCATCAAATTATTTATGAAAAATGAAACATAGTAAGAAGTTATCTGTTTCTTTATTTGAAATGAATAATAATACATTTTATTACATATTTAATGGTTTTCAATAATAACAACAATAAACTATTCAATTGGTTATAATAGTAATAAAAATGTATTTGATTGTTTATAATACTATTACTACTAATAATAATAATAACAACACTACATTTATATATATATATATATATATATATATATATATATATATATATATATTTTTTTTTTTTTTTTTTAATTTAATATATATAACAATAGTAATAACAATGCAAAAAATATTATTTTGTATAACTTTTTTATAAATAATTAAATTGATAATAGTAATATTAATAGTAATAAGTTATCCATTTATTTGTTCAAATAATAATAATAATAATAATAATAATAATAATAATACATTACATATTTAACGGTTTTCTAGAATAACAACAGCAAAAATAATCTATTCAATTGTTTATAATAATAATAATAATAAAAATAAATCTACTCAATTAATAGTATGAAATATGTTAATATAATAATAGTAAAAACAACAACGCAAAAAAATAAGATGATTTTGTATCTAATTATTTATAAATAATTAAATGGATAAAAATAATAGTAATAATAAATTATCAATTTATAATACATTTTATTACATATTTAATTGTTTTCAATAATAATAATAATAAACTATCTATACAGTTGTTTATAATAATAATACATTTTATTACACATTTAATAGTATATAATAATAGTAACAACAACGCAAAAATTGATTTATTCTTCTAGGACAAATGGCAGATTTTGATACAGCCCATGATACAAAACACTATCTGATCCAAAGAGGAACCAAAGTTTGCCAGTAAAGATGATAATAACTCACTTCTATTGATAAAGTTCTCGTCTTCTCCTCCTAACTTGGGTTTGGCTTTTCTGGAGACTTCTGAAGCTGTTATAAGACAAACATCTGTTACACATGTGTGGACACAATGCTGTACAGTATAATGTGTGAATGAATGGTTTCAGTGTGTTGTATTGTTCTGAGCAATCATTTTAGTTCACAATACAGTTTCATTTAGATCATTTTTATCTACAGAGGAGCAGATCTGATTAGAGTGTATGTGATATGTGAGTCACAGATTTTGAATCACAGCGAACTCCATCCCTCTTAAACTTCTCAACACCATCTAATCCAGGGGGTTTCTTTTTTTGATGCCAAGGACCCCCAAATACTTCTTGCAAGGGACCCCAAACAATAAAGGCAACTAAATATTTTCTTGTATACTGCATAAGGAAAATATTAAACATGATATAATAAAGACAGCATTTTGTCTGTGAAATCAAATCATTGGTTTTTAGATTATCACTATACTAAATCCAAAACAAAGAATTAAAATATTAAAGGCACAGTATGCAAGTTTTGAGGTCACTTTTTCGCCGTGAATGAGCGTGGAATCATGGGAGTTGTCGTCTTCACCTCCACAGTAAAGTCAAAATAATCATACTAAAAACATTTTAGTGTGTTGAAAGTTGTTATTACTATGTGCGGTTGCTGCTTTGAGACACTGGTTGCACATTGCTAGATCGATATTAGAATATCATATTAATAAAAGCTGAATGACTTGTGTTGCTAAATGGCATGCAATTCCTTTTAAAATACATTGTATGGTAGAGAAAATAATTACTGTTGCTACAAATAAAGCTCTCTTTGATTATGCTACGTTAGCCAGTGTTGTGGTGTAGATTCAAACAATAAGAGTAACTGTGTTGAGCTGTATAACAATGATTAGTTTTCTGACGATGAATGTATCCAAACAGTTGCTCACCTGTAAAACACATAATATATTAAAGCGTCTTTGGTGTTTCCATGGGTTTTTTTTTTTTAAGGTGGACGTCATGACATGCACCACAACGACATAGATGTTACACTGGTTAAAATGGCTGATTTCTCTGGATTTAAACATTGTTGAAAACATTTGGAATAATGTAAGTACACAAGTCAACAAAATACAGAACATTGTTTTAGTGGTTTTTGGATATTTTATTTAAAAAATCTTACATATTGTGCCTTTAACTGAAATACATATACATTTATTTTGTATTTCCACCCACCTTTAGCTTGAAAACCCCTGAGTATTACCTTAATGGCAATGCAAATATAACAGGATTTGTTTGTTTTCCAATGAAAGTTTTACTTGTATTTTGAGCTAAAAAATTATTCTATTAAATTCCTCATTTGTCCAAGAGGGGGCGGTATAAGCCATCTATCTAGAAAGCAGAACTATACAAGCAAAAGAAGGCCACACACATTTCTAGCAGCTAATGTGATCGGATCAAAAAAAATGAAACCATGAGATCAGAGGAGCGCAGACTGGAGGAGATCAAGTCACCTTATTAATCACCATTATGATCAGAAATTATGTGAAGAGCAAAGAATCAAGAGTGAGTGAAAGCAGATGGGAAGTGAAGATCTCAAATGACCACCATTTTATTATTTACTAGTGGTGGGCATACTGTAACAAACAAAATAGGAAGAGCAAAATCAATAATAAAAAGCCATTTATGAAGAGCTTAAGGACAGGCAGAATATCTACCATACCTGTGTCTGTTCTTTAAGAAAATCAGGTAGCTGAAATTCACCCTTAAAGACCTGAAAAAACAGAGAGCTGATTTTAGAGGCTGTCACACTGTGCAAACACAGGATCTACAGTCTTTCCACAAAGGGCACAGCTCATTCATTACACAGTTCAAATTTCAAATGTTTTTATTTCCCTGCCTGAAGTTATTTTCATCTCTAAAAACATCCTTCTAAACAGCATCAATACAAAAACGTTTTTTATATGCCTCCAGAAAGCAGTAATGGCCAAATGAAAAGTCTGGCGCTGAATGGATAACAGAGTCGTCTTATGTGAACCGCTCTCTCGCACTGCTTGGAGGATATTGTGTGTCAATTCCCAGGGTGTCTAACTTCACAAAATTCACAAGCTCTGTCCAGGGATAAAAGAAAGAGTGAAAGATTGTGAGAGAATGAAAGAGAGCCAGACTGAATGCTGGAATGAGAAGCAGCCAGTGTGTCTGCTCCAGAGAGGATGACAATCTCCAATTAAGACACATCCAGCTGATCTCATTTCCTGGCTTTCTAAGCTTAAAGCGAATGAGGAGCACAGAGAATCGTGCAAGTGTTTGGGGTGCGTACGTGTGTGCCACAGGAAAGAAGCGCTGACCTGACAGGAAGCTAGACAACTTGGCGATGAAGCCACTATTTGAAAACCCTTTCTGCTGCGGCAGGTCTAGACTGTGAGAAACCCGAAGCTCGCACTCTTCTCTCCACTGCTGGGGCTGTCAGGTATTGGAGGGCTGTGAAGGTGTTTTTCTTGGAAACAACCCATTTCATTTGTGAAGGAGCCAAAAACTATATGCATGAGAGGCAAAGTGATCAGTCCTGTCTTGCTTTTCCTCATACATGAAACAAAAGATAGAATGAAAGATAGATAGAATGAGTGTTGAGAATGATAGATAGATAGATAGATAGATAGATAGATAGAAAAGAGGACCGAATGATAGAACGAAAGAAAGATAGAAGGAACGAATGAAAGATAGATAGAACGATAGATAGATAGAAGGACCAATTGATAGAATAAAAGATAGATAGAAGGACCAAACGAAAGATAGATAGAAGGACAGGTGAAAGGACAGATTGATAGAATGAAAGATAGATAGAATGAGTGTTGAGAATGAAAGATAGATAGATAGATAGAAAAGAGGACCGAATGATAGAACGAAAGAAAGATAGAAGGAACGAACGAAAGATAGATAGAACGATAGATAGAAGGACCAATTGATAGAATAAAAGATAGATAGACGGACCAAACGAAAGATAAATAGAAGGACAGGTGAAAGGACAGATTGATAGAATGAAAGATAGATAGAAGGACCAAACGAAAGACAGATAGAACGATAGATAGAATGACCGAACAAAAGACAGATAAAGCGATAGATAGAAGGACGGATTGATAGAATGAAACATGGATAGAAGGACAGATAGAAGGACAGATAAATACAGACAGACAGACAGACAGATAGATAAATAGATAGATAGACAGACAGACAGATGGATAGATGATTGACAGACAGATAGATAGATAGATAGATAGATAGACAGACAGACAGATAGATAGATGATTGACAGACAGACAGATAGATAGATGATTGACAGACAGACAGATAGACAGACAGACAGACAGATAGATGATTGACAGACAGACAGATAGACAGACAGACAGGCCGACAGATAGATAGATAGACAGACAGACAGATGATTGACAGACAGACAGATAGATAGACAGACAGGCCGACAGACAGATAGATGATTGACAGATAGACAGACAGATAGACAGACAGACAGACAGACAGATAGATAGATGATTGACAGACAGACAGACAGACAGATAACTGACAGATAGACAGACAGACAGACAGATAGATGATTAACAGACAGACAGACAGACAGACAGACAGACAGATAGATAGACAGACAGGCCGACAGATAGATAGATGATTGACAGACAGACAGATAGATAGATAGATAGATAGATAGATAGATAGATAGATAGATAGACAGACAGACAGACAGACAGACAGATAGATAGATGATTGACAGACAGACAGATAGATAGATGATTGACAGACAGACAGATAGACAGACAGATAGATGATTGACAGACAGACAGATAGACAGACAGACAGGCCGACAGATAGATAGATAGACAGACAGACAGATGATTGACAGACAGACAGATAGATAGACAGACAGGCCGACAGACAGATAGATGATTGACAGATAGACAGACAGATAGACAGACAGACAGACAGACAGATAGATAGATGATTGACAGACAGACAGATAGACAGACAGACAGACAGATAGATGATTGACAGACAGACAGATAGACAGACAGACAGGCCGACAGATAGATAGATAGACAGACAGACAGATGATTGACAGACAGACAGATAGATAGACAGACAGGCCGACAGACAGATAGATGATTGACAGATAGACAGACAGATAGACAGACAGACAGACAGACAGATAGATAGATGATTGACAGACAGACAGACAGATAACTGACAGATAGACAGACAGACAGACAGATAGATGATTAACAGACAGACAGACAGACAGACAGACAGATAGACAGATAGATAGATAGATAGATAGATAGATAGATAGATAGATAGATAGATAGATAGATAGACAGACAGGCAGACAGACAGATAGATAGATGATTGACAGATAGACAGACAGACAGATAGATAGATAGATAGATAGATAGATAGATAGATAGATGATTGACAGACAGACAGATAGATGACTGACAGACAGATAGATAGACAGACAGATAGATGATTGACAGACAGACAGACAGACAGACAGATAGATGACTGACAGACAGACAGACAGACAGATAGATGATTGATAGACAGACAGATAGACAGACAGACAGACAGATAGATAGATGATTGACAGACAGACAGACAGACAGACGGACAGATAGATAGATAGACAGACAGATAGATGATTGACAGACAGACAGACAGACAGACAGACAGATAGATGACTGACAGACAGACAGACAGATAGATGACAGACAGATAGATAGATAGATTCAGTTCCATTTCATTCATCTCCATTTAGCTCTTTTTGAACACAACATGTCTTATGTAAATGCCCCAAAAGCATCTGACTGGGGTCAGGTGAACCTGAAACAGCCTATACATGGCTTCCAAACACAAATGATCACGACTAGTCAATTTTGAAAATATGTCCCTTTTTCTGAGAGTGTTTGTGTTTCTGGTAGAGGAGAACTGAGTGAATTTGGCTTGCTCTCCCCATCACAGCCAGCTGAACTGTGGGATAAGGCTGTTACGCAAGACTTCAGACCCAATTAGAGAGAGGAGTCTCCGGGCTGCTGGTTAAAGAGAGCTGGTATCACTGGTGGGTCAAGAGGCGGGGGTTCAGCCGGTGGGTGTAGAAGGAAGCGAGTTCGGTTGGGGTTCGTTTGATTCAAGTTGGCTAGCCAAGCTTGCGGTTTGGAGCCTGAGTGGAATTCATTGCAACGAGAAAGGCGTGCATTTTTCACATTTCCCTGGGTTACATTTTGTAAAAATCTATCACTCATCCAAGACTGTTAACCGCACTAAATCCTGTCTCTTTTGTGTTAGAGGTGGGGATTCGTAAGTCAAATCACCATGGCTGGAGACGAGTTATATTAGAAAATATCCTGGCTCTTCCAAGCTTTATAATGGCAGCAAATGGGGGTTGATTTTGAAGCTTAAAAAAGTGCATCCATCCATCATAAAAGTAATCCACACGACTCCAGGGGGTTAATAAAGGCCTTCTGAAGGGAATCAATGGGTTTTTGTAAGAAAAATATCTATATTTAAAACTTTATAAACTAAAATAACTAGCTTCCAGGAGCAGCCGCTGATCCCGAGAGAGCGGCTGTTATGTAAATGTACAGTATAAAGCAGCTTCACCAACAGAACCCTCATCCACCCCCCCTCCCCCCCTCACACTTTGTAACAAATCCGTACCTCGCGGGTCAAAATGACCCGAAGCCCTAAAATTATACTTTTTTTTTGTCCAGAATTTTATTTTCATTTTGATAATATTTTTCGAATTGACCCGCGAGGGAAGGATTTGTTACTTTTTTAAATTTCAAGCATTTTTTTTGTGTATTCGTGGTTCAAGTGCGACAAAAGTCTTAGGGTCTTGGACCACTCTGATGAAAAAAAAAAAAAAAAATGAACAATTTAGTTATGAATTTCGGGTCAAAATGACCCGAGGGAAGGATGAGACACACATTATCATTATATATGCGTTCAATAACGGGATAAAAGTGTAGCTACTGGGACAAATCATCTTTTGACACGTAATGTAAATGTATTGCTTATCGTTACACCAGGAGGTGGCGATATTGAATCATTCATTTTAAAGATTTATTCACAAACGCTGATTCATTTATGAATGAGACATTGCATCCATTCAAATAATTTTTTTTATTATTTCATTTAAATTAATGTATATTTCTAAATAGATTAAAGCAAATTACCATTTTGTTAGAACCTCTAGTTTGCATGTTAGCTATTTTGTTTAGTTGTCTGATGTTTTTTTCTTCTGAATCATGGGAGAATCGCAATCTCCATTTTACACACAAAACAAAAATTCAGAATCGTGCAGCTCTAATATTATCTTACCCCGTCCCCAAACACTCCTTCATATCTCCACAACAACAAGCGTCTGACAGGCAGGTTTTTGTTGGCTGCAATGACGTATCTGGTTCTCAATGTTGGATATAACAGCAGTAACACGCAAAATGAGACAACCAAGACCTCGCATGACATTTGTTTTGCTCGTTACCACAGTAAAGTACATTTTTCATCGCTGATGTAACAGGACACAATTCTTCAAGCAAAAGCTGTTAGCATAGAGAATAATTTGACAAACTGAGGGAGTGTGCGATTGAGACCTTCATATGGGCAAATTCTTCAGATCCACACAGTTCTTGAGCTCCGGGAGGCGGCAGTGGAAAAACTGACTGTGCGGCCCAGCAGGGGAATTCTCTACTGGAATGTTTACATTCAGCCCTCCTGTAGCTAACAGCATGGACTGCTTACTGAACAGTAGGTTTAACTTCTATAAATACATGGAGCACAAAAATTAATCATCGGAATTATGTAATAATTGGCCAGTACAAAAAAAGGGACAAAATACTATACAGAAGATAAAGAAATACCTCATGTTGTTTTAAGACCCATATGCCTTGCTGTAAAACTAAAAAAGAGCCATAAAAGTAGTCCATATGATTTGTTCACTATATTACAACCCTGCTGAAGTCTTTCGATAGCTTTATGTTAGGAACAAACCACCTAACAGGACGCATTATGCATTATTATGAAACTTCTAATCTTAACCTTTTGTATTCCACAGATGTCACTAAAGTCCAAGGTACACAACCATTTAAAAGTTAGGGTTCAGAAAAATAGTTTTTTAAAGAAATCTATGCTTTTATTCAGCAAGGATGCATTAAATAGATCAAGTGCCAGTAAAGACATTTATAATGTTACAAAAGATATCTATTAGGGCTATTGATTTAATGCGTTAAACACTGCATTGTGTAGCCTTGTAGAATGTCCTTAGAATGCTCCTAAAATTCAAGATATCACGGCAAAAATACCTCTGTGATTTCTCATATTTATAGATTCGATTTTTCTTTTATGCCAAAAATCATTAGGATATTAAATAAATATATTAAAAAAAAATTATTAGTAGTAATATGCATTACCAAGGACTTTATTTGGACAACTTTTAAGGGGATTTTGTCAATATTTAGATTTTTTTGCACCCTCAGATTCCGGATTTTCAAATAGTTGTATATCTGCCAAATATTGTCCTATCCTAACAAACCACACATCAATGGAAAGCTTATTTATTCAGGTGTATAAATCTCAATTGACCCTTATGACTAGTTCAGGGTCACAAATGCACTGCATGATCAAACATTTAGCTGAAAGCATATATAGCATTTTTTTTTTTTTTTTAAATGCGGCAGATTCTGCTTCCTCTGATCGACGATCTGCTCCAAAAATCCTGACCGGAGCACCCTCTTAGTGCTCTCCCAGATCCAGTACATCCAGAATCACCTGCTGTAGCCTCTGACGACAGACGCACTGGAGCATAGCAGAAAGCTCCAAAGAGCTGGTGCTCACTGTTCCACATCACAGAAATAGCAAAAGCGATTCATCAAAGATAAATTAAACTGTGGAAGGACAATCATACACCAACAGCTTTTCTAATGCAAGACGACACTGTTGACTCAATGTGTTAACACACCAGATGCAGAGGGTTTTACCCCAGTACCATGACTCATGACTTTTTCACACCTATATGGACATTTAACACTATTGCACACTGTATCACTCGGGGTAAAGCATTATAATAGCTTAAGTATTAAGCTAACTCATCCCTAACTCACCAACCATAATCCACACCATTTGTTCAATGAACATGACTGATAACCAGAAAATCTAATTCTTGTTATACAAGTTATATAAAGTGTCTCACAAAACCGAATCAAACCACATGATCATCTTTTGTGGTCAACAAACTCCCATATTTGGTATGTTCCTCCCAAGCCTCCAGTGCAGCTTAACACAACCACTTCCACATGACGCCACTAGCAGCGCAGTTGAGACCGACTTATTGATCTTAATATCAATTTCCCAACATGAATCATGACAAAGCTGCAAAGTCACTTAATAGGTATCGATTGTGGCTTTGGACAGGATTCAAAATGTACTAATTCACAGGAGACCGATGACAGACAATTAAAGGGTGGAAAAGCAAAAGACTGTCACTTGCTCTCTTCTCTACATTCTGCAATGTATAGAAGCTTTTGTGAAGTGCAACAATATGGGCCAGGAAGAGTCAATCTGTTGTCAAAAAACACTGAAACTAACAGATGTGTTGATAAGATAATATCACTGAAACTCAGGCAACTATATACACATCCGACCTCATGTTACCAGTGTCCTACATAGTTTAGGTGGATCATGTTGAATCTGCATAAACAAACCAGATGAAAGTAAGATGAGCAAAAGACACCAACACCTTTACAGCTAAGATGATAAATGAGATAGCTATAGAAGCAGTTGACAGGGATCCCATGAAAATAATACATTTTATTGCATTTAATGCATGTCTATTTTCACCATTAAGTGTATAGTGTCTTCAACAGCTGTATCATTTCTTGTTTACTCATGGCATGACGACACAGGTCAAGAATGCTATGACCTGGTAAAAATGTCAACAGGACCAAAATTCATGGCTTCAGTAGACACAGTATGACCATTTGAACACTCAAAAGTGCTCGTTCTACCTTGCAGGCATTGAATTACGCTAATCTGTTTATTTTTCACTAAATGGTAAGCAACTAGACATGTGATAGTGCTACCTTCATTATGCCAAATTATTCTGGAGTGCAGATCAATATTACCATCTAAAGCCACAATACTTAATTGCAGAAATAGTGCATTACTGCCACAAGAAATTAGGTCCAAGTTTAATTACCACAGGACACGAGTATTGAAAAAGTGCAATGATGTTCAGAATGGATGTCATAGCTCTTGGGTTGTAAAAATGCTGTAGTTTCAACAACCTGTTACTGATGTTTTATAGCAGAAAATGGGTTCTTAAAGGGATAGTTCACCCTGAAAATGAAAATAAAGCCATCTTTTACTCACCCTGCTGTTGTTCCAATGCCCTGTCCTTCTGTCTTTTTACATGCGTGCACAGAGTAACGGCCGAGCTCAGTGTTTTGACTGAATAATACGGTTTCTTTCTCACAAAACCTTATAGTATGCCTCCTGAACACTTTCCATAAAGGGCACGTCTCACTGTATCGTTGCGTGATACTTTTGTATAATTTTTGTAATGTTTTAGCCTGGTCGCTATTCACTGCCATTATAGGAAGGAGCGCGTGCAGGGCTGTTTTTAAAATTGGGATGATTCATCCAAAATGAAAATTGTCATTATTTACTCACCCACCCATAAGACTATTTATTTTTTTTTTGTCTATAGAAATGGAAATCAATGGGGTGCTGTGTTGGTTTAAACCCAACTGACTTTCAATGTATAGACAGAAACAGAAACATTATTCAAAATATAACCTGTATGCCAAATTTCTATTTAAGGTAGGGCTGTCAAAATTAGCACGTTAGTGTACACGTATATATTTTTTTAGTTTAACGTGGTCAAAATACGCATTTAACGCAGAATCCACTTTTTTCCGTCATAATTTGGCTAGTGTTACATTATATGATCACACTCTTATTCATGCAAATGCTTTTAAACCATTCAAGCACAACCAGACAAAGAGAACACGCTGTCTGTGAATGTCCTGTCTATGTGACACACACGACGCATAAAGACGTGAACCAGAAGAGGTCTCTTTCACGCTTGAACAAACAATAACACACAGAATTATGCCGAAATGCCCGTTTTGTTGAGTATTCTCATAAGAGCAATCTTAAATGAGTTAAATAACATCTTAAATGAACTTAAAGAGTTGTGAGAAAATGAGATGTGTGTGACAGCGCGTCAGATCCACGTCATGTTCGGCAGCAGCAGATCTTAAAGTGACAGCAGCCTAATAAACCAGTCGCTGTGATGTCTGTCATTAAAGTTAATCCAAGAACAAAAGTAAACAGAGAATATTGTAGCTTTAATTAATCTATGTTTAATTTATTATTTATGCAGTGCAGACTATTAACTTTATTCAATTCAATTTCCTACCTGTTAGACAGGTAAATATGACATTTATTATGGGTTTATATGAAGATTGTTTTAAGTATTTTTTTAAAGCCTAAAATGTTGGAATTGATAGCTTTCAATTATACTGTAATGTTGAATGTCTATCATTAATGTGTAAAAAAAAAATCAGTTTCATAGAGACATCAGTAGCAGTATTAGTATCAGTGATACTGGCCTTCATTCATAAAAAGATGCCATTTAACAAATATTTACAATATACTGTCTAAGTTGTTTCTAAGACAGTTCTTTTTGAGAGTAAATGTGAAATTATTATGTAAAAATATTTAAAAAAAAAACTCCAATGTTTTTAATTGTGATTAATTACAGAAAAAATGTGGAATTAGTTACTTTTTTAATCGATTGACAGCACTAATTTAAAGGGGTAAAACAGGGTTTTTAGGGTTTTGCGGATCCGTGTAAACGGGGATCTGTACATTAAATAGTACATCGTTGTTGTGTAACCCTAAGAGTGTACAGGTTTGGAATGACATGGTAAACTATTGGTATTTTTTGGAGACAAACTATTCCTCATTTGTATGTCGCTTTGGATAAAAGTGCCTGCAAAATTAATAAATGTAAATGTAAATGAACTACCTCTTCAACTCTTTCCCTGCCAAACACAGAATTTTCCGTGTTTCCGTGTTTTCACTGTTATATTCTAGGGGGCGCTATTACGCATCTTCTGAATGAGTACAGAATCTCCTGATCAAAACACAGGCGAAGAAGACACAAAAAAAATGTATGTAAGCAGATGCATATGTAAAATAACTAGTTATCAACATTAAACATCATATAAATCAAAACTGCCTAATGGTACTGAATGAAATGTCGACCCAGAACGAGCTACAGGACTGTGCAAGCATTAGGGGTGTTGATCTACTTCATCTGTGTTTGATCATCATTCTGAATCTGATCTGGATGTTGTCTTTGACAAAAACATGATTTTCTCAGCCTTTTGTTCAAAATGTTGCTTTTTTATGAAACGTACCCATATTTAAGTGTTGATAAAAAAGGAATGCAAGAAGCTAGAATAAAAAGTTTTTTTGTTTAAAAGCAGGGGTCTGTTCTTTCTTTTGATATATTGCATGCTTAGATATTCATACAACAAAATATTCAATAGGCCATTACGTTTTAGTGAAAATGACTAAAAACCCTGGCAGTGGCTGGCAACTTTTTTTTTTTTGAATGCTGGCGGGGAAAGAGTTAAAGACTGTCACTTAACAAACAGGACGTTTGGAGCTCTTTGCTTTTTTAAATATTACATAATTAATTTACACTAGCATTTAGATGCCTTCAAAGCTAACAGACTGACTGACAAAACTCTTAATTTGATTTCATCAGGTCTTTATGAAAACAAAAAAGTGGTGGTAAAATGCACAGAAAGCAATTTGATATTGTAACCATCTGCATCACTGAGTAATCGTTTAAGTTAAATAGTTGAACCAAATAGTTTTGCCTCGAATCCGCCTCAAAACAAGCAAGACAAAACCATGACATGTTAAGGCAGAACAGCTGCAAAAGCCATCAGAGCTCAGCAGGCCATCATGTGCTGGAGTTGAGGTCTCTTCTACAGACCAGCACCATGACTGTGCAACACTGCAGCTTTTTCTCTGATGAGCTGGAGTCTTGCAGTTCGCCTCTGTTACCAAGGAAACCTCGTTATTGAGAGGCTTGCGACTTCAAAGCCATTTCTACAGCTATCCAGATACTGTACAGAAATGGCAGGGCGACTTGCATTCAGAGCTTACAGCAAGGACATCATGTGAAGAATTAATCAAAAACACAGACGGTCGCTGTGAGAAAACGATGTATTCGAGTAATGTACAAGCCCAAATGCTCCTCTTACACTGAAGCTTTTCTCATTTTGAAGCAATCCAGGCAGTTGTTTTACATGCAAATGTTTGCAATAGGATGCGCATTTTGAGTGATTTTGTAGTCGAGTGCTCTGACACTTAGAAAGAGCAACTGATTTATTGGAAATTAAAATGGACTTATTTCTTTTATATTTAAAGATATATATATATATAAAAAAAATGCATTTCACATGTTTATTGAGAAAAAAACGAGGTGATACATGGTGAAAGTCAGAGCCTTTTTGCATATGTTTGCTTATACCGGTCTGACAAGTGACAGTTTCTCGTGCATTTCTCACTTTCTTTCCACAATATAAGCAGATCCTCATCCGGTGGGATGCATGACTCTAACGAGAACTAAATATACCAATACAAATCACAATAATGCCACACGTGGATGCTCCTGTGGGTACAAACCATCACCACTCATCAATTCAATACTGTATCCACAATGGCACCTACTCCATTCCGCTGTACCCAGAGATTCAATGTGAAAGTAGATTTTATTGTTGCCTACGGCAGTAAAGAAATCAATTTGCAAGGAATTCAAGTGGTGTTTTGCCAGTTAAGTAGCAATGATATGATGCTCATGTATTGTCTTGATCTATTCATTCATTTTATGACAAGGTATAGGTTTGCTTGTAAAATGTCATGTGGTGCGACTTCCCAAAATCTTAATATGCATGAAATATTACATGATATTTGTGAAACGTTTTACCATTTAATATACACTACTGTTCAAAAGTTTGGGGTCAGTAAGGTCAGTTTTTTTTTTTTTAATTTTTTTTTTTTAACTTTTTTATTCCATAAGGACACAAACATTTATCAAAAGTTACATTTATAATGTTACAAAAGATTTTTATTCCAAATAAATGCTGAACTTTAAGTCAAGTCACCTTTATTTATATAGCGCTTTTACCAAAGCCGATTGTTTCAAAGCAGCTTCACAGTGTTAAACAGGAGAATAATGCAACAGAATTTGATTCGGCTGTACAGCCGCTCTGGAGAAAACGGTGATGTTATCCAGCTCATTTCAATTATCATATAGTGTCAATGCGGGCAGTAATTTAGTTAAAAATTTATTTGAATATTTAGTTGAAAATTTAGTGTCCCCAACTGAGCAAGCCACTTTACTATTGATCAAAGAATCTTGGAATCACGGTTTACACAATTATTACGACGAGTTGCAACTTGTAACTTCTTTCAACACTGATATTAATAATAAATGTTTCTTGAGCAGCAAATCCTCATATTAGAATGATTTCTGAAGGATCATGTGACACTGAAGACTGAAGTAATGATGCTGAAAATTCAGCTTTGATCACAGAAATAAATTATGTTTTAAAGTATATTAAAAATAGAAAATGGTTACATTAAATTGGAATAATTTTTTTTTTTTTTTACTGTAATACATGAAGACTTTGTGAGACTGAGACATTAAAATATCTTACCGACCCCAAACCTTTGAACGGTATAAATTTAAATATTTTAATAATTGGTCACTGACCCACATGCTTAGTTTACACTGATTTCAGCACACCAAGGCCTGAGAATACAACACGAGCAAATTAGAGGCCTATTGACCTATTCTGACTGCAATACTTCAAGCACAGAGAAACCCTGAGTTTAATGGATGTTAAAACGAGTCGAAATAAAACGGCTCATATTCTTTGCCTTCTGAAGCTCAGCTTGCTACTCAGACTTCAAAAATAGAGTCGCACCACAGTTCACAAATTTTACTGCACTCACTCTGTGTTACGGTCTGTCTGCATTGCACACCTTGTGAGCAGATCTTAGATCTTCGCTGTTGTGTGTGTGTCGTACTCCATGTCGAAGGAGGGAAGGGGGGAGGCTTAACGACTGATCCATGCAGCTGTGTTTGATCCAGGGGAAATACACATTAATGCACAGCAGATGTGCTTCTCCCTATGTCTCTCTCTCTCACACACAAACACACACACACACACACACACACAGCCTCGAGTCTGAACAATGGAATCTGAATGTTGAAGGAGAGGGACTACAATAGCTTTTCAAAAGAATGTTGAATGAAATCTGGACTGCTTCATGCGGCACAAGCATGAACAAAACCAGCCAAACTATGCGTTAACACACAAACAAACAAATGAAAGATGAAATACAAAACTATTACAAACAAACAGCACACTCCTGTGCCCAGTTTTAAAAGCCCCCCAACCCTCCATTTCCGAGCGAAACATTAAACATTCAAGATTTTGCCCGTGTGCGTAGAAAACTTTTATAGCATTACAGAATTTGTTAGTCGAATAATCCTCCCTTTCCAAGAAAACAGGGCTTTGAAGATCACAGCGTTTCTGTGAGAAGAACAGCATGAGTTTTACTCAACAAGAGAAACATATGGAACTGACAGAGATTGGCGCCAATTGAATCGCTAAGAGAGAAAAAACCCAGCAATTGCTCAACTAAAAGGAATCTTCTCTGTGTGGGAAAGAGGGAACAACTGTCATGGCAAGCAGAGCGCAACTGCAGAATAGTTCAAGGTTGACAACCGCTTCAGATTGTCATCGCAAAGATGGAGTATTAAAGGGACAGTTCACCCGAAAACTCATCCTCATGTCGTTCCAAACCTGGATGGCTTACTTTCTTCTGTGGAACACAAAAGAAGACATTTTGAAGAATGTTTTTTGCCAATGTAATGAAAATCAATGGGGTCCAATTTAGGGCTGAAACGATTAGTCTACATTATCAACAACGTCGACAATAAAAAATTGATAACAAATATTTTTGTTGTCTTTTGATCTCATATGACCTATTTGAAGGACCTGCAATAATGCGGCTTGACCAGTGGGGCGCTGTAGCACAAAACTGTAATGCAGCCCTCCCGAATCCAATCCAATAGAAGAACACATGCCGATTCTAAACTACAAAAAAATGCTGTCATATGCAGGGCCGCCAACCAAAGATAGAGTACAACTTACTAAAATGAATAATCTCTCATATAATCACTCAATCAGTGTTTCAACCGCAGAAAGACATGCTTGTAAACAATGTCACAAAACGTTACACAGTTAATAACGTTAATAAAAACACAGTACCACTCATTGTTACAGTTAGACTATTGATGACTTCTGAGGAGGAAAGAAAACCTGAAAGAGAATCTATTCAGATGGCTCGAAATTCATTAAAAATACATTTTCAAAAGCGATTTCCTTGTTTTATTTATTAGTTAAATAGGTATAACTCAATATTGTAACTAATAGCAAAAGTGGAATAATCGATTAAAGCCTACTGATTAATCAGCAAAATAATTAGCGATTAGTCGATTAATCGTTCCAATAGTCGCCCGATTGATCAATTATCAAAATAATCGTTTGTTGCAGCCCTAGTCCAAAGTTGTTTAATTGTATTGACAAAAAACAAATTTGTGTCTAAATGACATGAAGGTGAATATAGTTACAATTTCATTTTTGGGTGAGCCATCCCTTTAAAAACATTTGCATTGGATTTTGAGACGTTCCGACCACAATCACATTCCTACAGCAAAGAAAAGGGCAACCGGGATGAAGATGTGGCCAGAAAACATTGCCCAGCCATGTCAATGCCACTGATAATTTTCCAAGGATAGGAATCTGACACAACTTTTCCCCTCAAACCCTTCGACACACTGATAGAGCTCGACAGGGGCCTCTTCCAGACCTTGGAGGGGGAAAAAAACGACACACTCTTCACCGTGACTGTGGTTCGCTGCTCAAGTAGCATAAAAATGCTTTCCACTACAGTCAGCACTGCATCAAGTCATGCAATTTTCCTAAGTTTTGTGTCGTTTCAACATGGAAAAAGAGTAATATAGTGAAGATTTATATTGGCCCTGTCATAGTGAATGACAAGACCACCTAGCCCACCTTGAGTGGCACGGTATCCATTATTCGGTATGGCAAGTGGACGGGGCTACAACCAGAAATGTTTCCCTCAGGCACAACTGTAAAATCACAGCACCTCGAAACCTGTCTACTCAAGGAACACAAAGAGCCTGGAGCCATTTTTAACAATCTTAAAGACTCTATATTAAACACATTCTATATTCTTTTTTCCCCATAGTTTAGCATATGATTTCGTCATTAACCACTGCAAATGGATAGCAGCTGTGAGGGAGTGTGGTGTAATACTGCTGATGTAAGAACTGAGCCCAAGTTCTCTTTACTAAAACTAGACTTCCAGTCAGAGCAAGAAGAAAGGGTCACTCCTGAGGTATTATTTCCATCATGGGTATGATTCTGCGCTATTGATGATAAAGTAATGCTAGCAGCTACAACTCTAAATTAGCCTAGTAAAGAAGACTGAGACGGCAAAGATAGTTCTTTACATGCAACATATCCATATTCTATAAAGAAATTATGCACAGTGAAGTGAAAGTTAAATTAATATAAAATAATGCTAATGACAGAACAGTTGGTCAATCGACAAGCTCGGCATGTAAAAGAATGTACATTTATTAAGGTTTGACAACAGTAAGCTGGGTCTATATCCACCAGTGAACCATGAATCATTAGCAATCAATAACCTCAGAGAAATGATGATGACAAAATGGATTCAATAGAGTGTCAATCAATGTTTGGTTCTTTGTAAAGAACACCCACTTCATCTTCATATTTTAAGTCTCTCAAACACAACTCTGTCAGCATAAAACAAAATGGCCAATATTTAAATGTATTATTTATCCTTAATTTAAAGGGGTCATGAACTTAGAAATCAAATTTTCCTTGAGCTTTCGACATATAAGAGGTCATTATACTATAAGAATATCATGCAAGTTTCAGAACTGAAAACTTCCTTGTTAGTCCGAAAAACAGCTTTTATTGAAACCAAGCCCAGAGAACGACTCGTTGTGAAATGTACCCATCAATGAGGTGAAAGACCGCCTCTGCAAAAGAAAATCAACACCTACTTCCTCATTGCAACTTTGGCCCCGCCCACTAGCGTGTTAGTGAGATGATGAGGAGAGAAGAGGATCAGGATACAGGATTACAAATAACATTACCATCCAAAGGATCCTAATGCTAGAAATGTGGTTATTTTCAACAATGTGAATGTCTCAGACTCATTTGTATTCGGAACATTTCACGGAGGATTCTTCGGTAAATCGGCGCAGGCTTTGCAAACAGACTTCCTGATATGGACTCGACAGTAATGCGACAACATGTAAGTAACCGTGTTAATTCTAATGCCTGATCTGTGACCAGTGACTTCTGATATGTAAGGATTCATGTACAGTCAGATGTTCTTTGTTTATGTGTCAGTAAATCAAACCAGTGACTAAACGCTCAACTTCAGTAGGATGAAAATAATCTGTAATTTAAACTGTGATTAAATTATATATAGAAAGCGATCAAAAATGCTCCCTTTGCAATCGCTGGAGCTGTCAATCAAACAGCGTGAGTTTATCAGTGATTGAGTTTTGGACTCGTGCCAAAACTTCCATTATAATCAAAGAATCTCTTATTTTTATAATGCCATAGATCTAAACATAATCTATGCTACTAGCTAATATTTCATATACAAAGATGTTAGCCAATCACAGCAGTCTCACAGCAGACACGCCCCTGCAAACAGAACGTTCAAATCAGAGGCTAAAATCAGGGTAGGACAAATGCCTTTTATTTCTAAATTATGACAACTTCTGATGTAAAAAAAAAACAAAAAAACAATAACATTATAAGTGCATCACAGGAAACATAAAACAATGCAGTTCATGACCCCTTTAATTGATTTCTAGCCTCTAGCTTTCTAGATAAGATAGCTAAAAAATGGAGATCTGCATAACCGCCCTGCGCTAATCTCAGAGGTGCAACTCACACAAGTACTCGTTTCACACATAGAGATGCTCGCGCCTGCAGGATGTGTGTAATGTAAATGGCTTTTAATACTTTGATTAGAAAGTTAAAAAACAAAACAAATACTGAGCGAAATCCTCTGATCTCAGTCTCATAAAATATAGCCTACATTGAGGAACACTTTTAACCTGCATTTGTGGCAATGTGTCAGATACGTACATGTTTGATCTAATAATAGCAGCGAGATGATTTAGTAGCGGATGAAGGAAAATGAGGTCGAGGTGCTTTAAGGTACAACTGAAAAAAGTCACCACAGAAGATAGTTTGTGGCAATGCTCACCCTTCTAGTGTTGTCCAGGACGAGGGGGTCAGGCCGGCCGTAGTTGGGAGGGTTGGCGTGGGGATCATAGCCGAGCCTAGCCAGCATAGGGGCGATGATAGGCATGTCCCGCAGCACATCCGGGGGGATCTTACCCACCCACTTGGATAAGGCCTCCACGTTGACAGGCTTGATCACCTGGTCTGTAGATCTCTCTACCCTGTAGAGGAAAAGTAGTGTGTCATTGGAGCAGGAACACGTACACAGGTGCTTTACAGTCTTACCGCAGTGGACTAACTGGGTCTGATTAGATCATGCAATGCAATTAAAGAAAGCTCTAAGCTGTGTGTAATGCTTTGAATGAATGGTCATCTATTCGCCAAGATCGTCTCCCAAATGCATCACATTTCATATTTCACACTATCCTTGTATTTGATGTTTCTTGATTTGCTAGTCTAAGAGTTCAGATGTTTAAGTTTCAGCATAACCTGACAGAGTTTTTAATGGCTTTATGCTGAGATAAAATAGCTTACTGGTTTTATTGAACCTTAAAAAAAATATATTATAGTGTAGTTTTTTACTGCTTACCGTAGAGTATATCCCACTTTCTAACAGCAGAACCTACTAAATAAGCTGCTTCCATCACTGCACCATAAAATGTGTGTGGATTCAAATTTGCAGAGATCAGGCTTTATGTCACACCCTGGGTAAATTATTCATACGTCTGAAATGAAATATTTACAAACACATGGATAAACCAGTAGATGTCAGATTTTTGTTTAGAGAGTGGCTTTCTCGTTAAGAGGATATAGTTTACATATTACTCATATATGCACATTTAAAAAAAATAAATACTAAACACCCATCATTGTTCTTCTATAACAAAAGATGAAAATCTAATTAAAGGCACAGTATGTAAGTTTGGCCGCTAGAGGTCGCTTATTCAAAACAAAGGCGTAGCTTGATGATGGTGTGAATGAGCGTGGAATCATGGGAGTTGTAGTTTTTACCTCCACAGCCGATGGAAAGGAATCCGACGGACTTGGGCAGAAATCATGTTCATGAATGAGCGAATGTATTAAAGTTTTAATAATGTTACAGTGGTGGGTTCATTAGTCTATTAATTTTTAATGAGAAACACAACAGAACAGTACAATGACAAACTCACTTAAATAGGCGCTTTTACATTTCGCTTTAAAACCAAATCTTCCGCGATCATCTTGTCTGTCAGCTCTTTGCTCTCGTGATAAATAAAAACTGACTTCTGCTGCTGGTCTGTGCGGCGACTCTCATTCGGCTCATGCTGCACGTTCAGTTTTTAATAGTTAATCTGTTCTCTAACTGAACTAAATGATTTTTACTAATAAAATAATCAAAATGACGGTGGGGGCAGTGCCACGGGGGGCAAGTGATGTAACCGGTGTTATGCCTGAACACCGGTAACACCGACTATCACAGCAAGCCTATAACCCGTTATTATGAATCTAAATGAATCTACTGCGAAATATAGGAGCTTGCTACTGGGATGTAACAGACCTGTGTGCTTTGTATCATTTGTCCAGTGTCCGTTCTGGGAGCATATAAGCCCTGCCCACGTGAGGCACGCTGCTTCTTGAGATTCCTGCCTTTATTAGAGAGAAGAATATGTTCAGCTCCTTCCCTCCGAAGCTTCAAAATATTCGGTGTTGATTACTACCGAAGCGTCAAAGCTCAAAAAATGGTATTCGGACCAGCCCTAGTTTTTACGGAAACCAAGGGTAGCGCGGACATGACCTCATTGACAGGCAATGCAATGACATGGTACGTAACTCTGATTTCTCTGGATTTAAAACGCTGGAAACGTTTTGGATAATATAAGTACACAGGTCAACAAAATATGTCCACTTCTAAAATATGCACATTGTTCTAGTAGATTTTAATCTAAAAATCGTACATATTGTGCCTTTAAAATATTTTTTTCTTAACAATTAAGAACATTATTCACTACATCTCAATATTATAGTATAATAAAATAATAGAATAATTATACATCATTTTGCTGTCTATGCTATTTTTAATTTGTTAATTTTTATTTAAAAAGTAAAGTGCATTACAATCATGATCATTCTTTACATTACGGTAATCAGACATTTGGGTGTAAATAGTTAAGTAAAATAGAATAGAATAGAAACTCTTTACACAAAATACAGTACAATTTATAGTAAATGCATATAAAATAATATTTTGTTAAAATAATAATGAACAATAATATATAATATTAAAATGATATATATGAAAATCAAATATGACCTGGACATGACAAATGCTCGCTCTCTCTATGTTTTTCCAACTTTCAATGCTGCCTTATTTTTGGGCCGAGATGACTGCAGTTGGAGTTGGATAGAGTCACTGAGGCCATATTCCCCGTTTTATTATTTCTTCCCTCATAGAGAACACTGGCTCCAGATGGGAAACAGATTATTATACCCAATCCCCTTCTGCAGCCAAGACACAGGGGATCGTCAGCTCCACTGCCGGATACAGTGCAAAACAGCCCGTGAACACCCTGAGCCTATAATCCCTCAATACAGCAAAAAAATGACACAAAACCAACAGCAAGACTCATGCTGGCATGCTTATCAGAGTGTGTGTTTGTGTGTGCATGTGTTAAACCAAGCGACTGAGCCAGAAGTCATTGTGACAACCTGCCTCGTCATGCCTCCTCAAACATTATTCACAAGGCCGTGACTGGAGACAGTCATGTGCTGCCACACTCTTCAGAAATACAATCGTAGTGTCCAATATTTTGAGGCGTGCATATGGCGATCTTAACATTTTAAAGGGAAGAACATCTAGCCCTCGTCTCCTCTTATTCCTGGAATGCAAGAACACAGCGGTCTGTGAGTTATTGAATTCACCTTCCCATCACACCCTCCCCGACCTCAGCCTCAGCGTTAGAGACCTGCCTCTCTCCCCAGGCACCACAAAGTCCATTTATACTGGCAAGCCGCTCCGCTGTACATTTCATTGTTCAAGTCCCTTGCCGACGCAGTCCTTCACTTCTCTAATCCATTTAAATTGGAATTGCACTTCGGCTGCAACGTGATTAATAGATTTACTGCTTCCCAGGACAGAAAGGACTGTTTTCTTTCTTAGCTGCAGTTATTTTCCTCAGTGGAAAACTTTAAATCATTCATTAAAATACAGAAAAGGCAAGCTCAAGTAAGCGTGGACAGGAGGAAAAACCATTTCTGACAGCCTGGCAGCGGATGCGTCATGCTATTCTCTAGAAAATAACATCCTCTGTTCCGCAGTTGCTAAGGCCAGCACATGCCAAACACGCAGTCTGCCTGCACTGACGCTCATTGGTATGAATCTCTTTATTATACAGAGCTGACACCCTCTGAGGTGAGATTTGCATCTGTAAGCTTTGCGAAGCACACATATAAGATGACTGACAACAGCAGGGATGTGGCTGCAGTAGCCACAGAATGCAAATCTGTTTGATTTAAACAGAACTGGTTAACCTTAGATCTCATATCTAACTTTTATTGAACTCATTTCATGATACCGTGATTAACAAATAACATTTTTGCATTTAGTAGACGCTTTTATTAAAATCAACTTACAATAGAGCTGCAACAATGTAACTGTCAAAATTAATTGCAAACAAGCATAATCAATATTAGCTGTAAAAAACAAGATAATCATATGAAAAAAAAATATGATTTGCATTTAGGCTTTCAATAATTAATTGATCCCTAATAAGGAGTATTAATAGTGATGCACAATGTTAAAACTATCGCCAATATCGATAAAACAACTTTCATGGCAGTTACTGACTAAATAAAAAAAAATTATTAAAAAATCAGTCACTAACAACTAAAATAATTTTTTTTAAAGATTAACTTCAAGTGAGTGTTAAATGACAGGAAAGTTCATCTAAATTATGGGAAATAAGCATGAACAATTAAATACCCAAAACCAACCGATACAATATAATTTTTTTTAAAAATTGTATTATCGTCTGACCAGGGACGTCGTTAAGCCTATTTTAGGGGGGCTGAAGCTACCCCAAAATGTTCCTAAGCCCCCCTAAATGATAATAAGAACAACAATAACAATTCAATTTATCAATAACCGTACCCTCATTCATATTTAGACGGAACAAATTATATATATCCAGCTACAAAAAATAGCAGAAAAGTCAGAAGTTGGACAGAAGTACAAAGAGTCGTTGTGCTATCAAGATGATGCACCGCACCGTCTCGTTGCATGGGTGTGAACTGTGGCAGCTTTCAGAGCGTTGCAGACCGGAGCGCTGCTGCAAGTAACTGGAGGATTCATCTCGTCTCGTCGTTACTCTAGTTTGGTAAGACAGAGTGACAGACCGATTTGCCACCATTATAGTAACTCATCAGGAGCAAAGTCTGGCCTAAGTAAATTCCCCCATGCAGCTTTGATGTGTCTAAAAGCTAACATTACAGTAACTTTTCTTTAACAGAGTAGAAATGGAAGAAGAGGATATGTCTGTCACGTCTTGTTAACATCTTGGTTTCTTGACTGGTTGTTGACATAAGTGTAGCTCTAGATGTGAGTGCAAAGATTTTGCAAACGCAAGTTACAAATACCCTGGGGGCTAAGCCCCCCCTGTCTTCCAATCCTAGTGACGTCCCTGCGTCTTACAAGGTACCAATATGTTTCCCCTTAAAGGTGCACTATGTAAATTTTTGCAGTAAAATGTCCAAAAACCACTAGGCCAGTGTTATATATTTTGTTCAATTGAGTACTTACAATATCCCAAATGTTTCCAACTATTGGTAAATCGTGAGAAAATTGCTATTTTAACCAAGGAACTGGGACGTGTGAGGGAGTCGTCTGTCAATTGCGCCATATCTGCGCTACCCTCGGTTTCCGGTTTTATTTAGCAGAAACACTTTACTCTGCAACCGCTGCTTGCGAGGCGTGTGTTGCGCAATCGCTCCAGTGGCCTTGCTCAGCTCCCACAACACTCGGCCCTGCTCTGCTTCATACTACAGTAACGTTAATAATCGCGATAATCACGAAACCCGATTCTTTTCCACCAGCTGTGAGGTGAAGACCCCATAGCCCAAGATTCTGTGCTCAAACTTGGCGTCATCAAACTACGCCTTTGTTTTGAATAGGCGACCTCTGGTGGACGAAAAGTTACATAGTGCACCTTTAATGTTAGAGAGCTTTTACGTACGGGCTAAGGGTCTTGATTAAATGTAGCACATTTTTTGTTTTTCTCAAGTGCTTTGGCTCAATTTTTGGAGATCTCTGAACATTTAGTTCCCTTTCAGTCGGTCGCGTTCGATGTCCCGTTGGAACGTCACAACGTATTGGAATATCAATATGTCGTGACGTTTCGGCGTGACGTCTCCATTCCCTCCTTCAATGAACGAGGGTTACATACGCAACTGAGAAGTTTCTTCTTCACATCAGATTTGAATTTCTTATTGATTGCATGTGTTTTGGCATATGTGCAAAAGAACTAGTCCAATTGTCTACAATTTGCACAATAACTAAATGCACATGCCTTGTTGATCAAAACTGATGCGTTGATTCTCAGTGAAACTCACTTTTCACAAACTCTTCACAACTTCTAAACATTCTTTCATAATGTGAGCCATCACATGCAAAATTATCCATTCAATTATCAAAATCTGTCAGACATGCATGTATATTCTGTAAATATCTGACATGTAATGTTGGTAATGTCCGCTAAATTAATTAAGCAAATGACCTGCCATCGTAATGAAACAGGAATTAAGTGAAATTACAGTGTATTACAGAGAAAAGTGTAAAAAGGAGAATAAATGATGGGAACTGAAGAGAAACAGGATCGAAACTTAAACTCGTGTCACTGACATGTGTAGGAGCATGTGCCAGCCGCTAAACCGCGTCCCCCTTCAACGACACATTTAACCATGAAAAACGTTCTTATATTCCCATATTTCCCATAAAAGGTGAGTATCTTCAGTGTGCGTTCACCACCCACGCCCCATATGTACAGTAACTGCTCCAATAGCAACACAAATCACTATGCTGTCTAGAAGCGCCTGAGCTAGAGATGAAAGAGATAATTTAACTCCGCTACTGCTATATCCATTACTCCACAGCAGGAGCTATATGACAGCAGACGCTGCATATATCATGATACTGACGGTTGAGATCCACTTAATTTTTGCAGCTCTCATACAAACATGCTGCCCTTTTCTCGCCTTATTGCGAGTACACAAACACACAAATACGCCTTTGTAAGGTCACGTGGAGCTCCATTCTGGAAGAGTGGCTTAATGGTCTCTGGCTGTTTGTCAATTATTCATGGAGGGCGCTAGAGCTTTTTGCATGGCGGTGTAGGTACTAAAGCCAAATAACAGAGCCCTGAGCTACACGGGCTCCTCGTGCTAATGGCCAGGTTTCTGCTACCAGTCACTTATATCATGCACTCAGAATTTATGTTAATTGACAGGCCTATGTCTGGTGGCCCATACATGGTCAGAGAGAGTCAGAGGTGGTGAGCCACTGATCAACAGCAAAAAACAAACAGATAGAGAACCGTCTCTAACAAACCTAAGTGCAGAGAGCCGCTCCCCTGGCAGGTGCATGTTGTGGGAAAGATTTAATGGACTTTGTATTTGTACGTCCCCTCTGGGATGAAGGGCGAGGTTCAGTGTTTATCACCAGCCATTAGGACCCTAAAGACTCTGCCTAAAATCATATCAGTGCCTTCTCCGAAATCAGCTATGGTGGTTTTGTTCCCCTCAAGGACTGAAGAACCATGAAGGCTTGAGCTGGCATGCTTTTTCTGATGCCTCCGAGGAGAGCAGAGGCGCCTCTTTGGCGGAGTCCTACAGGGGTGCTCCTCTGCTGGGCTGCAACATCATGTTTGAGAGGTGTTGTTGCTTCTGACTGATGAAATATTCATGAATGAGTGCACAATGCTAATTTATCGGAGACCTTTATATCAAATGTTACACAACAGACATGACATGAAACCATTATACCTACTTCTTGTATTGGTGTTTCAGAGATTTTTGCATTTTTTAAAGTGCCCATATTGTGATTATTTATTATTTTATTTTTAGGGTCTGCTACAACACATTTACAAGTTAAAAAAAAAAGTTGTACATTGCTGCAGCATCTCTTTTCACCCTCTGCCTGAAACGCTCTGTTTAAATTCCTGTCTCTTTAAAGCCCCCCTTCCAAAAGCTCAGTCTGTTATGATTGGTCAACTGCTTAGAGTGTGTCTCAGAACTCCCAAGGCGTCATCTGCATCTGTAAACAGTGTTATATCTATGGTAACTATGGTGTCGGTATCAGAAGTCCACACAACTGTTCTTTGAGGATGGCCAAAAGTAGCCAGTAGGCGGGCATTATGCAAATGTGTAGTCTCGCATAGCCAAACCTTCAGGCTGATGGCAGAAGGTCTGGACTCCATCACAGCTTTCATTGGTCGAGGACCGCCCAAGAGGACGTTTGACTGACATGTAACACAACCAATCACAGTTCGTTTTGTTCCACGTCATGTTTAGGGGCGTGAAAATGTAAAGTCGATGTCCCTGCAATAACAGACCGGTGTGCATCTATAAATTATTCATTCATGAACGTTGTTCAAGTTTACTGCAACAATGAAGCCACGAACTTCACATACTTTTGAAAATCCAGCATTTAGTTGATCCTGGTAAGCGCTCATTGTCACAGTTGTAAACACAACGGCGTTCTTCTTCCATGAGGGAGTTTGGCGTTACGGCATTTGTTTCCATGCGGACCGTTAAAGAACATAACACACACGTCTCGTGGACATCCTGTAGAATTCAACCAATCATATGACGACTTCGAAACTCCTGAAGTGTTTCCAGATAAGTGTGCCATATGCATTAGACGTTCAGCCAACGGTCCGTGGGCGTGAGGTCTGAGGCTGAGACTAGCAAATGTGTAACACGCCGATGTAGCTACGTCATGGAAATAATGGCTAAAATGAGGAAAGAGTTTTCTGTATGAGAGTTTCCTTTTTGCCATGGACTTCGTGCTTTTTAACTTTGCGGATCACTTATTAGTGTTGTAGTACTCGAGACCGGTCTTGGTCTTGAGACCGGTCTTAAGAGCATTTTTGAAGGTCTTCGTCTTCGTCTCAAGCACATTTGTACTCGGTCTTGTCTCGGTCTCAGACTTAGAGGACTTAGGATTTTGTTTCAAGACCGGTCAAAACCAAAACTGCTGGGATATTACTAAATTGCCTGTCTGATTTATTTATTAACATCATTAATGTGATTGGATGTAAAACTTACTGCTTCAGATGCAATAACTTATTTCTAATTTGATTTATTAATTGTGCCGGTTCAGAAATTAATGAGGGATTGTGTCAAAAATGGTCACCAAAATTCATACAAATGCTTACAAAATTCAAGATATTGTCGCAAAATATGTGGATTTTTATATTATAACACGTGATATAATTAAGCAATATCACAAGAGCAAGAGAGCGGTTTTCACAAATTTGAGCATGACTGGAAACATGATATTGCTTTTATGCAAACATTCAATCGATTTTTTTAAACATTATTCTCAAAATTATTTATGCATTTGTAATTTACCAATTCAGATGCATTTTCTGTACCACCTCTGCAGTGCAAAGATGAATTTTCTTGTTAATAATTTAATTTGATTGGTAACTATATACAGTCTTATTCTAATTATATTTATTGATTCAATATTAGCCATTTCTCAAGCAGTAATGTGGCTCTTTATGAATTTAAAGAGTGCTGGTCTGGTCTTGGTCTCAACCCCTCAAAACACATTGGTCTTTGTCTCGTCTTGGTCTCGTATTAGGTGGTCTTGACTACAGCACTATCGTTTATATGCATAAACAGTATGTACACACTAAAGGAAAAATAAAATAACCATAAGTGTTCTTTAACTTTTATGCTTAAAGGGATAGTTCATCAAAAAATCATAATTAATTTCTCACCCTGATGTTGTTCCAAACACTTAAGACTTTCGTTCATCTTCGAAACACAAATGAAGATCTTTTTCAGAAATCTGAGAGCTTTCTGTCCCTCCATAGACAGCCTATGCAATTGCAACTTGTGACGCTTCAAAAAGTTCATAAAGAGATCGGAAAACTAATCCATATGAATTGAGTGGTTTAATCCATTTTCTGAAGAGACACGATCGCTTTATATGACGAACAGATTTCATTTAGACTTTTACTCATATAAACATTGGCTGAATACGAAATCGTGCCATAAACCCACATTTACTATTCCCTATGTTAGTCCACTAATATAGTTCACTTGAAGGAGTGAATGAAAACGAGTAAGTGAATTTGGACAGCCGTTGTGTGTACATCGGCTGTACACTCGTTATTGCGGTGCAATGTGGGATTGAATGAGTGCACTCAATAACATCCACTATGGTTTCGGACACTACTACAAATGGCTGTCCCCTCAAATAATGCCCTATTTGAGGGTAAAGGGGGGCGATTCAGCCATTGATTAGTGAACAAAAGCTCAACCGAACCTGAATGACAAGTGAGAACAAACCTCTTCCGGAAGCTCAAATGTGCTGTGTAACCAATGAGGTGCATTCTTGTGTGTTACACAGCACGTTTGAGCTTCCGGAAGAGGTTTGTTCTTCGGCTGAGCATTTGTTTATGTTCACTGACCAATGTTTATATGAGAGTAAAAGCCTAAATTGAATCTGTTGTGGACAAACTAATTAGTGCAAACAAATTCAAGATGCATGTGAGAGCGAAGCGTTAAAGAGTCTGTCTGATGACGCATACAGTATGCATATACTATGCTCCTATGCAAGTTTGTGACCCTCTGTTCTTTTGAGTTGTATCTTATCAATTTATCCAGTTCTCAAAACAGGTCTGAAAGATCACAAATCCAATTTAACTCACTGACTGAAAAGTGTCTAGGATACCATAAGTAAGGTATGAAATTTAAAGAGCAGGACAAAACATATGTCCATAAGCTGCATATAATGTCCCCCCCTTTGTTATGTAGACAGTGTGCTGAAGAATGCATGTGCTATTGTCTGGATGTGAGAAAACAAGATCCATCCATTTCTCTCCTAAGGGATAGGTTAGGAACTTAGTCTCTCAAGCCTACTGTCACTGAGACGTGACAAACAGCAGTACTAGTCACTTAGCATTCATTAAGGATTTTTATGGATACCCAAAGCAGCCAGCCAACCCTTCACAAAGCCCACAGAAGTACAGGAACAGGGATCTCTCAGTAGAAAGGCTGTAGTTAATTTAACAGAGCCTGGGTTGCACTCACTGAAGCAGACACGAGAAGCACTCAAGTCTTGCCTCAGGACACATGGGATATGGGTGCAGAATAACAACAACAGTAAAATACCTGTTGAAGTCACCACAGATCCTCCTTTAAGATTCTTCCTACAGCACCACCTAAATCTCCAGAAATCCCCATTAAGCCAGGAAAGCCTGATCAAGCAACCGTAAGAGGCATTATGTGTGTTGCCGTGGTAGTCGTATAGAAACTGACAGAAAGGAGAGCTGGGAAGCTGCAAAAAAAAAAATGTTGGTGCTTGCCCAGGCAAAACTTGCCATCATGCTGCTATTGTTTTGACCATTTCTGACTGCAAAGATTTTTTGCTCGTTTAAAAGGTCCAAAATCGTCCACCTCACTCCCTGCGTTAAAATATGCCTACTTTCCTACTAATATATATATATATATATGAAAAACAGTACATAAATAAAATAAGTAGCATGTCCGAATTCACACAAATAAATAAATAATGCCTGAAGTACCCGGATGACCCACTACTTCCACAGAGATTCCGAAGTGCACATCCAATGGACACTTTACTATCCCATGAGGCCATGACAGGATTTGTGAATGCGCGTGAGTCATATGACAAAGCCAACATGGTGGGTGAAGTATGTCCAGCATAGACTGGATCCCAAATAGCACCCTAAACCCTCACTGTCTTCTGCTGAGTCCGCGCTTTCATGGCACTTTGACTGCCGGGTAAAGTCCTCTGCGTAGCTCGCAAACTTGCGGGCTCAGCTGAAGTGCGCATCAAGGGCACATAACGGCCGCAAAAGGGGCGCTCGCGAGCACCCTTCTGAAACCTAAAATGATTAATGGGACGCCCTACGGTCTCATGGACTTAACGGACATGAGCACGCGAGCCATTCATAACAGTTAAAAGGATAGTTCACCCAAAAATGTCATAATTCTGTCATAATTTACTCACCCTCAAGTTGTTCAAACCTGTATAAATATCTTTCTTTGTGTACAGCAGACCAAAGAAATGTACACAGGTTTGGAACAACTTGAGGGTGAGTAAATTATGACAGAATTGTCCTTTTTGGGTGATCCATCCCTTTAAATATAATAACTTAGGTTTGGAATTTTGGAAAATGTCCAACAAAATAGTTCCACAATGGTGTAAAACTCTGCGGCAGTTTTGTTTTTGATAATGAGCTTAAATATCAGACGCTTTTCTAGGAAACTGGGCAGTCAAAGTCCTAGTAATTTACTCATTCATTTTAATGCGAAAACAGAAAATGAAACTCTTATTATTAAACAAAGGTTGAATCTGTGACGTGTTATGGCACAAAAATCTACTTATCCATTCAATGGCTAATGATACTGGATGTCACTGATCCCTTCATTATGTGGTTTGTGAGTGTTCAGCAGCTGAGGTGTTCTCAACTCATCCCTTTCCGTTCCACAACAGATGCTTTTCCTGACAGCACTCTATTCTACAAATAATGTCTTTTAACTACGTGCCCTTTGGCTTCTACCAAATGTTCAGAGGAGTTAGTGGACACAGTAAAGCCACCAATGAATGCTCAAATCTCAATCCCAGCTTAATACACAGAGACTCTGACCTCATATAACTTTAGATTTAGTCTGATTTATGGTCTTGATTTAGTTTGTAATACAAAAAAGACTTCAGTATTCTTATTCATTAATAATTATACTTTAGTATTATTTTGTTGGCAATGTAAAATTAATCTTGAGTGTCGACACAATTTAACACGTTTTCATGTTGCCAATTAGTTTTCTAAAACCCTGCCAGTAAAAAAGTTTCACACCCCCTCCTTGTGTCCTGACTCATGAGAATTAATGTCTTTAATATAGATTTTAGAAAAAGATCAGTGCATTGATTTACACAATTTCACAAAATCAATTTGCACCACCACTCAATTTTCACAGAGGTCTCATTTTATTCACTTTAAAAATAGTGAAAATATATGCGAGGTAAATATATCTATATACCCAGTGTTTGAAGTGGGACGGTACTCACCGGTACGCAGTACCGGCACTTCTACATTTTACTCTTAAGCGTACCTGCACTTTTTCTTGTGTACCGCTACTTCTCACATTTATAACGGAACAATTGTCTGTGCAATATGACTGTGACTGAAGCCTAATTGTTTAATTAAGTTAAACGTGAATCACTGTCTTTAGGTGCGTTCACCAGCGCGCTCCAAAAGTGTTACGATTTGCACAAGTCGTTCCTATGCTACGCTGATGATAAAATGTGCAACACATTTGAATTCAATTGAGAATGTAGTAAAACACTACTGAGAAAGTCGAACGTGTTAAAAAAGAAGTTGTAGAATTTATAATAGATAATCAGTTAAGGGAATAGATATTTCACTAAAGATGTATAATACACCTGTGGCATGTTGTAGCTATAGTTTCTAACTGTGTTGCTATTTTTCATAACAAATGCTATAGATTAAAAAAAAAAAAAGAAAAAAGTTAACATTGGCCTGCATGGTAATGAGGAGACGTCAATGGTCTTGCTTTGTAAATAAACCCTTATTGTAACAAATACTAGCTAAACAATTACAAGAACTAGCCTATATGTTAGTTTTAAGGCTGAGTACAAGTTAGAAAGAGCTTTAAAATATGGATCTTCTTGAATTATTGACTAAACAATCTCCCCATAACCACGCCCCCCTCAACAAAGCCCCGTCCCCTTTGGGGAGTACCGGCACTTTATTTTTTCCACTTCAAGCACTGTATATACCTGCATATCTGATTTATCTCTTTATACAGAGCATATAGTAGCTTAAACAAAAATGATTATGTATCTATTAAGTAGATTTTCCCTGTATTTTATTTCTTGCATTACATTTTTGACAGGTAAATATTACTGTTTATTAGTGCATACTGAGCATGTATTACAGGATTACATATCATTGTTTACTGGAATAATGTGTTTATTTCTTAGTAGGATTTTTCAATTTATTTTACTTCTTGCATAAGAAAAGAAAAATCTAATTTTGAAATCATCCTTTTAAAATAATTAAGAGCAAATACTCAGGGCTCCAGACTCCGACCAGATGGTCGCATTTTGCGACCTTTTTTCCTGCTGGTGCGCCTAAATTTGGTTAGAGGTCGCACTGGTGCAACTGCCATTTTGTTACATGTGAGAAACACAAGCTCATACACGGGCTGATCTCGATCACACGACACCGTTACTACACAGCGCTGGGAGATCCAGTGAGAAAGCGCTTGACTTCACCACAAAATTTATATAATCGCTACTGCGAGATCTAGTGGAAATCGTTCGTCGCACAGAATTCTGTTATTCTAATTTTTTTCCTCTATCTTTCTCTATTCCCTCCCTATTCTAGCTTAGGCTACTCTGAGCAATGTCCAAAACTTAGCATTCAAGGCACTTTTTGCGTTTCTTCGCCTCTTCATGACGGATCGCTTCCTGTACTCCTCAGTTGTAAGTCGCTTTGGATAAAAGCGTCTGCTAAATGCATAAATGTAAATGTTATAAACCATCAGATCATACAGCGCTGACGTGGAAACCAGGAGAAACATTGATCTATGAACGAAGTTCAGGGATTTCAGTCCACAAATCATAAACATTCACCATGGATTTAATGTAGCAACACCCCATGGTATTGTGGAAGAAATTGTTGAATGTTTTTTTATATATATATATATATATATATTATTCATCTCAGGGTTCGTACAACCTTTTGAGAGTGAAATTCAAGCACTTTTAAAGAGCTTTCAAGTGCTTCACACTTTTTTCAGCACTTAAAAGTTCTAAATATTATCCAATTTTAATGTTATTTTTAATGTGATGATTTGTAAAACTAAAAGTTGTACCTACAGTAAAGGTGTAGTGTAGGCCACTTTGTGGCAAACAAGCACTTTTATTTTAAAAAGACATGAAATTACCACTATAACCAGTAGGTGGAAGCATAGGAGCACTTATTTGACTTAGCCATTTCCACTCCTTAATATATGGGAAAAGGTAGGAAGTCACAAAGTCTCATGAAAAACAAAAACTTTTCTTCAAATTGTGGCTGAATTACACACAAAACAAATAAAGAACGCTAAAAGTTTTATAATCATTGAAGCTGTCGGTCAGTTTAGTATGATACTATAGATTAGAAGAACAATGGTATATTTAATAAGAGAAGAATATTTAAATATTTTCCTATAAAATTAAGTTTTTGCACATTACTGTTGTTAATAAAAGTACATTTTACCTGCATATCAATTCAAGCTCAGCACTTCACTGTTAAATTTCCAAAAAACATTGAATATTTATTAGTAACTGCACTTAACAAAATGCCAAACAATAGTAATTTTATGATTAAATTAATATATATTTTCCAGTCCAGCTGGTGCCATTGCTCTCAAATGTTAGTCTGGAGCCCAAAACATTCTATATAAATCAGAGAATAATATATATAAAATAGTTTTGTTGTTGTTATAATATCGACCCGCTCTAATCTAAAGGCAGTGAGAAGAACTGAGGAGGAGAGGACAGATGTCTAGGAAGGTCAAAACATGTAAGCAGTTCATTCAGCTCACAGATATTTGAACATGAAAGACAGACCAGAGATGCTTTGAGAACAAAGAGGGGAAAGAAGAGATATACCATAAGTTTTTCATTTCTAAAAATGGACACCAGACGGAAGCCAAATTTCTTCATGGGACATAAAGGGGCTCAGATGATTCATGTGTCAATGGCGGTGACCCTTTGTGATTTTGAGATTTCAATAACTTCTGCAGGCCATGTGTATATCGAATATGCCTTAAACCACAGCCGCACCATGTGACCAGCACTTTGCAGTTGGGATTTTTCTGGAATCAGTGTGATTAATGAAAAGGTGGCTAACCCTGTTCTGTTCTTGAATATGTAGCTCCCTAAAGTGCAGAAACAAATTACGTCTGAAAAGCATTTGACAAAACAAGGTTGCATTTACAAAAAAAGAAAAAAGGTCAGAATTTAACAAACTATGACATCATATGTCAGTCTTTTCATTATACATCAATTTTTTCCTATTGAAAAAAAAATTGGATCTCATGTTCCTACATGCAACAACATGTTTTATTGCAGCAGGAATGTTGCCGGTGAACTACGCCCCTTCGGTTGGTCTATTCAGGGCATGAACTGTGCAGAGAACTCATAAACATACCCCAGAAGCTGCAACACAACATGTTGTGGTCAAACTGATCCTGTACACAATTGCACCGGTCAATACCCTAGGGATTATCAAGCTGTGATCTGAAAATAACGCATCACTGGTCAGTGAGAAAATCAACACATGTACAGTTATAGTCTGACAGAGAGAAAAACACCCACACACATCTGCAAATAAATTAACATGGTTACCGCGTACACAAAGTGCTGTTTATGTTTGGAATAGCACACTACCATACTAGTCTGACTATTTCTGCAGAATATAGTAAGCATACTATGCACAATATATGACATTTCTGCATGCATGGAAATCCAAGTGATCTAATGCCTCACACCTGACTTTACCTTCCATTTCCATGATGGAAGTAATTATCAATCACAATATTTTATAACTTTTTCTTGACTAATCACTTGTTTTTCTTTTATTTGTACATCAAATTATTACACTATAAATAATATAATTATTTACTAAAAATGCAAAATATCTGCACCTACAATGCAGTGTTGTTAAAGTGCCCCTATTATTTTTTTCCCTATATACGTTTTTCGAACAACTTAACCAGCACTTGTTTTATATTGTGTAAGTTTCCGGCTAACTCACATTATTACTGTCTTACTGAAATACTTCTGCTCATCAGCTGTGGGCCACTATTACCTAAAACTGTGTGTATTAATGCAGATTGTCTGTCGTTCTTGCTACTTTGAGTAAAGATAAAGGATGGAGCAAGATTCGTTTTACAAACGTTTATGTTACATCAGTCATTCGCGTTAGTGCTCGGCTAACGTATGCGCTGTTATTGATACAGTTCCCACACGTTCACCGCAATAAATTAGAAATACACACATGGGTTTGTTGATGGACACACACTTGTTAATTCTGATGGTGAGGAATTGCATCTCATAATGTACCTCAAAATGAGTAGCGAATCACTGAGAAACGTCCTGCTCAGGTCGTCCTTGCGATGGAGGTTTGGGTTGAATAACTAGTTCTTCCAATGTTTTATCACCGGACTCACACTTGGATTGATATGGTAAGATTGACGTCATCGTTACTGACTTTACAGTGCGTGTAATCGCTGTGCTTTAGGAAGCCTCCGGAGCTGAAGTTCAGGTATGGTAATGAGCGTTTAGCTTCTGAAACGCACTGTAAGCGGTAGACCAATCACAACAGACTGAGCCATCTGGCCAATCAGAGCAGAGTAGCTCACGGAAAGGAGGGATTTAGAGAGACTGATTTGAGAATCAGTCGTTTGAGAATCATTGAACAATGTGGTGATGTGCAATGTATATTATGAGAAAATTAAACAGCTTTTTGACCTTTGATGCATGTAAACCTGTTGTAGGAGACCTCCAAAACTAAATTTGAAAACTTTAAAATAGCATAATAGGGGCACTTTAATGTTAACTCAAACTAAAACTATTAAAATGGTCTGTTAATTAAAAATAAAGCTATATTAAAATTAGAAATGTTTCCTTGGCAATTAACTGCAATAAAAAAACAATTAAACATAAATATTAAATATATAAATAAAAGCCAATTCAAAATATTAATAAACAGAGCAATGCAATGTGACAGCTATTCTTCACACACTGTTCCACAGTTTCCGTATTAACGAAACAAGCAAATAATGTATTGTATTACGGTTTGAAACATCATACTACTTCACATGCTGTTTCAATAGTAGGCAGTACACAGCATACTGTGCAGTTGGCCGTATGCAGTACGCTAGTATGCCAAACATAGCATACGTGACAAAAATGGAAAATGGCTGGTGACATTAACTAGGTAAAATAACAGAACCGAGCTTAAATAATCCAGATGGCTCACAAACCCAAGATACTTATGCTGGAATGCTAGGCTCAAACCCCTGCTTTGGCTTTTACAAGAACACAAATATAACTTGTTTAAATCAGATAGGAATTCCCTGACCCCATGCAAGGTAAACAAGAACTGATGGAACATAAAAGACCCTCATACGAGTCAACAGCACTTACTTGGAGAGCGAAACGCCTCCTACTTTTCCAATGAGCTCCTCGTGGTGCAGCACTGCATCATTCCAAGGAATGTTCAGGAATTTCAGAAGTGTCCTCATCCACTTTTCTGGGTGCAGAACGAGCTGTTCATAGTGCACAGGCAGGCACTTGTCCGCTGCCTCCAGGCACTGTGTGTACATTGTCTCTATGGCCCGGTTCCACTTTGTTAGGCAGTCCCGGTAGCTGCTCAAGTCAAAGCCAGCAATGGTGACTTTACGGGAGATCATGGAGTGGACAGAGGCCCTGCCGTCGCGGACCATGAGGATGAACTTAGCATGAGGGAAGATCTTAGCCAGATAAGTGAGTGATTTAAGAGCAAAGGGGTCTTTATTACACAGGTAGTTGGCAGGTTCTCCGTGTTTTACGATAATCTCCAGTAGGAAAGCTTGCATGGCTGAGTCCAAGACCTCGTCCGTCACTCCAGCTTCGTCTAGACGCATTTTCTCCCGCCCGGAGCGGCTCCACATCTGCTTCATGGCCAGAATGCGTGGGATGACGCGGGTCTCTTCCCCGCAGCGTACATCGGGGTGAGCGTCCAGCATGGCCCTCATAAGAGTGGTGCCGCTGCGAGGGACGCCGCCAATAAATATAAGAGGCATGTCTTTATTGTAGATGAAGGGGCTGCTGAGGTTCTGACCCGTACGCAGAGTGGTACGTAGACTGCTCACCAGCGGCTGGCTGCGCTCCTCTATCCGGTGGTGGCACTCCATGGCATGCCTACCCAAATAGAAGACCGTGACGGAGCTGATGACCAGGCAGGCCACTAGTAAGTTCTGCTTCAGCTTGCCAATCATCTCGGGGGGGAGAGCGGGAGGGCCGGTACAGGATCCAGTGGTGGAGTGAGATGGGGAAGAAGCAGAAAAAGGGATGGTGAGGTCGGGCAAAGTGTATTGATGTGAACGCCCGATACTCAGGACTGGCCGTGGCGGAGCGAGTGGAGGCTGGGATCTGCTGTACGCAGCTCTCGTCGAGTACCTGAATCCATCAGGCCTGAAACACACAATAGGACAGATCAACCTCCTCATATAATTGCAGAATTGGTTTGTCAATGACAAATAAGCATAGGTAAGCTCTTAGAAACCTCTAGTTTAAACATGTGCCAAGTAGGGATGTCACGGTAAGAAAATTCTCCCACTGCTTAATAGACGACACGCTGCCTTTTCACATTCGAATTCGCAATCTTGTGCAATGGTGTTGGTACTAGTCTGTCTATAAAAATGGAGGTACTAAGTGCGTTTACATGCACACCAGTAAACTGATAACTCACAAACATCAGCTTATTGAAATAATCAGTTTTCCCGGTTTACATGCACATCAGTAACCTGACAATACAAGTAACCCACGTTTACACGACTTTATTAATAAATCAGGTTATTTGCCTGTAGTGACGTCAAAACATAATCATTTGTGTATCTGACTCTGAGTATTCCATTGGTTATGTCAGTTATAATGTTAAAATAAAGCTTGCAAAATGTCAGCGGAAACTTTCAGCTCATATGCAGATGTAGCGTTTTGACTGAACCTCTTCCACTGCTGCTGCATGAGATGAGAACACATTTTCTGGATCATGAAAAAATCTGCGTTTGTGAGATTTCATTCATTCTTTCTTTCAAAACGCTCGCTCTGTGTGGATATGCTTAAATCTGCACTAAGGATGCGTTCCTGTCATGCATCACACATGCGCACTTCAATAAGACCACAGAAAGCAGGTTAATGCGTTTACATGCCGCACGAAATCGGGGTAGGAGGCAAAAAAACAACCTGTGTCGACCGGTTTATGCTTAAGCCGTTTATGACCTTACTCTGTTAAAAGAAAACGGGTTACCGCGTTTACATGCCCACTTGTGTTGACGATTTATTAAGCATAATCGGCTTAAGAACATGCATGTAAACGCACTCACTGATTGCATATTGTATGAGAAAAGATACTTGTCAATGACGTTCAGGATCTGTTGCGCTTACTTTTTCTTTTCGCTTTGACACCAAATCCTCCACTATCGTCTCATCAGTCATCTCTCCTTACTCTTGTTATGTGACAAGTGAAATCTGACTCCTGCTACACTGTGCTGCAACTTTTTAATTGTAGTTTATAATTGAAGCGTCTGCTGTCGAACTGAACTAAATGGTTTTTATTTCTATTAAAAAAAGGCAAAACAGTGGGTAAGGCAAGTAATGTAATCTGTGTATGGCCGAACACCGTGCGACACATACTAACACACGACTACGTTCTTAGAAGTGTACTCTTTGGGCCTGTCCAAATACCCACACTTGCGATTTTTGCACTTGACCACTTGCCTACTTACATGACGTATTTCCTGTATTTAGCCCAAGTGTTCAAGTGGGCGTGAAGACCGCAATTGTGTACAGAGCTTTTGATTAACCGATGAGACATTTTGATTTTCACAAACTTTTAAATGTCTGTTCAGTAGTCTCTATGTAACAGAAGACACAAATTAGTAATTGTGTAATTACGTGATTAAAAACATTTGCAAATGTTGTACAAAACATGTTTTCCTCAACATTTCGCGATTTCGGGGCACGCGAGTTCCTGAACATGATGCATGATGGGATACACTAAACCCACACTATCTATACTACTGCTAGGCTAAGGGTGCTTTAAGGGCACTGAGCTTTGGTGTTTTTAAGACCTGGGCCAGTCTTGCGCACTTCGTTGCATGCACACACTCTCAAGTGGCCAAGAACGCAAGTGTGGGCATTTGGACTGGCTCTTTGTATTCATGCTGGTGTCGCATGGTTTCGAAAACACTTATGCCAAATTAAAGAAAGGTTGAAAAGAGGTGTATTTAAGTCACTGTGTGTATGAATTGCATTTTTAATGTATAATAGATAACAAAAAAAGATCCTTGTAACAATTACGGATCAAAGACAAATACTGCATTTGTAATCATACCACTAGTTTCCCTGTTCAACCAAATGAAACTGAAAAGAAAGAAGCTTTTAACAAAGCAAATAGACTGAATAAAAAAATGCTAGTGAGGACAAAAAGTATCAGACTTCAACATATTGGACCATAAGCACAATTGGATTTTGGAAAGCAACACTAGCAAGATATAGTAGTCTGTAATAAGAGACAGATCTGGTCGGATATCTTAAGATTGGCTCATGTTTCCTCCCACTCTAAATCTAAAGAGAACACATCTCCGCCAGCAACAAGATGTATGACCTTGCAGTCTTTAATTTGCACGGAGCGCTACACAACCTTAAGGAGTGGGTGTCTTGACACAAGCAGTGCACATAAAACTTGACCACATTGTTCTGGCTCTGGCGTGTTGGGTTTGTTACAAGGTTTTGCCTGTGCTATTCTCTGACCAAAGAGCCGGTAAGTGTAGCACAAGTTGGCCTGTGTCAGCACTGCATAAACATGACTCAAAAGGAGAAGAATCCCTATGGATAATGAAAGGGACGCATATAAATCAATGTATTTGTTTGCGCCGCATCTTGACACTTTAGCTGCTACAATGACCTTAAATGTTTACAGTATTTTGCAGTTCAAACTGCAATCATAATATTTGTCAAAATAACCATAATGTGTTTTTATTTGGCCAAATTATGCAGGCCTTAACAAGCTCCGCCAATGTCTTGGCACTATTTTGGTGCAAGTAAAATTGGCCTGGGTGTATTTTAATGCAAAATAAATTGTTGTTTTGTTTGTTTATTCTACCTCTTTTACTGCAAACCTAAATACTATTATAACAAATGTCAAATACAGTACTCTAATAGGCTAATTTTCATATTTCAAAGAGAACTATTTGAAACAAGGTCAGTCATAATGTTCATTACATTGCTTACAGGTCTCATCAAGGGAACAAAAGGTGTGTGAAATCATTAAGCCACTTTGCTCAAAGCAGTCCTGTGAGACCCTCTCAAGCCATCTGAAGGAGGTTACCCACAATGACCCACCCGGGAACCCAGCCAATTGAGTTCCGTGAGACACCTGAGCCTGGTCCCGCTGGGAATCTATTCCAGGATGCTGGTGATGGTAAAGTGACCCTTAATTGACACAGCTCTTCATCTCTGTCCACACAAAGAAGATTATCTACGATCACCATTATTCATTACAGTCAAGAAATTCTTAAAGAACCAATATTGCATTAACTTACATCATATGATGAGAATCCACTACACTGAGAGACTTAAATAGCCCCACACAGGTACTTATGCATACAGACATTAGGAAATCTATTGAAGCTGCAGGGAACCAATATTGATCACCAAGGCTGCGGTTTCCCTTATAAAACGGATAGTTACGATCCTGGATGCTGATTGGACAATTCAGAGCTCCACTGTGCTTAAACACAATACACAGTAAGAGATCAACTACGGCAGGAAAGGATGGCACGTTAATTGGGTGGCAATAAAAAAATTTAATAATATATTGGTTTAACATTTTAATGATTGTTCTTGTGGTTCCAGAATAAAAAGAGGGGCAGAGAGAAATAGAGAGTGAGTGATTATTGTTTGCTGGCAGTTGACAGCTGGGAGGAGTTCATACATACTCAAGGACGATGCAGTATAAGCAAGCTGAATTTAGAAAATGAACTGTCACTTATTTCATTTGTTTACTATGGGGCCATTCACACAAAACACATTTTAGAGTTTAAAAATCCGAGACGGAATGAAGTGGAATGAAAAACAAAATTGTGCAAAAGAGTGCAACGGTCAAGCCCATCCATCTGGAATGTTTACATACAGAAACTTTGGAAAAGCAGTGCAGTGGAATGCAAAAATGCGTTCTAAAGATGTCCATTGGTGTATACACGCATAATGTCATTTGAGCTGAAAGTAACATTTCCACAAAAGTATCATTTCCACTGCATCACAAATAACACATTGTGTTTAGCAGCATGGTGGAAATGACAATGAGATTGGAAATTACATTTTAAATTACATTAGGCAAGCATTTTATGTGTCCTAAATGGTGCTGTCAAAATTAGTGCATTAACGCATGCAATTCATTTTTTCAGTTTAATGTGTTTAAAATATTTAACGCAATTAACACAGCATCTGTTTTTTCTGTCATCCTTGGGCTAGCGTTACATTAAATGTGACCCTGGACCACAAATATAAGTCATATTTGTGGCAATAGCCAACAATACATTGTATCGATTTTTTCTTTTATGCCAAAAATCATTAGGATATTAAGTAAAGATCGTGTTCCACGAAGATATTTTGTACATTTCCTACCGTAAATATATATATATATAAATTATTATTAGTAATATGCATTGCTAAGGACTTCATTTGGACATGATTTTTTTGCACCCTCAGATTCCAGATTTTCAAACAGTATGTAGTAAATTTCAAATGTATCTCAGCTAAATATTGTCCTATCCTAACAAACCATACATCAATGGAAAGCTTATTTATTGTATAAATCTCAATTCCAAAAAATGTAACCTTATGACTGGTTTTGTGGTCCAGGGTCACATATGATCACACTTTTGTTCATGCAAATGCTTTTAAACCATTCGAGTGCAACAAATCAAACAAGAATGTGCTGTCTGTGAATGTCCTGTCTATGTGACACACACACGACGCACAGAAAGACACACGCCAGAAAACTTCTCTTTCGCGCTTGAACACACAATAACACACAGAATTATGCCAAAATGCCTGTTGTGTCGAGTATCCTCATAAGAGCAATCTTAAATGAGTTAAATAATGTCTTAAATTAATTTCTTTTGAGAAAATGAGATGTGTGTGACAGCGCGTCAGATCCGCGTCATGTTCGGCAGCGGCAGATCTTAAAGTGACAGCAGCCTAATAAACCAGTCGCTGTGATGTCTGTCATTAAAGTTAATCAAAGAACAAAGGTAACAGAGAATATTGTAGCTTTAATAAGGATTAATCTATATTTAATTTATAATTTATGCAGTGAAGACAGTGAGGTGTTTGATAACTTTATTCAATTTCTGTATATTGATTATATATGAATGCCACAGGTAAATATTACATTTATTATAATGGGTTTATGTGTAGATTGTTTTTTTAAAGCCTAATAAATGTTGAAATTTATATAGCTTTCAATTACACTATAATGTTAAATGTCTATTATTAATGTTTAAAAAAAAAAAACATTTTCGTAGAGAAATATTAAAAACAATTAAATTACAGAAAAGAATGTGCAATTAATTCGTTTTTTTAATTGATTGACAGCACTAGTCCTAAATATATGAAACAATGCACAATAATATTCTGCTCAAGTTTATAGCAAGGTAAGATATTTACCTTGATTTCATATTTCAAATTCCTATCCTCATTCTTCATCTGTATAAGGTTAATCACTTTCTTTCTGTATTCCTGGCAGAAATAAAACTGCTGTGAAAAGCAAACACTGAATTCCATGTTGATGTTATTCTTGACGTCTATCTTACGCCATTAATCATACGCTCAGATAAACGTCAGAAGTGCCCCTGTTAAACCGCAACATCCTACGAACATCAGCCGCCTCTGATAAGTGCTAGGAACTTAAAGCTCTCTTTCAAGGTCTGTGCAGATTTACTTTGATGGAGAGGGCCTTGCTTGTGATGGATTTCTTGGCCACAGGCTGTTAGTGCTGACAGACGGTAAACAGGAATTCCACACCCAGAATCCTCAGTTTAATGGATGAGACTCTCCACAGGAGGAGGCGATGTTGTTCAGGAACATCTTCCCTGAAACGTGTCAAAGGATGAGTCACGGTTTCATCCTCTTCCCTGTTTGCTTGAGGTTCAAGCTCACTTATAAAACATTCATATGTTAGAGACCCACTCTAGTTCATTCCACAGAGGACAAACGGATCTCAGTTGTGGCTAAGACACAAGCTGAGTGGGATGTTGCAGAGTTCAGATTAGTAAAGAGTACGAGACGGCTACATTACTGATCATAAAGAAATCATTGAACAAATGGAAGGCATGGATGCTTAGTCATTTACAGGCACTTCAAAGGCAGCATCATATGGATGTAAATCACTCCACACCACCAAGGAACAACCTCTTAGCTGATTTACTATTGTGGTTAAGCAATGTTTGGTCTCGAGTTTCACATTTGTGAAAGAGAAATCAAGAAGGTGTTGGTATTAAATTAATAGAGCTTCCACACTTCTGTTATGGATATCCTCCACTGGATTTGACATTGATCTGTTTGGGAATCCTCCACAGGCCTGTGCTGAAATCAGACCACAGCACCACTTAATAAGACGAAGCGCCTGAGAAGCATTTCTTTAACAAGGCATGAAGGGTGTCTCCTTTGTCTTGGTTACACCTTTCCTTAATAAGCTTATTTTGAATGAATGAATGAATGAAATGAATACTTTTAGGGCCAGATTTACTAACAGCTTGCGCTCTTGCACTCTTTTGGTGTTAAAAAACTACTGTCAGGATTTACTAAAGACACGCAGTGAAAAATTAGCGCTGAAAAGGCGTGGACAGGGTTATATTTGCGGCTGAACTTATTGCATATGCATTTGTAGGAGTTTCCCTTTTAGACGCAAAACTTATGGGAGGAGAGTATTTAAATGAATCACGCATGGTGATTTAGTAAGGTTTGCACTAGTCAATTTACGGCATTATTTACCACCCAAAGCTAATTTGTGTTGCTCTTGGTAGATTGTGTTGGTCATTATGGAAATGATACGACTGCGTCTGTGTTCTTTAACTTTCCACTCCCATTGGCACTTAGCGCTCTCATGCTAATTTGCCCTTTTTAGTAAAGCTGGCCCATATTCAGCAAGGACGTATATTAAATAGGTCAAACATGACAGTAAAAGACTATGTTACAAAAGGTATCCATCTCAAATAAATGCTGCCCTTTTGAACTTTCCACTCATCAAAAGAATGGAGAAAAATGCTGTTTCCACAAAAGAATAGGAAGCAGCAGAACTGTTTTCAACATTGATAACAATAAGAAATGTTTCTTGAGCAGCAAATCAGGATCATGGGATTAGGGTTGCAAAGGAGCTAAACATTTCCGGTAAATTTCCAGAAACTGTCCAAAGGGTTCCAAAAAATCCTGGAAAGTTTCCAAAAATTCTGGAAAGCTTCTGGAAACTTTGCAACTCTACATGGGACACTGAAGACTGGAGTAATGATGCTGAAAATTCAGCTTTGCCATCACAGGAATAAATCACATTTTAAAATGCATCAACATAGAAAACATTTTATATTAAATTTAATTTAATAATAGGGGACATGAGACATCTATGAGACATGATTAACCGGTAGAAATTTGTCATTGCATTATATGCGCACGCTCTCTGAGAGACTGTTTCTCAGCGCTGTCTGAGGGACGAGCGACATCAAGCTACTGCTCATAAAGCACGTGAGAACTCAACTGAGTGCTTTTTGCTGCCTAATTGAGCTTGAACGGTTAAATACACATACCTATGTGTCAAAGTGACCATGTATTTGCAAGTAAACACAGTCATTTATGTCTTAAGTGAACTAAACTGTTGAGAGAAAACGCACAAGTATAATGGATGTGCAGTCGGTCTTAAAGTGACAGCATCCAAATTAGAAAGAGAAATTCTCACTGCTCGTGACTGTAACTTTTAATAAATGTATATTTAATTTACACAGTATAGACAATGCAGTTGTTTTTATACATGTTATGTATTTCTTATTTCTAGTGCTTGAAGTTTTTCAGTCTATTTCATTCGTGTCTCTGTTCTATTGTAGTTTGTTTTCTTTGCTCTTTCTTTATCACTGCTTACTTGTCTTTAGTAAGCTTGAGAGGTTTTTTTAGGCTAGTATTAGTTTTTTTATGATATTGAAAATGGTGATAACAATTATGACATTTCAAAGGTCATCATAAAAACCTTATTCAAAGCAAAAAAAAACTATATTGTGATATGTATCGGTATCGTGAAATAAAATGACATATCGCCCACCCAATAATATTTCAAATAAATGCAACCTTATTGAGTATGAAACTTTTTTCAAAAACATGATTAAAACAATCTTACCTCAAACAGTAACGTATCATCAACCATATTAGAGATTTATTTAAATGCAATTATTATTTTTTGTATTATTACTATTATTTATTTATTTTATTTTTTTGCATTTTATTTTTTTTTTTTTTTTTATTCAAAACAGTACATCATTTTGATGTTTATTGCTTATCGTCCATAACATTAAAATAATTAATTATTATTTCCCTTATAAACCAAGACTGGACATTTAGAAAGCCTGAGAAAATATGTTTTTTAGACTAAAGAAAGTCAAACAATTCAGACATGAGAAAAGATCAAACTCTGTAATCGTCCCTTTCATACAGCACTGATCCTTCCTAAAGAGGTTCAATCTGGACCACTTGATCAAAACCCTTCACAAAAGATACCTCTGGAAATGAAATTCAGCACAAGTGAATGAGCCACAGTCAAAGTGAGCAGGATACTTTTCATTTGAGATGTGAAGGCTTTCTGTTCAAAGGGCGAGGAGAGAATGGGAACATTTGATGAAGAAAGTGCTCCATGAGCAGAACCACGCGATCATTTCTGAGCGATTACAAAAGACACAAAAGGAGTGCTCAGGTCACGTCAACCATTCCTTAATCACGCACACTTTCTACCTGCTGCTGTCTAACCTGTTCATTGCAACTGACCCATCGGTAAGCCCCTCCCCTCGAACGCAGATGAGCCAATGGCAGTTGAGTATCAGGGGACCGGAACTCGGACATCTTTAGGTTTCAGCACCATAGAGAAACATTGGAAAATCCAAAGCTCTAATCAGTTTGATGGTGTTTATACTACAAAAATGGTAAAACGATGTGTCTGGGATACTGTAACACTGATTCCAGGTATCCTGAGAGGATTTTCTGGTTGTCATACTCTCATTAAGTTACGATTAAAGTTAGTGAGTCCCTGCTAACATACAAACCGAAATAACTAACTGTTCTCAAGTCATGTAACGTTAACGGTGTAGGTCAAAAACACATAAACGAAGGTCTACATTTCAGTGCATCTCTCCATATTAAGATGGTTAAATGTAAATTTATTTAATCTTACCCTGCGGTACATGAACAGTGTTGATCCTGGATGTTGTCATCTGCGTTCGTAATGACCGTAACATAAGGCATCTCCCGCTTGCATTGAGATCTGTAAACCCTCGCTTTCAAATTAATCTCCCACCATATTTATTTTTAAATCTTTTATATATCCCTCCATGGCTCTATTTAAGTCCCACTTGAATGCTCCTCGACGAGAGGTGGTTCTGGGTCACAGACTTTATTGTGATTTATCTTCTAATTTGTTTTTGTTTATATTTTTGAAATTTCTGTGAGTTTAGATATGTTTAAGGTCTGCATAATCTGTCTTACTAAGGAGGAACTCCTATTTTGATGGGCATTATCATTAAGTGAAAGAGATACAAAGTTTTCAGATACAAAGTTTACCATTTATTAGCACCCCCGAAAAGGCATAAGGTCTGTGTATGTTTGTTTACTGTTAGTTGTATGAGTGTTTTTGTATAATTTGCTGTGTATGTTAATGATAATGCAACGTAGAGAGAGAGTTTGTGAATGAGACGTTAATGCACACTTCTTATGCTTTGTTTGTTCAGCTCTTACAGTGATTTTTTGTGAAAAAAGAACACAATAAACTTCATAAACCATCAGTTAAGTTTGGCCATCAATCGGAGGAGGTCCGCTATATTCTGTGTCCAAAAACAACTTGGGATAATGTTTTCACACTGACAGCTGTCATTGTAAGACAGTTAGCAACTCTGTTTGTTTGTCCAAGTTAGCAACAGTAACAAAGGGGGGTGGGGCTTCCAGATCAATTATGCAACCATTTCAGTTTCCACAAAAAGCACTGTAGGAATGACAGTTTTAGGTATAGTAGAGATGCACAATATATCTGTACCATATTGATAATCAGTTTATATTAGGGGTATTATTATTTAGATAATTTTTTGTCTTTATCTAACCCAGTCATCGTCTGTTGGCCATTGGCTAAACCTGATTCTTCAATCGAGGCTGGGACACAGAGTGGCATTATGCCACTCGCTAATCTGTGATGGTCTTATTTCTTGCAACCTCCGACCCCAAGACATTCTGTAGAAAGCCTTTTAAGCTCACATTACTTCATCCACATTTTGACAGCAATTGTCTACATTTCCAGAGAAGCTTTTAGGTTCTTGAATGAGCTTGAATGAATCGTGCAATACTGAACACATTTTGAGGCACATTTAAAACGATCTATGTCGACTTGAGAACCAAAGGGCCTAATCTAATATTCAGATGCACCGACTAGAGTGTTTCATCTAAGATGCCCAAAGTGCGGTGTCGCAGTGCTAAAACTGATCTGAAGTGGCAATTCAATCAGCTCACAAGCTCAAAAACCTCCAGAGAAATTTCTCCGTAGTTCAGAATAAAAGAGTAAAAACATCTCAATCCCCACTGCCTTCTAGTGGCTGGGGCAGAACTACAAAAGAAACACGCAATTAATCAGGATTTAAAAATATAATCCGTGAACGTGGCCTTCAATGTGGGTTTTAGCCTCTAAAAAAGGGACACGACACCACATCCATGCATGTTGAAAGTCCATATTTCAGGTCTCTGTACACAATCATGATTGTGCAAAATGCTAGGACAGATCAATACGCAAGTGTTGCGCTTGTGAGATGAAACCACAAGAGAAGTTAGTGTTACAGCAGAAGTGTTATCAAAAAGCACTGTCTATCAAACAGATAGAAGCGGTTTAAGCAGACAGGGAAACAGTACAATCCTAATCTACACTGCAAAAAATGCTTTTCTTAATATTTTTGTCTTCTTTCCAGTCTAAATATCTAAAATTCTTAAATCAAGATGCATTTACTAGATAAGTAAAAACAAGATTTTTTTTCTTGTTTCAAAATGAAGTGAGTTTTTGCTTAAAACAAGCAAAATGATCTGCCAATGGGGTAAGAAAAATAATCGTGTTTCTTGTTTCTGTCCCAAACAGTCCCAAAACTTAATTTTATTCCCCCCCCCCCCCCCCAGAAAACATATCTTATGTCATTTTAGTTATCTAGTAAAAGCATTTTGATTTAAGAATTTCTTAGATATTTGAACTGTAAACAAGACAAAAAAAAATACTAAGAAAAGCATTTTTTGCAGTGCAATGCTGAATTCTTAATAAGCAAAAAAGTACTTAATGAAATGTTATGCTTTTTCAAAATGAAGCTAAATATACAACTAAAAGCAATACATTAAAGAAATAAGAAAAACTTCTATGAGACTTGTCAACTTCAGGGGTCAAAGAAATATGTTCACAGCAGTGACATGACTAAAACTCAGTCGAGAACCCAGAGAAAAAATCAACGAACTGAGACATTATATAGATGCATGTATAAACATATATATACTGAGAGAGTGAGATCTGAATGTCTGTCATAAATCACATCTTACAGTCAGTATCAGGTTCTCGCTCAGATCTGACAAGAAATCACTCAGCAGTCATTCTCACTAGACTAATGCTTGGTCAAAACACAACCTCATTTCAATGAAAGGTATTTCTATTGTCCGAAATAATCTTTTGAATCTCAAGGGGATGTCTGGCCATACATTATGAATTTGGCTGGAGTGACTGCCAGGCCATAAGGCTACAGACAGCTCTATTCAATAAAACCTAAACGGAACATATTGTCAATAAACAAGTTTTCTGGGAGGGATAATTAAATTTTGACACATTGTTATTCCTATTTATATGATCACGACGAATGCTTGTATAAAACAACAATAAATCTCGTGTCTATATCTCTCTCTCTCTCTCTCTCTCTCTATATATGTTTTGTTTTTATTTCATTTGACATGCACATCCTCAGGGTTTGTTATGTTATATGAATGTCACTGACAGCTCGGCTGTCGTCCTATACAGTTCAATTCAAACGCTGGCACGTGCCAAGTCCGCATCATTTTCCCCAGTCAAAACATACGAGAGGCAAGAGCAGTTTTTTAAAGACTCACAAACTTAAAGAGATCTAAAACCAGGGGTGTTTTTGTTCTCGCCATAGGAAAGTAGACTGAGATGCGGTTAGTACGGGTGTTGATGCAAATACATTGTAACGCTGTAACACTTTGGGGTTATAGTATTTAAAGAAACCTACCTGGTTTGGTATATCCGTCACGATAGACGATTACTGGGTTACACAGGAACTCTTCGTAGTCGAGGACCAACACACAGCTTAAGCTGCTCCATTCACCGCTTTAAAATGCGACACTGTGGACGTCTCGACGCAGCGCTCGCCACAACTGTATCACATCGAAAGCTCGTCACCTTCACTGGGTTGCCAGATGCTCGTCGCTTCACACAGATGTATTTATAACTTCACGGTATCAAACAAGCACGACCTGAATGTCGGCGGATTATACAATTAAACAAACCATCTAATTATACGATTATTTGAAATGTATTATTTTAAATGTTACGTTACTGAGCGGAAATCTCCTCTGACCGAATCATGTACAACTGTCATTCGTGAGGAGCTTTTATCTCACAGGCAACACGATTACTGGTTCATTGTCGATAGAAAAAAATTAATAGCAACACTCTGATTGGCCTAGAGTCTGTTTGACGTGAGTGTGTCGACGTCTGCTATAGGCTAATGCGCGCAGCTTGCGTTAACCACGCCCTCTTTGTTTGTGTTTTGCAAGGGAGCACCGTGGAGCTACGGGGTTCTTAAAGGGAAAGCGCATATGAAAAGGGATATTGTGCTGATAAACTAAAGACTGCGGCTTACTTAATTTAAAACAAAAAATACTTTTTTTTTTGTTTACTGGAAAGTCCGTATTTCAATAAATATTAGCAGAGTAAAATATTAAACACTTGAAATAATGGTAACACTTTATTTTAGGGTTCAATTCTCGCTATTAACTAGCTGCTTATTAGCTTGCACATTGCATATACTTGTAATATACTTACATATTGGCACATATTAATGCCTTATTCTGAACGACCTTATTCTACATCCCAATACCTAAACTTAAATGCTACAAAAACTATTAATAAGCAGTAAATTAGGAGTTTATTGAGGCAAAAGTCATAGTTAATAGTGAATATGTGTTCCCCATGTTAAAGTATTACTGAAATACTTTGTAGTTATAGAAACAAAAACATAATAATAATAAAAATATATTTTTTTTTATTATATTCATGACGTTTTTTTGTTTTTTGTTTTTTTCCCCAGAATAGACACATTTGAACTGAAATAAGTTTAAAAGATGCTCACAAGTTAACGTTCATCATTAGCTAACTATAGTGTACTCCCTGAGTGCCACCATATTTGCAAGACTTCCTATTTCTGAGCCATTTTCCAAGTTGGAAGTCCGGCTTCGGGTGACATTCTACTCCACTGTAGAATTCCGGCTGTCCATTGTAGAAATTTGGAAATTGTGTGGAACGCATGCAGCCATTACTGGCAAAATAAGCATCATGCAGAATAAGTTGCATTTGACAGCCATTACTGCACTAATAGACCATAACATGAAAACAGAGCACTCAGCTTCTCCAGAGCCAAGATATTTTGAGGCCCTAAAAGCTCCCATCACCATACTTTCTCAGCCCATGTTTCATGTTTCTTACTAATGCTGTTGTCAAATGCACTGTGAAGCTTACATTCTTCAAAAGAGGGAAATTTTTATTTTTTACATATTCAGCACAAACCTTTGTGCCACTAGCCTTGAAACAGAAAAATAAATAGGATATTTTTTGCTACAACAGACCAGTCTTTTATTTGAATTATATTATATTATATAAGTATTATTAAAGTATGTACAGCACTTCAAGATGGATCATAGTGCGTAGTGTGAGTCCTTTTCCTCATTTCCCTTTTAAAATCGATGTGCGTGCTGCATTCAAATTTTAAGCTTAGTCAACTCAAATATCCAAATTGTACAACTTCACATTTCATTGACTAAAAACGTAACATTTTAAGGCAGCACGAACATTACTTTTTTAAGTTGAAACAACATTTTTTTTACAGTGTACATTATGGTCAGATCTTCAAAGAGGCTCTTCAAAGGGAGATGTGTACCTGTGAGTGTAAATTATATCTTGTATTGGTTAGAGAACTATAGACCCAGCCAAATCTTGGTCACTTCAAAGGACTCGTAAACCCGTATCCAAAAGTCATAGATAATTACAACCCAAAACTTGGAATTTACTAGCTTAATTATGATTTTTCCATATGTTCACTTCAGTAGGAAGCTCTCAACAGTTCGGGGTTTTGTGAAAAATTATTCTCTCCATCCTTTTCAGTGAGATGACAATCAAACAAAAGTCGCATTCCCTCTGGGGGCCGTTTTTCCTGGTGTATAGCTCCGGCTATTCAAATATCATCTGTGAAAGATGACAAAAATACGACCGACTATGTAATGACTAACAAGCAGGTGGGTCAGACATGGCATCTTTAACAATATGTCCCCGGAGAGAGGAATGGATGGTGCTGAGAAAGCAAACCAAAGTGTGGGAACAGATGGGTCCTGAGAGAATGGCAGGAAATCACAGCCTGTGTGGTGCAACATAGTGTGTCTCCGTATGGGCCTGTTCAAATCGGCAGTGGGACAGGCTCCGGGGCAGAAGAAAAGGGCCACCCCCGAGTGTGAACTCATCTGTGCATTTTGCTTCATGTGGTTGCTTGCATAAACACACACAGCTACGATGGAATGAATCTGCACCCTAGAGAAAGACACTGAACCCCTGGAAGTGTGATGTACTCTGTGATTTGTATAAACTGAAAACTGAAAGCTGCCTTGAATTCAAAAGCATTTCCTAAAAAAAACATTAGGATGATTGAATAAATAAAAATACATCTAGGGAATTTTTTTCTGTGGTTATTGACACCATGCAACCAATGTAATTCTCATTGGTGGTAACCTAGTTTCACTCCCATTATACCAATTATACAATTATCTACAATGAAAATCAATGGGAACCAAACCTGTTTGGCTACATTCTTCAAAATATCTCCTTTTGTGTTCTACAGAAGAAAGGTTTGAAACTACATGAGGGTGAGTAAATAATGACCAAATGTTTATTTTTATGTGTACTATCCCTCTAAAAAAAATAATTTATTAATTGAACTTTTAAGTCATGTGGCCCTCTTAAAAGATTGTTCAGGCCCCCTGGTTGAGAACCACTGCATGGTTTAAAGAGATAAAAAGGAAAATTCGGCCATTATTTACTCACCCTGATGTCGTTCCAAACCTGCTTCTGTGAAACACAAAAGAAGATATTATGTTCATAAAATGAAAGTCAATATGGTCATTTTGGACCCCACTGACTTTCATTGTATGGGTAAAAAAGTTCAAACCTTCTATTCTACAAAATACCTTCTTTAAGTTCCACAGAAAAATAAATAAATAAATAAATAAAGTCATACAGGTTTGGAACAACATGAAGGTCAATAAATGACAGAATTAAAAAATTTTAAATTTAACAATCTCTTTAATTTCCAGAACCTCACCCAAAATTGAAAATTCCGTCATCATTTACTCACCCTCGAGTTGTTCCAAATTTAATTGTTCTACTGTACACAAAGGAAGATATTTGGAAGAATGTTAGTAACCATAACCAAGCAGATCTCGGCCCCCACTGACCACCATAGTATTTTTTTTTCCTACTGTGGTAGTCAATGTGGAAAGAGATCTGCTTCGTTATGGTTACAAACATTCTTCTAAATATCTTCCTTTGTGTACAGTAGAACAATTACATTTGGAACAACTCGAGGGTGAGTAAATGATGACAGAATTTTCATTTTTGGGTGAACTATCCCTTTAAAAAAGTTTTTGAGCTCCATTTAAATTTTCTGACTTGACCATAAAATCTTAATTACTGTGTTAACTGTTGTCAGAGCAACAAAAACACTGACTGTGGCTTAAGAAGATGATTCAGCAGTGGTTGGAATCCCCAGATCCTCAGTCATACCAGTGAACAAATTTAAAAGCACAATCACACAACCTCATAATTAAAACCATTCAGTTGCCCATTGAGGTCTCCAAAAGAAGGTTTGATGCAATAACAAAACTCTCATTCACCAAGTTGGCTCTCATTTACCAAGAAGCATTGAAAGAAAAGGATCATGTGTCTGCAGACAGTTAGCTTCAGGTTAGCAGCAATACTTTATTGGAAACACATGTTTGCGAGAAACCTCAAAATTTGAAGTATTTGGAATTATTTGGAAGTACATTGTGTAAAAAGTTAGAATACAAAAGTCTTTTATTATTTGTGATGTGCCCTGTAATTTCTGAAACAAAAGATGGATGTCTGGATGAATGTGCATGCGTGAGCTTTCTGTCCTCGTCCTCCTCTCCTGCAATCAAATTCTTAATCAGTCACACAGTGTCTGGCTTGATTAGGTAAAAGCCTTCAAGCTCTGCCAAAAACAGAAGATTGGGGGACAAAGGGGAGGGTGATGAAGTGCTTGGCCCAGAAAACTCGCCTGTTCATACTCAAGGGTAGCACAAGAATAAAAAATAAAAAAACAGCTTTCTGTTTTATACACCATCAATTATTTTATTAAACCGTCGAACTTTGTGAGAGAGCAGAACAGCCATAGAAATGTACGAATACATGGCTAAATGTACGTGGACACCATACCAATTTGTCTTTGAACATTTATTTGCAAATCCGTGAGCATTAATAGTTCCTCCAAATTCTGCTATAACTGCTTCCACTTTTCTGTGAAGGCATTCCAGTAGACGCTGGAACACGGATGCTGGGATTTGCTCCCATTCAGACACAAAAATATCAGTGAGGTCAGGCTCTGATGTTGGGCGACAGGGTCTGGCTCGCAGTCTGCATTTCAATTCATCCCAGAAGTGCCTAATAGGCTTCAAGTTTTTCCTCCAGATTCTGTACAATTTAATTTTTTGATCTCACATGTTTGTTTGTTAAGTCTTATGTTAAAATTAAAGTTAAGCCTAATGTTTCATTATCCCTCCCACAATAAAATGACTGCAGTAAATTTAAAATGTATATGGCAATATACACCATTATTGATTGTTTGAATGTATAAGCATAAAGAAAATACACAGTTCAAAAGTTTGGGGTCAGTATAAGGTTTTTTAAAGGGGACATATCATGAAAATCAGATTTTTTCCATGTTTAAGTGCTATAATCTTGGTCCCCGGTGCATCTACCAACCCAGAAAACATGAAAAAGGACAACCCAGTAATTTTGTTTTGGTAAGCCTTTCTCTGCAAGCATGTGAAAAAATGAGCCGCTCAGATTTCTCTCCCTTTCTGACGTAGAAATGGGATCTATTATAATATTACCGCCCCTTAATCTGCACGTTTCCACACATGGCGCCACTATTTTGTTTTTGCAAGCAACGGTAGACCCTTGCGTGTATGTGACCGTTTGAATACAACAAAAAATGTGAAAGAGAAGTTACTCACGAGACTTGACGTCTGACAGCCAGTTGTCTGTGTGCGTGTGCTTAAGATAAGAGTGCTCAGAAAACGATCCATTAGAAGTTTAAACTAATATAGCTTTAAAACACGTGGAAATAATAAACTTTAATGATGAAAGAAGAACTACGCTATCCGTGAGAGTGAACGCAATATAGATGATAATCAATCGTATCGTATCAGCGTTTCGTCCAGGCGGATCCGGCGTTTTGGGAGCCTGAAACCGGTATTTTTTGAAACCGGGTCCCAGAGTGGATAAATCTGAAACCGACACCCTTGCGTTTTCGTGTGTACAGCCAATCCGTATATTTTGTTAAACAGTGATGTCATCACACCATGTCCCGCACTGTAAAAGGGATACCGCTACGGACACTGGGCATGCGCACATCAATACTGCATCATTTAATTACTGTATTTGCATTATTGTAAGGGTAGGTTTAGGGTTGGGGTAGGTGTAGGCGTAAATAAAACACAATCTGGTAAGTAGCAAATTTATTTATTGTTATTTTATTGTGATATTTTGCCTCACTTCCGACCATTGCTGTACCCCTTCTAGCCACAACTCTTCTTCTCCGTTTTTAGTGTATTTCTGTGGCAGAATTACAGCGCCACATACTGGTCTGGCATGTATACTACATCGCTTTGAGTCGGTTTCAGTGGTTTCGTGTGTACGCAGATATTTCTTGAGATGAGGAATCCGATCGAGGCAGGAAATGTTTGGAGTGGGGGCGGCATGCAGCAGCTCATTTGCATTTAAAGGCACATGCACGAAAACAGCCTGTTCTTGACTGTAGTCAGAAATTGGTATTTACAACATGGATTTATAAATGATCTGTGAGGTATTTTAGGCTGAAACTTCACAGACACATTCTAGGGACACCTGAGACTTAAATTACATCTTGTAAAAATGGGCATAATAGGTCCCCTTTAATGTTTTATAAGTCTGTCTATAATTATTAAAATTTAAAAGAAGTGGCTTATATTTTAAAAATGTAATTTTATTCTGGCAAAGTTGAATTTTCAGCATCATTACTCCAGTCTTCAGTGTCACATAATCCTTCAGAAATCATTCTAATATGATGATTTGCAGCATAACTACAATGTTGTAGTTATGCTGCTTAATATTTTTGTGTTTTCTTTTACTTTTGATTGCACCCTTTAGTAAAAGTATTCATTTAAAACAAAAACAAAAATCTCATTGACCCCAACATTTTGAACAGCAGTAGTGAATATAAATACATTAATAAAGATATTAAACATGTTATTATGGACCAGGCTTAATTCATGCAACACTAATTAAAAGGGCTGTTCACATACTTTTGGTAATATAGTGTAGAGGCCAATGAAAGAATAATGTGCTGCCTTGCTGCTATGCTGTTCTATAACTGCTTTTAAAGCACTTACCCTAGTTTATTAAAAAACGGCTCTAACACAATTTAGCAGCGGCATCCAGCTGCCCTGACTGTAAGCTAGTCTTTAGTTTATGTATAGCACAGTTGTGGATGTTATATGCACTGAATTAGCAGGCTTGTCTCTGTAGTTTAATTGAGGTGAATCGGGCTTGGCAGAAAGCCTGGTCTGATTTTTTACTAAGCTGATTTTCATTGGCCACTGTTTAGGGTTATGATCCTGAGGCAGATGGTACTGTACATCTAGCAGGATTTAGAGGTAAAGCAACATAGCCATACACAGTCACAATAAATACAATCAGGCTTATGTTGCATACTGCATGCCCTGAGTGAGAGCTGTTAGCAAGAGCATCAGTCCCATCCTCAGCACCAGACCTCTCCGCTTTACCCACTCGTTCACAATCACCCGAATTCTGATCAGCAACACCTGCACCAGCACATCAATACCTCACTATTTAAGCAGTCACTCCACAATTCACAATTGTCTGGTCTTGTTGCTCCATACTGAGCTACTTAGGCCTAGGACACACTAGACGATTTTCAAATCTTAATTGATTTTAAAACTGTGGGAGACCACAGACATAAGGGCAGTTTCAACCGATTTTTAGCATTATAATCCTCCGAATGCACTAGAAGATTCGTCCGAACTGCGAGACCACACACCTGTCATGGAGACTCGCGAGATCAACGTGACTTGAGAAGAAAAACAGAACCGTCAGCTGGTTCTCCTGACGTGAGTTTTGTTTTACGGGAAGAAAAACTAAGGAGAATATGTGTGAATATAAGTGATCTTCTTTCTCAATACTCCACTTTCGTGGGATGTTTGTGGCTGCCAAGTTTCAGCTATAGAAGCACGCAACATCCGTTTGGTGAAGACATCATTGGATATCACGGATATCACGTCAGAGGCAGCCTGATCAAGAGTCGTAAATATCAAACATGGGATTTTTGGGATCATGTGGGTGTAACAGAGCTGTGTGTGTCAAGAGGGCAGGTAGGACCGGTAACATTTGATGCCGTGACCCGGGCGGGAGTGAGGTTTAGGGGGGTGAGTGTAACTGTCGTAGGCCAGTAAGAGCTGAGCATGTAAACCTCACTCCCCTGATCGCAAGAGGTGCTCTACCAACTGACACTAGAGGCTGCGGTCTTTCACCTCCTTGTTAGTGCACCCGACTCCCGCGCCAGAGACGGCAGTTCGAGTCCCGCTCGGAGCGGGGCAGTTAGGACCGGTAACACAGGCTCCGACGCGATCGGGAGCAGTAAAATAATTGTAATGACCCCATACAATTAAGGATTTTTAGGACAAAAAGTCGTTTGTGACAAGCATCGAATTGGCCCATGCCCCCCGATCACTTGGGGGTGCAAATCAGGCTCCAAATCTTTAAGTGTGTGGCCAGCCTTGCCTGACTACCTACCTGTGATACTTACCAGTTGCGATCCGGTCTTCGATCCTCTTCAGTCTTCAGCCATCCAGTTTGCTTCAGTCTGCACCTACAAAAGATAAGAACTGTTATTTACAGCTAAGTGTTTGCTGCTGATATGAACTCAGTCACTCACCTGCTTGCATTGCTTGTTTCCTGCTCTTAGCTGCAAATAAACACCCTTTGTGGAAGTTACCTTTGTACTGTATTCTTCTGTTTGCTGACAACATGGATGTTGTGTCATCAGGGCTTACTTACAATGTTTAACAGCTGGAATGATTTAGTCAGGGTCATTTTTTCAAATTGAGGAAAGTTGGTTTAAGAAACAAGGTCACTTGACATTTTTGCTTAGCTCAAACAGTAGAGCATGGTGCTAGGCTGCATTAAATTGAACAAAAGTGACAGTAAAGACATGAATAATGTTACAAAGGACTTATATTTCAAACAAATACAGTTTGTTTGAACTTTCTATTCATCAAAGAATTATGAAAAAAAGGAATGCTTAAGAGATGTTTCTTGAGCACCAAACCATTATATTAGAATGATTTCTGAAGGATCATGTGACACTGAATACTGGAGTAATGATGCTGAAAATTCAGCTTTACCATCACAGGAATAATAATATACAGTTTATAATATATTCACATAGAAAATAGTTATTTTAAACTGTAATTATATTTCACAATATTACTGTTTTACTGTAACATAAAATACAGTCTTAGTGAGCATAAAGACTTGATGCAACAAATAAAACAATCTTACCAAACTATCTAATCTAAATGTAACTTTTGAACAGATGCTAGTTAATTAGAGAGTTGATGTCTGTGCTAGTGGTGCCAAATTACAATTTACATTGAGTGAGACAATCCTCAACAGACTGGACTCTCATTATTGATTTTGCAGATGTTAAAAAAGGGCCCAAATTCCTTTAAAGTTGTCTCACTGACAACCACTGTATAATTCACAAACTGTGCAACTGCAAAGCAAAGATAGCCTATTAGCAATAGTTCAACACAGACACAAATGAAGCTCAACACTTTACACAAAGCCAAATAACGTTGACGTACAAACACTCTTAGTGAGCTCTTAACATCACTACACATCAAATAACTAAGAGTGTTGACAAGCAGCATCAATAACAGCATAAATCAGAATACAAAATACAAAAGCCTATAACACTAACCAGATAATCTATTTATGCTGCAATGCATGCTGTAGCTCACAAATCTGCATTGTTCAATATGAAGTTGTTTCAATATGAACCGTTAAGCTAGTTGGAACAACATTCTGGTAAATATTGTTAGTCTAACATGTAGGGGTGGGCGATATACCAGTAGACACGATTAACCGGTAGAAATTTGTCAACCAGTAGAGATTTTGGACTATCTTCTCTATCGCTCATGTGACGTTGCTGTGCTGCGCGGTCATGGAAGCTTATCGTTTGCATGCGTTTTTAAAGGGATACATAACACACAAAGTTTCTGCTAATCTCATGTTAATATTGAGTACCTATAGAGTAGTATTACATCCTTCATATCTCCGAAAAGTCTTTAGTTTTATCAGATTTATAAAAGACAGATACGCAGTACCGATTCTTTCCGAAAACAGCCAAACTCATGGATGCGTGCAGTGGGCGTAGCTAAAGAGTCACAAGCAAACACACACACACACACAGACACACACAATACATCACGGCATTATCCCTGGACAACTTATGATTTACTATACGTTCGTGTTGTTGACATTATATGCACTTACGCGCCGACTGCAAACAAAACAGACATTTGATACAGTTTCACCGCCTGCTGGATCTTTTAGTGCTGGGACCGCTCCATCTTTCAGTTACAAATGATCTGCAAATCCAGCGTCGAACTGGACCTTGCACGATAACTGGGCGTACTTTTCCCTTAAAGCTGGATTCTTCGGGAAGCTGAACAAGGTTATCTTTCCCATACAACCAAAAACACACTTATTTGATGACATTGTTGATTTCGTGGTCTAAAAACAAAATGACAGCGCTGTCAACGGCTTCCGTAACCTGAACGAAGCTCGTTGATGGCCGTGCTCTTGCTCTCTCGCTCTGGTTAATGTGCGTACGCTCATCCTGGAGAAGTGCCCATACAATGAATCCCGCCCTTTATGACGTCATACAGGGCCATACTCAAAAAAAAAGTCAGAATGCATGAAATAGCATTAGACCTTTTAGTGTTTTAAAAACAGTTGACGACTTATTTCTCTATATGCGTGCGCTCTCTGGGAGACTCAGTCTCTGTGTGACAGCATGTGAGAACTGAACTGAGTGCTTTTTGAATCCTAATTGAGCTTGAACGGTTAAATACACATACCCATGTGTCAAAGTGACCATGCATTTGCAAGTAAACGCAGTCATTTATGTCTTAAGTGAATGTAAACAAAGTACAAACAGTTGAGGAAAAAACGCACATGTATATTGGATCCGTGCGGTCCGTCTTAAAGTGACAGCATCCAAATGTACCTGCTGTCATTATTAATACTAATCAAACAACAAAAGAGAGAAAATCTCTCACTGCTCTTGACTGAATCTCATTTGTTAATAAATGTATATTTAATTTACACAGTAAAGACTATGCATTGTTTTTAATACATTTTATGTAGTATTTCAGTTTTTCAGTCTATTTGTGTCTGTTCTATTGTAGTTTGTTTTCTTTGCTCTTTCTTTATCACTGTTTACTTGTCTTTAGTAAGCTTGAGCGTTTTTTAAGGCTACTATTAGTTTTTTTTAAATTCTATTGAAAATGGTGATAAATGTATGATATTTAAATGGTATCAAAAATGTTGATATCACAAAAACCTTATTTAAAGCAAAAATAACTATATGTCGTTATCGTGAAATAGAATTACTCATATTGTGATATAAGATTTTGGTCATATCGCCCACCCCTACTAACATGCTTTAATGTAGATTCCAAGTAATAATTTAGTTTCTTTGTTTCAAAAAGCCTTGCTGGATAAAGTGTAATTGCTTTTTTACAGTGTGTAAAAAAGTCTTATGAACTGACAGACTGTCCTACCTAATTTATCACTGTACAGCACATAGTTTTCTGATGCCTTTAAGGGATTTAGCCTTTAACAGGAGCAGCAGCAGAGACTGGGCTCTCTATGTGGGGGGTTAGCGGGACAGCGCATGCCGGACACGGCTGCAGGAAATGGCTGTATCCGGCCCATACAGCCAACTATGTGTGCGAAGGAGAAGAAAATCGGTCCTTCATTTGTTTAACATTCAGTCAGGCAGAAAAATGAAAAAAGCGAGGTCACTGCCACTAAGCACATACTGTACAGTATCTGCTGATGTTAATGTTTAGCAGGAATTAATTGGGCTGAAATAAGTTATCTGACAAAATTATGACCATGAAAATCAACATTTTAGGTGGTAACTACATTTACATTTTCACATTGAGTCTTCAGCAACACAGATAATGAGATCACAGCATGCATGATTGGAAGACGTCGAAGAATGTTGCATTATTCAGCTTGTGTGGTAACACTACCTCACTGCATGACCCTATATCTTAACCAGAGGGCGGTGGAACATATCTGAGGGTCAGGAGACCTGTGGCCTTCCTGCTGCATTGTGCATTCCACTGGGTCCTTCTGAAACTGAGAGGACGTCCTTTCAAGAGACATCTAGCCACGGGACCTCTGACCTCCTTATACTTCTGCAGGGTTAGGAGCAGAGAGCACTTCAAAGGCAACAGACCAAAGATTTACAAGGTTTCATGTTTCCAAAATGGTGAAACATTTGCATCAAACCACAATTTTACTGACTGTTCTCTGAAACAGCTCTCTGCAAACAAGCTGGCTAATTATTTTCAGTTACAATGTGTATAGCAAGTTCATTTGCCCATATAATCTTTAAGATTAGGTTAAACTTATTTGGCTTTGTTGTCCACTGATGAGGGGCTCGATGAAGCAGCTTCAACTCGACCTCTGATATACCCACACAGTGGCTAAATATAGGATACGATTACATACGGGAAGGTACCTAAGATGAAGGTGGAGTTTTTGGGGAGGTGGAGGGAATCTGGAACAGCTGAGACTGGAGACTGTTGTTTGAAAGATTAGATTGGCTCGCTCCTCCCTAACTTACCTTTAGGAACTTCATTTACTTGCTAGCTATTACCCAGCAAACACAGACATTCCCTTGATATTCCTATATGGTTCCTCTTTGTTTTAATTTTTTTCATGTCATCATACCTCATTTGATAAACAGCAACTTTTCATGTCATATCTTTGAAATAGACAGTGGTACCGCTTTTTGAGCCAATTATCTGAGCCCAAAACCTATAGCGACTATCCTGAATTTTGGCATGAATGTCTGCAGACAGGGAGAGGAAAACATACCGTAAGACCGTTTCATGCTTTTAAGAGCCTCTGAAAAGTAATCTAGCTCAAAATATTCAATAATAATAATAATATATATACACTCACCTAAAGGATTATTAGGAACACCTGTTCAATTTCTCATTAATGCAATTATCTAATCAACCAATCACATGGCAGTTGCTTCAATGCATTTAGGGGTGTGGTCCTGGTCAAGACAATCTCCTGAACTCCAAACTGAATGTCAGAATGGGAAAGAAAGGTGATTTAAGCAATTTTGAGCGTGGCATGGTTGTTGGTGCCAGACGGGCTGGTCTGAGTATTTCACAATCTGCTCAGTTACTGGGATTTTCACGCACAACCATTTCTAGAGTTTACAAAGAATGGTGTGAAAAGGGAAAAAACATCCAGTATGCGGCAGTCCTGCCACGCTCAAAATTGCTTAAATCACCTTTCTTTCCCATTCTGACATTCAGTTTGGAGTTCAGGAGATTGTCTTGACCAGGACCACACCCCTAAATGCATTGAAGCAACTGCCATGTGATTGGTTGATTAGATAATTGCATTAATGAGAAATTGAACAGGTGTTCCTAATAATCCTTTAGGTGAGTGTATATATATATATATACACTCACCTAAAGGATTATTAGGAACACCATACTAATACTGTGTTTGACCCCCTTTCGCCTTCAGAACTGCCTTAATTCTACGTGGCATTGATTCAACAAGGTGCTGAAAGCATTCTTTAGAAATGTTGGCCCATATTGATAGGATAGCATCTTGCAGTTGATGGAGATTTGTGGGATGCACATCCAGGGCACGAAGCTCCCGTTCAACCACATCCCAAAGATGCTCTATTGGGTTGAGATCTGGTGACTGTGGGGGCCATTTTAGTACAGTGAACTCATTGTCATGTTCAAGAAACCAATTTGAAATGATTCGAGCTTTGTGACATGGTGCATTATCCTGCTGGAAGTAGCCATCAGAGGATGGGTACATGGTGGTCATAAAGGGATGGACATGGTCAGAAACAATGCTCAGGTAGGCCGTGGCATTTAAACGATGCCCAATTGGCACTAAGGGGCCTAAAGTGTGCCAAGAAAACATCCCCCACACCATTACACCACCACCACCAGTCTGCACAGTGGTAACAAGGCATGATGGATCCATGTTCTCATTCTGTTTACGCCAAATTCTGACACTACCATCTGAATGTCTCAACAGAAATCGAGACTCATCAGACCAGGCAACATTTTTCCAGTCTTCAACTGTCCAATTTTGGTGAGCTTGTGCAAATTGTAGCCTCTTTTTCCTATTTGTAGTGGAGATGAGTGGTACCCGGTGGGGTCTTCTGCTGTTGTAGCCCATCCACCTCAAGGTTGTGCGTGTTGTGGCTTCACAAATGCTTTGCTGCATACCTCGGTTGTAACGAGTGGTTATTTCAGTCAAAGTTGCTCTTCTATCAGCTTGAATCAGTCGGCCCATTCTCCTCTGACCTCTAGCATCAACAAGGCATTTTCGCCCACAGGACTGCCGCATACTGGATGTTTTTCCCTTTTCACACCATTCTTTGTAAACTCTAGAAATGGTTGTGCGTGAAAATCCCAGTAACTGAGCAGATTGTGAAATACTCAGACCGGCCCGTCTGGCACCAACAACCATGCCACGCTCAAAATTGCTTAAATCACCTTTCTTTCCCATTCTGACATTCAGTTTGGAGTTCAGGAGATTGTCTTGACCAGGACCACACCCCTAAATGCATTGAAACAACTGCCATGTGATTGGTTGATTAGATAATTGCATTAATGAGAAATTGAACAGGTGTTCCTAATAATCCTTTAGGTGAGTGTATATATATATATTCAACACGAGCAAACGTGCTGTTGTACACACAATTGTGCAATTGTTTATTTTAACAACAGTTCAATAATCAATTTAATATTGAGAAATTTATATTTTAGATACTTGTTAGTCATTTTATTTTTGCTTTAAGCCCGAAGTATACTTTGCTTTTTTGAGGGTCAGCATAAAGTGTGGGTGATGCGAATTTTGTCATCAGAAGTACCCACCGCCCGGATTTTTGTAACCGCACATGAGCATTTAATTTTTTTGCAGTATTTACACGGGTTGTAACTCGTGGCGAAGAGATTGCTCAAAACTACATGCGTTGAAAGCCTGTGTACGCGTATGAGCCAACTGAAGTATACTTGGAGTATACAAGGCTGTGTATTCGACTGTGCGCGTACACTCACTTGTGCGTAAAAAACGAAGTATACTTTGGGCTCTAACAACAGAATAACTTACAAGCAATTGAATGAATCAGTGGTTTTGAACGAATCAGTTGATGTAATGATTCAATGACTCACTCGTAAGTCAATGGGTGCATCCGAAATCCCTCATGGGATAGTTAAGTGTCCACCGTATGTACACTTCAGAATCTCGTCGGAAGTAGATTAATCAGGCACTTTTTGCTTACTCTTTTCGCCTACTATATAGTAGGAAAATATGTGATTTCGGATTGACTGAGGGAGTGTGTGCTCTATATAGTGCTGGTGATGAGGAGAGCGTGGTTAGGTGGCACCAGTGCCACCTACTGGCGTAGTAATGTAACCTGCAGAAAAAGTATACACAGTCTGGCACAATCACAGACAACCGGAGTAGTGATTAAAACACTAATGAAAAGTCTCAGCGCTATTGGAATGTATCAAAACTTGACCAATCAAATTCAAAGACCGTGCTCCTGTTGTATAGCTTAATGTTGCAACCAAATAATTGAATTTGATCAGAATGCATGGATACTTTTGAATTGCCATCAATGGAGAAATATGATTGTTGCAGCCAAATGGTGTAGTTATGACATCAGGGACTAAAAGGCCATGTTAACCAGCCAAATCCTCACCCCTTCGTTTGATAATTAAAAATGACAATCAAAAATGTATTTTGTTTTCTTGTAAAACACAATAGTAGGCACATTTAGTTAAACTACATATTTCCATAAAAAAAACAGCACAAGCCTGTGAGGGATGCAGTGCAGAAATAATAAGTGAGGCTGACAGAGAAACCAACAATGGATATTCTCTGCGGCTCACAGTTCATAAAAAGATTTGGTGACCTTAGGTCTGACAGGATAGACACTCTGCGTAGTCAAATAAAGCCTTACTTGTTATAGAGCAAATAAACGCCAAGTCTGATTCATTAAAGTGAGCAGAGCTACAGTAATTCAAAGCTAATACCGCAGCTGGCAAGAGAGCGGCTGTCAGAGCCTCCGAGTTATTCTTTATCTCCTTTCTTCTCGCTGTGTAGAACACAAACAATGCGCCTCAAACAGAAACCTCGTCATCCACCCACCATCCAGAGCTTGTTTAAACAGCCCTGGTGAGTTGTTGCAATGACGAAATACTGTGTGATTGTGTGTTATTTGACGCTGTTTTATTGGCCAAAAACTATTGTTAAAAAAAGCTAATCTCATAAGCAGCCTACTTGTGAATTTGTTTATATCCTTCCTTTATACCAGTTAGGTCATAGTCAGGAGAGTCTGCTTTGCTAATCTGACATTTAAAGAGGTCTGGTTTCAGTACAAGTTAAGCTCAATCGACAACATTTGTGGCATAATGTTGATTACCACAAATTAATGGCCACTTGTCCTTTCTTTTCTTAACTATCTCCCCACCAGCGTTAAAAAAAAAAAAAGTTGCCAGCATTTTTGATAATTTTCACAAAATTTTCATGGCCTCAGAATATTTTGTTGTATGAATAAATGAACATGCAATATGCCAAAAGAAAGAACATACCCTCTGCTTTTAAACAAAACAAAAAACATTTTATTCTACCTAAATGCATTTTTTTTTTTAATCATCAATTTTATCAAGCAAAAAGCTGAGAAAAATGCATTTTTGTAAAAGATACATCCATGGGATTCAGAATGATAATCAAAATGATGGAGTAGATGGAGTCCATCAACACCCCCAAAGCTTCACAGTCCTATACCTCATCTTGGGACATTTCATTCAGTAACATTAGGCAGTTTTGATTTACATGCTGTTTAATGTTAGTGATTGCGTTATTTTACGTATGCATATGGTTACATATGGTCTGCATCCGAAAACCTAGGCAGCTTGTAAGGCAGAAGGCAGAATTTGCACACGAAGGCACCTCACAAAACTGACTTCTGAGGCAGCGTAATGATCTACAGCAAAATAGTGTGAGTTTTGGTGGTAACTAAGCAAATATGTAATTACTAAGCTAGAAATGACATCAGAATTGGAAAACGTTAGTCAAAAACGTACATATACACACAAACTGACCAACAACCACAACTTTCAGTCGCCATCTTTCTTTTTCTAGCTCGAGTCAACTGTCACTGAATGGAACGCACAGGATTGTGGGATGTCAAAGGCAGTGAAGGATCTATGCTGCCTTCAAAACTCGATCAGATGAAGGTCTCTCAGGAGGCAGGAAGTGAAGCTAACATTGGATTCGGACGTGCTTTGATGCCTTCCTACCTTGAAATGTGTCCTCCGAAGGCAGCATTTTCCAGTTTTTCGGACGCAGGCACGATATTGCTGGTTTCTGTGTCTTCTTCGCACGTGTTTTGATCAGGAGAATCTGTACTCTTTCAGAAAATGTGTCATAGCGCCCCCTACCTGTATAATTGAACAGCTTTAAAGGTCAAATAACTTGTTTTAATAGAAGAAATATTTATCCTTCTCAAAATTGGCCCTATTTAATTTAATTGTAAGATCCTCACCGTAACCTCAATTTCAAAATCAATATTTTGCCATAATCAACATTACGCCACAAATGATGTCAAATGAGATTAACTGGAAAATCCCTTTAAATCCCACGCAAACATCCTCAAATCACACAAAAATATAAGCTTGAATTAAACATGCATTGTTTTTGTAGAATCAAATGCTTTTTACAAGCCTTCTGCAACTACATTATGGCTCAAAGACTGATGTAATGATTTTTAATGATTTGTAATGAACGCACAACCGTTATGGTGTCTATTAGTCATATCCTCATAGACACTGACACTGGAGAGTAGTACGAAGAGGCAAACAGCACATACACACTCAAGAGTTGTACTCCCACCGCTCCTTGCCTAAGCAAATAAAATGGAGTGCAAATGGGACTTTATCTGAAATCACACGTTGAAAACACACTCTGCATTTGGCTAATGAAATGCAACAGATTTGTTCTTTAAAAAGATGTGACACTTAATTGTCTTTCTTCCTCAATTTTTGAATGGCCGATGCCTGTGTGGCGAAATATGAGACCAATCAAGGGCCGAGATGGTTCTGGAGACTTCGTAAATGTGCAAGGTCAGACATTCTGCCAGGCAGTATCAAGGACAATAGCACTCTCTCGTCTGGTATGTGCTATAGTATCTGCAGGCTGCAGTATCTGCTGTATCCACAATCCCCATGCTGTGCAGGGTGCTGCAGTCCCAGGCTCTGCCACCCAGGGAAAGGGGATTTGTCACTTTGTACAAAAGCCCATCAGTGCTCTTCTCCAGTAGGCTCTGGTTACACCGTCTCAACGCCATCTGCACTCAGCGGCACAAAGCCAGTAGGGTTGTCCCGCTGCTGAGATGGCACAAGTATGAATGAGTTAACATTGGCTTGGTTGATGCATTAGGTGATAAACAACAATTTAGAGCATTTAACCAAGGTTAATGGCAATTACCATATATACGAACACATTTTAACCTTGATACATACTTTATGCAAAGTTTAAGTTAATATATTATGAACAAAACATGAATTAACACTGAACAACAGAATATTTATAAATGAACATTAAATTACCCAATGCATTGACTAATGTTAACAAAACAAGATTTACCACTTTCTTAGTAGTTTCTTATAGACATGATTGAGGTTAATTGAGAGAGAGAGAGAGAGAGAGAGAGAGAAAATATATATATATATATTTTTATCATCAGCTACTATTACAGTTTTTATTAATATTTTGATTAATTATTATATTTCCCACTCTTAGTTCAAGTTGTAGTAATTTTGTTGTGTTTGTATTTTTTTAATTTGTATATTTTTACATGCATAGTTTATTAATTTTTATTTCTAATTGTTTTAATACAAAAACTAAATGAAAGTGAGTTTTTATTACTGTTTTAATACTTTATTTTATTTCAGTTAATGTTTATTTTATTTCAAGTAACAATTTTTTTTGTTTTTTGTTTTTTTTTAAAAGGTAGGCTTACACTACATAACTTTTTTGTTGTTCAAAATTTATGTTATGAGCGAGTACATCATTCATGAATCCATCCTCCAAAGAATGTTTTTGTCATATCCTAAATCACTATGGTGTGCCTATAATAAGTGTTTATATTTGGACAATTTTTGACCGAGCGGAGTAGCCCTTTACCTGAGTGACTCATACATAAACAGAGAGAAGTAGCTCCGGCTATAGTTAAAGTTTAAGTTAAAGGCGCAGTATGTAAGATTTGTGGATTAAAATATCCCAAAACCACTAGAACAATGTATATTTTGTTGACTTGTGTACTTACATTATCCCAAATGTTTCCAAGAATGTTTAAATCCAGAGAAATAAGCCATTTTAATCGTGTCTGTGCGTCGCCTATCAGTGACATCATACCCGTGTTATCCTTGATTTCCGCGTTACCCTTGGTTTTATTTTATAGAAACCATGGAAACACCAAAGACGCTGTAATATATTATGTGTTTTATTAGACAGGTGAGCAACTGTTTGGATACATTCATTGACAGAAAATGAATCATTGTTATACAGCTCAACACAGTTAGTCATTGTTTAAATCTGGTTTTCTTGATTTACCGCGAGTACCATGTTTTACCGTGTCTAATATCGATCTAGCTCACTGCAGTGTGCAAATGTCTCATAGTAGCCGCCGAGCGAATGCACAGTAGCATTATAACAAACTTCAACACACTCAAATGTATCTAATATGATAAAACAGCGCTCCGTTACCCCACATACACGAGCGGAAGAAGCGGAAGCACTCGCGTGTGGCATAATAAAAGCTCTGCGAAATCAAGGCGTGCTGTAATCCGGTGACTGTCAGTGTTGGTCTGCGTCTGTCGGCCTTTAAATGACCTCCACTACATTTCCTGAGCAATGAAAGATCAACCTCTGAGCCTTTTCCTCTAGAGTCTTAAGATATTTAAGGGTCCCTCCCACTGTTTAACTACTGAATTTCAACTGTGATTTGTCCTGAGAGTCAACTGTAATTTGTGAGTTTCTACTCCCTAGATAGGAAATAAATGTGGAATCTGCAAGCTCTTTCAAGTTTCGGCTTATTCAAATTCAGTACAACCACTTTTGTTCACGTATTGAGAATTCTCAATACAAATCTAGGGCCGAGTTTCTGAACTGTTTAATCAGCGGCTGCTGAACTGTTTAATTTGAAATGGAACTGGCCCAAAAACTGTTAACCACAGGGGATCTACCATCCACAAGTTTCTCAAGAGAAAATAACCGCAGGCCTGGAATCTGACCTCACTGAAAGAAATGTTCTCCTTTCTGTTTCACACCACCTATGGGGTCTTTGATGAAAGTTGGCTTGGTTTTAATGAGTATAACTGGCAACCCACATCGCTTCTGTACATACACGTCTCAGTGATGCATAAACACTCATCTGTGTCTGCATTTTTGAACACCAACTCAATGAGGACATAAAAACAATGCCAGGGCATGTACGTTTTTACATATTTTTAACAGCCTGAGCGTTAATGTACAACTTACTAGTTCTGGAAGTACCATGTGTCATGCTCTGGCTTGGACGCAATGACCAAACCAAAGTAAAACTCAAACAGGTATGTTTATTTGCAGATATGGCAGGAACAAAACACATAAAAGTGATGATACTGGAGATCGTTAGCAGATGAGATAGACTTGAATTGCATATCGGCTATAGCATGAAAAAGGCAGATATAACAAACCGATGGTTTATTGTTTAACTGCGTGAAGGCACAGTGTTTTTAAGCCTTGTTCGCACACAACCACAGTCTCAGTCAGCGTGCGAATACCGAATGAAGTTGTCTTTCACTGCTTCTAATTTACACAAAATAATATCTTGGTGAGTATCCTTGCAAACATAGTTTATGTCTTAAATGAACGTAAACAGCTGAGAAATAAAATGCTTGTTTACCAGTATATTGGAGCCGTGCAGCTCTTAAAGTGACAGCAGCCTAATATTCCTAATGCGCTGCTATGTTTTAATGTTAATCAAACAACAGAAGACCAAAAAACACTACTCTTGACTAAATAACTTTTGTAACTATAATAAGGATTAATATGCATTTAATTTAAACAGTGAAGAATATGCAGTGTTATTTTACATTTGTTTACTGTATTTCTGCACCTGAAAACTACTGTTAAACCTTCCCACTATTTTATTTGTATCTTTGTTCTGTTGTATTTATGTTGGCCTGCTGAATGTTAAATGGATCTAATCTATGTTCAATAGAAATTATTTGATGATGCAGCAATAAATAGCTATAGCTATTTGATCAAAACACTATCTATTTTAATGACAAAACTTCAAATAAGAGAGCAAGTGACAAATATCGGTATTGGCCAATAATTGTTTGTTAAAATCGCTATCGGCCCCAAAAATCCTATCGGTGCATCCCTAGTTGGAGCACAAGGTAATCAGGGAAATTAAGCAGGAAAGTAGCAAGGAAAGTAATTACATCACACCTGCTAAATAAATATATGACAAAGTATGAATGTGTATAGTATGAATGTAATCTGGACATACTACATTCACTATGTTGTCATTATCATGTGACCTACCAGCGTCAGTTACATCGCTTCATTGCCATTCACAAATCCCCATGGGATAGTAAAGTGTTCATCATATGCACACTTCAGAATCTTGCAGGAAGAAGTAGGTCATCCAGGTACTTTTTTGCCTATTATGAATACTGTGAATTCAGACATATTTTGTCACATACTGTTTTTCGCCTACTATACATAAGGGAAGTATGCGATTTCCCCGACTGAGGGAGTGTGTGTGCTCTATATAGTGCTGGTTATGAAGGGTGCGTAGTTAGGTCCAGGAAGGATGATGGGAAATAGTACATAACACCATGCTACTCTAGTCTTGCAAAGTGACAATATAGTAACAGCTCTTGAAAAATACACCCTAGATGTATGTATGTATGCATGTATAAATGATATGTATATATATATGTATGCATGTATGTATGTATATATGGCTGGATGTACGTATGTCTGTATGCATGTACGTATGCATGTATGTATGCATGCATGTATGGCTGGATGGATGGATGTATGTATGGATGTATGGATAGATGGATGGGATGGATGGATGATGGGATGGGGATGGATGGATGGATAGACACATGCATAGTAGTAATGGCAAATACACTTGATGGATGGAATGGGATGGGTTGGATTGGATGGGTGGATGGATAGAAACATGCATAGTAGTAATGGCAAATACACTTGATGGATGGATGGATGGATGGGATGAATGGGATAAATGGGATGGATGGGATGGGATGGGATGGGATGGGATGGGATGGATTGATAGATTGATAGATAAGATGGATGGATGGATAGATAGGTGGATGGATAGATAGATAGAAACATGCATAGATAGATAAAAACATGCATAGTAGTAATGGCAAATACACTTAAGGGCCAAAACAGACATACAGAGTTTAAAAAGAGACACAAAGGAGGACGTCTGAGTATTCAGAGAATTAAAGCAGTCATTTATGATGACAGGTTGACAATAAATGATAAATGCACCTCATTATTTTTACTGCAGCAGCACCTGTGACTGAGACTCACAGGTTGAAATCTTCCACAGCAACACACAATGACAGTCTCCACAGTTTTACTGCTCTTTAAATGTGTCCCTTTATTGCCTTTGGTCTGTGACAGACAGTACTACAAAAATGCTATGGAAGAAAATGAGAGGTTAATTTTCATATTGTAATTACAGTGAAACCACTATGTATTTGGACAGCTGCTCTGCATGCTTTTATTTCATTCTGAGAATCTCAGCTTACCCATTAATATCGGCACATTTCTGTTCAAACAAGGGTAGAAATTACTTAGACGTAATGGAAACAGCATTGTTTACAGCCTATAGGAAAGGTAATTAAGCACTTAGATAAACAGAAAACACAAATGGCACCTTCTCATATTGATAATACTACGTAAATGGACACCCCCAGTTGGAAACTAGAGATCAATACTGTCTGGAAATATCAACATGTGAGTTTGGGCATAATTGCAGTGGTGAAAGGTGCTTACTTATCTGAAATCCATATTTCCATCTCAACACTGACATTAAGCCTGATATGGCACCAGAAAAAGGAAATGCTCATTGAAAACCAATGACAACAGAAAGCACAGTGGAAAGTAGGGCTGCAGCAATATATCTAAGTATTTGACTTTCTGTGCCAGATCCAACTGAAGCCAGATGTCTGGAAAATGCTGGAAATGACCAAATGTTTAAGGTTATTCCCTGAGATGATCATATCTGCTTCAAATTTATTCTGCTTCAGATTTTTTTGAGAATTTATTCATGCAAGGTTGACCTTAAAAAGACAATATTCCAATTTTAACCTTCTATCAAAATCAGGTTTATGTTTCCTGCAAGAATATCCAGCTAAAGATGCTTTGGGGCATTGTAGCTGGTTAGACCTGCTTAGACAAGAAACCAGCTACCATGATCCAAAACAAAGCTACCAGTTTTAAAGGCCATTTACTAGCCAGTCATAAGTCTCATTTAGATCTTGAGAGATCTTCATCTCATTGAATCTTCGCACTGACCTCTATCCCAGTCTAAATCATGATATAGTGAAAGCTGGACTTTTCAGGGTGGTAAAAGGGAAATGTCACCCAAAAATTATCATAATTTACTCACCCTCATGTCTTTCTAAACCTGTATGACTTTTCATCTGCACTGTAAAACCTAACGCTCAAAATAATTAATTGGTTTGAGTAGAGCTAACTCAAATTAAACAAATTAGTTCAAACTAATTTCTTGAGTATTTAGAACTTTTTATTTTGAGTTAACTTGTTTCTTTTAATTTAGACAAACTTAAATTTAACTGAAACTGGGCTGGGATTTCTATTTCCCAGCATGCTTTGCCGTGACACTCAAAAGGGAGAGCAAATGCTAAAATGAAGTGTTATATAAAGTTTTTTTGTGCAAGATCAATGTTAAGGTGGAGATTTAATAGTGTTTAATGTTTTGCCATTTTAGTTTAGAAGAGTTTCTGTTATGTTGGGCTTTTTGGGGGGATTACCATCATGGTGATGAGTGGCGCATGAGCTTAGTTTGAGAACAGATTTACAGTATGTTAAATATTTTATATTGCTGTACTCATTCAACAAGTGTTATGCTAATGCTAAAGCATTTATTGAATTAGCTAGTTAAAGCTAGCCAAGTTTACATTACTAAAAATATTTAAGTTGATAATTTAAATGTATGAATTAGCTTACACAAATACTTAAAGTGAAAGGTTTAGTGTGTAGTATTTATGAGGATCTATTGACAGAAATCCAATATAATATACATAACTATGTTTTCAGTGGTGTATAAAGACCTTACATAATGAACCGCTGTTTTTATTACCTTAGATTAAGCCATTTCTATCTCCATACACCACGGGTCCCCTTACAGTGAAATCCCCATTTTGCACCGCCATGTTTCTACAGTAGCCCTAAACGGACAAACTTCTCTACAGAGCGCTAGCTACTCTCTGCTCTCTCCGACAACGACATTTTTGTCCTGTGTCGGCCCCCATAGGCCCCCGTGACATCATGAGTAAGCAATGACAGAATTAAAATTTTTGGGTGAATGATCCCTTTTGAGGTTTAAGTAGTGGTGGAGACACTATGCCCTGTCCCAAAGGGCACCCTAAACTCTCACAGTCTTCCTACGAGTCCGCACTTTTGTAATGTAACTTTGCTTTGACTGTTAGGAAGAAGTCTGCTGCGGAGCTTGCAACAGTGTGGGCTCGGCAAAAGTGTGAGGGCATATATCGACCACAAAGGGGGGCGCTCGCGAGCACCCTTCGGAAACCTAATATGACAAATGGGACACCTCACGGTCTCATGGACTTAAAGGTGCAATAGGTGATCTGGGAAATGCTAACTTTAGCCTCCTAGCATTGAAAGCATACGCTCCCACCCTCCCTGCAAATTGCCGTCCAAAGCCATGCCTCCTCCAAAACACATGAACGCTCAAAGATCAGAAGCGAGATGACCAGAGGCAGCGTTATTGGATTACATCATGTGTCATTCAACGGTGAGAAAACTTTACAGTACAGTAAGTAACAGTACTACAATAACAAACGTAAACAACTTCTTGCCTTCCATTCTCGCTCTGTTCTGCACAGCGTACGTGAACGTGCTGATGACCAGGGCTGGGCAAAAAAAAAGAATTTTTCGATTAATCGTTTTTTAAAATGTGGTCGATTCAAAATCGATTCTCAAAGGCCATGAATCTATTTTTTTCAAAGGAGATGTTACAATGTTACAAAGGAGCAAGAGGCGCGCCTGTCATTCATTCAGTGCTAAAATGGCGGCTTCCGGTGCGTTGTCGACGTTTGTAATTCTGAGGTGAAATGCTGCAGTAATACTTAAATCTGTGGAACCATTTGATGAGACATCACCCAGACATTGCAACACCCCCACAGCCGAGCACACAACCGCTAAAAATAGATCACATACATGCGAATGCTTGCCTTGCATTATGATCATTGTATTAAACTTGAGCGTTCAGTTAAGCACATACGTTAGCCATTATAGACATATTCAAATCAACTCAATAGACAGCTGTCAATAGACAGCGCAGGACTAATAATTCAAACCTAATAGCCTATATTATAAACAGATTTCCTCAAATAAAAGTTAGTCCACATAAGTCAGCACGTTAAGGTATTGTTGTTCGTTGCCGTGGTACAATGTGTGCCGTCGTGCAAAATCGCAAGAAAAGCTTGTCGTGTACTGAAAATATCCTTTTTATATTTTAGAATAAATATATCAAAATATCCATAAAAACTAAATTGTATAAAATACCTTTTTTTTTTATAAAGTTGCATCAAAATTGTATTGTATTTAACATAATTGTATGCATTTGAAATATAGAGATGGGCTCTGTTTTAATGTACCCAAGTGTACCTAAAATAAAAAGAGTTTAATATACAGGTTTGTGGCTCTTAACTTCTTTTTAATTACCCACTTGTAAACTTATGTTTACTGTTCTTTTTTTATAAATATAGTATTTGTATTAAATCTATATTCATTGAGTTGAATCGAATCGAGAATCGAATCGATTTGGAGCTTGCGAATCTAAATCAAATCTAATTGGAACATCTGAATCGATACCCAGCTCTACTGATGATGTCTGCTCAGTGGTATGCAAACACACGTTAACAGGGAACACGATTTCATTTCATTCGAACCAAATACAGTGATTGAACAAACATTTTATGATTGATTGAACATATGATTGAACAAACACAAACAAGAAAATAAATGTGTACATCTGACCCTGCACGTGTGTATGAGCATCTGTTTTCAGTTTTGAAAATATGCAAAGTGTTTTAGTATGAGTGTTGAAATTGTTTTTTTTCTCTGGTGGCCCCTGAGCAGTTTCTGGTCATATGAGGTCAATAATGTTTTGAGAAGCTGAGCACAGCCGTGAGACTATACAACAACACTGTAACAGTGGCAGAACAATGCTGCTATCTGCCAGCTTCAGATCAGGATGCGCAACATACCCAGTGGGAAGAGGAAGATAGCATGCACACACTGGCTTTACCAACCTTTTTAAAGACACAGCTGAGCCTCAAAGCACTGCCATTTATTTGAAAGCTTGTCTAAGTTGTCTAAGATTTACTCTAGCGTTCATAATATAACGTTCTATTGAGTGTGTTGAGGCTGAATTAATAGTAAATGGTGTGTTCAAGTCCTCCTAGGAAGTTCAGATTTTCCAAATTGGGAAGACACAATCACAACTTGTCTGGTGTGTTCAAATCAGTTTGTTCTGAACAAGATGGCAATGCAAGATTTACAGCATGATTTTTCAATACTACTTCTACAAAATTATATTGTATCCGCATTTCTCACAGACAAGCCCCCAAATTGGAAACTCAGGGCTTGAAGAAAATCTGTAATCTGAACATTTGTGATGCGGTTCATGCACGTTAAGCTCGTAAATACCCAATTTTCATAGTGTACACCCTAAAAAGTATTTGAGATTAGTAATCTTGAAGAATATTTAGGGTGTAAAGTATGTGGATAGGAACACAGTATTAGAGCTTTTGCCTTTTTAATCATGTTACAGTGTAATTGAGTGATTTCTTTAAAGGGTTACTTCAGTGATTAGCATTAAGCTTTGTATCAGTAGAAACCCGGTAGTATATTCGAATGATCGTGCTTCCTCCCCTCATATCGCCCTGAGACGCAAGATTTATGTATTTTATGTCTGGAAAAAAGCCTCCGATGACGCAAATATTATCATTTTAATTTCGGTTCTGAATTAGAGCCAATTCGGGGGCGGGTTGATTGAATTGTGGGTTCATTAGCCTATTATTCTTAATGAAAAACACAACAACAAAACAGTACAATGACAAACTCCCTTAAATAGGCGCTTTTACATTTCACTTTGAAACCAAATCTTCCATGATCATTTTGTCTGTCAGCTGTTTGCTCTCGTGATGAATGAAATCTGACTCCTGCTGCTGGTTTGCGGCGACTCCCGTTCGGCTCACGCTGTATTGCGCAGACACGTTCAGATTTAATTGTAGGGTCTGTTCTCTAACTGAACTAAATGATTTTATTACTATAAAAATGAACACGACGGTGGGGTGGTGCCGCGGTGGGCAAGTGATGTAACCGGTGGGAGCGGCCTCGTAGGGCAGCGAAGCAAGTGCATTCTGGGAGTTGTTGTCTTTCATCCATACGAGCCAAAAATACAATTTAAATACACATTCATCAGCGGTGAAGTACCCTTTTAAAGAAAAGTAGCATATAAAAATGCTTTGCAATATCACAGTTCATTTATAAAGCGCACTTTACTGAAAATCTCACTGTTAACCGAAATGTCCTGTTCATTCCTCTGGGACATTCTAGAAAGCTTTTTTGAATTGGCAGTAACCAAGGGGGTGGAGCTTATCAAAGGGGATTTAGTTAGGTCTTATCTACTTAAAAATCCCCAAAACTGTTAAGATGAAGCACATTTAAATTCTGACAAAACAGATTTTTGCCGTTTTAACAGTTGCCATTTTCAGTCTTGCAGTTTCACATTCATTTGTAGAACAAGGTTACGTTTTTTATATGTATGATGAATAACAGTTCTTCTTGTGTCTAAATAGAGATAACGCTTGATGTATCACAATGGCAACTATTTAATTTCTGCCATTTGTTTTTCTTCCCAATCAGTGAGAAAATGACTGTACTAAACACATATTATCTGTCTGACATCTTATATTAAAGCACTGTTCATTGTCTAAAGCTTCAGAATGAAAAGCTATCTGAGGACTGAACTGCACATGACTCGGCCTGGTAGAGGCCTCCTACTGAGCATCTATTTATTTTCAGCCTGACAGAAAAATCACTCTCTCCCTGAAAAGCTGTTCAGTACTGGTTAGATTTACCCCCCTGACCGCCTTGTTACTGGGACATCGCAAAAAAAAAAAACTGCTGTGTCTACACCTGTCAAAACAAAGCCCTGAACAATGTGTTAAAAAGTTGAGAGGCAGCAAATTTGTGCAGAAATCCTTATAATTTAGGCAAAGGACAAGGGGCTCTCTTATGCTTCCCTAGCCTTTGTTAGCAGCCCTGAGAGATCTTGCCATTGACACTTCAATCGCTGCATCTTGAAGCTAAGGGTCTGTTGTAGAGCGAGGGGTGAAATGCAGACAAGCATGAAAGAGATTTTCTTACTTTTTGACCTTCTTGATTTGGAAAAAGGACGACCATAAAAACTGTGAGCGACAGATTCAGCTGTGCCGCATAGCAGAACCTGATTTCACCAAGTGCAACATGTTCCTGGACCAAAAGCTTTGTTGATCCTGGAACAACATTCCAATCAACCAATCAGATTTGAAGAAGTTTACAGTTTATGTCAAGTTTAGGCATTAAAATTACCCAGAACAATTTGTCCCAGGAACTTTTTTCCCCCCAGACCTGTTGGTGTCTGCATTTTCATCGCAGTCTAAAGTACCCTGAAGATTAGGCAAATTAGTCCGGTGATGTAGGACTGCGCACAACTTTTCAGGTTCCACCGGATTTTGTCCTCCGCATATAAGCTTAATAAAGCCTGAACCTCGTTGTCGGTCCATCGGTCGTATTTTTTAAACTCGATTGTTGATTTGAATAGCAAACAACTGCATGCACAGCAACAGACTTTGAAAAATTGTGTTTGGAATCAAATGCTGTCAACCAATCAAAATGCTGCGTGAACTCAACCAATCAGTCGCCCAAGTCCCACCCCGCTAAAGTTCCTGAACTTTGAAAAAGTACTACCTCTCAAGCAGGGATTTTCTGAGGGGGACATTTTTACCCGGAAGTTCATTTAGACCCTGGTCCCTGCGGTTAAAAACACACTGAGTACCACCCCAAAGTCCCGATTCCTGGGGAAAGTTCCTGAGGTGGAAACGCGGCTTATGGTTAGGGTTAGGTTTAGGGGTAGGGATATAGTTATTATTCAATTTTCGGACAGGAATGTTGTTCCAGGATCAACATAATACCTTGACACAGGAACGCGTCTAACTCTGCAAAATCAGGACGTGAGAGAAGGTCTAGTGAACTACATGGCTTTCTGGAACATTTACTGTTTTACTGCTATTTGTTCAATATTCTGGTTACTCATTCCCTCTCTTTTTTATATGCAAAAATGTGTCAAAACAGTAATTGTTAGTAAGGGTGTGTTCACACTTGTAGTTCGGTTTGCTTGGTTCGCTTGGTCCGGACCAAAAAAAAAAGTCCTGGTCCGCTTAGCGTTCACATTGGCATATTTAACACCAAACCTTAAGGCCTAGGGATACATTCACAACCTGATTGGTCAGCTTTTATTATTTTATTTTGATGCCTGTACCAAACCGTAATTGGTAACATCGCGACTATGAAAAAAACAGGTATGATTCAGCATTTTGTCCTTTTTAGGGTTGCATCTTGTGACATGTTCTATTTTAGCACAAAACTGTTTAGCACAATTACTGTCACTATCCTGCTTGGCTTTTATTGCCTTTTTTCGTATAATATTTTAGTAATCATCATAAATTAGCGATACCATCATAACAGTACTTTAAATTATTTTAGTAGGCTCTTCCCCTAGTGGGCAGTTTCAGGTTTTATATTAAAAAGTTTATTAACTACTTTATAATAAAAATTTTATAATCTTGACAAAACACATCATCTCTGAAGGTTCCATATTTTATGACAGAAGAGATATTTGGACAGAAATGTTTTATTTTGTTACAGGAGAATGCATCAAAAAAATCAGTGGAATGTGGGTGACCGTTGCTGGTTGTCTTGGTTCATGGCTTATAACTCTTTAATGAAGACTTTTTAAAGTCCCCCTGAAGTCAATAGTTTTATCCATTAAAAATCATCTTTGATCTCCAAAATGCATATTTAAATGTTTTTTTCTGTCAAAAAAAATCTTCATGCCTTAGAATAGCTTGAATTTAACTCAAACTCTTCAGATCCAAGAATATGCAAATTAGCCCCGCCCCCACTCACTCACACCAGCTCAGAGATCCACTCGCTCAACTTTCACTCAACTTTACTGTAGTAAACGCTGCACAAAGGTATGCTAAAGCACACCCGCACGTTGACGTGATTGGTTACATGGTAGTTTGTCACGTCAGAAACACCAGCGATTTCAAAAATCGGGTTTTTGAGACTGTCTTTGGTTCACTGCAAGAGAAAATACTCAGAAATGGTGTTAACTTATGAATTTGCACATGGTTTGCTTGAAAGCATATTACAAACAACACAGACATACACTCACCTAAAGGATTATTAGGAACACCTGTTCAATTTCTCATCTCATTGCAATTATCTAATCAACCAATCACATGGCAGTTGCTTAATGCATTTAGGGGTGTGGTCCTGGTCAAGACAATCTCCTGAACTCCAAACTGAATGTCAGAATGGGAAAGAAAGGTGATTTTCACGCACAACCATTTCTAGAGTTTACAAAGAATGGTGTGAAAAGGGACAAACATCCAGTATGCGGCAGTCCTGTGGGCGAAAATGCCTTGTTGATGCTAGAAGTCAGAGGAGAATGGGCCAACTGATTCAAGCTGATAGAAGAGCAACTTTGACTGAAATAACCACTCGTTACAACCGAGGTATGCAGCAAAGCATTTGTGAAGCCACAACAAGCACAACCTTGAGGCGGATGGGCTACAACAGCAGAAGACCCCACCGGGTACCACTCATCTCCACTACAAATAGGAAAAAGAGGCTACAATTTGCACGAGCTCACCAAAATTGGACAGTTGAAGACTGGAAAAATGTTGCCTGGTCTGATGAGTCTCGATTTCTGTTGAGACATTCAGATGGTAGAGTCCGAATTTGGCGTAAACAGAATGAGAACATGGATCCATCATGCCTTGTTACCACTGTGCAGGCTGGTGGTGGTGGTGTAATGGTGTGGGGAATGTTTTCTTGGCACACTTTAGGCCCCTTAGTGCCAACTGGGCATCGTTTAAATGCCACGGCCTACCTGAGCATTGTTTCTGACCATGTCCATCCCTTTATGACCACCATGTACCCATCCTCTGATGGCTACTTCCAGCAGGATAATGCACCATGTCACAAAGCTTGAAACATTTCAAATTGGTTTCTTGAACATGACAATGAGTTCACTGTACTAAAATGGCCCCCACAGTCACCAGATCTCAACCCAATAGAGCATCTTTGGGATGTGGTGGAACGGGAGCTTCGTGCCCTGGATATGCATCCCACAAATCTCCATCAACTGCAAGATGCTATCCTATCAATATGGGCCAACATTTCTAAAGAATGCTTTCAGCACCTTGTTGAATCAATGCCACGTAGAATTAAGGCAGTTCTGAAGGCGAAAGGGGGTCAAACACAGTATTAGTATGGTGTTCCTAATAATCCTTTAGGTGAGTGTATAAACAACATTAAAAATTTGATTTTCACCACAAGGGGGTCTTTAAATATCCCTGTGGGAAAAATGAATGGAAAAAATACTTCTGGAACCAGCACTGCTGAAAAAGTGGGCGGGCACTCTTGCACTCTATTGCTGTGATCTCATGTGAGTGACAGGTTGTCCCGCCCTCGCACAAATAAACACATCAACTGAGAAGAGATGCTGTTGCAAGAGGGTGGGGAGGTTATTTTAATTAAAGATTTTAAGGGCACATTAATAAATAAAAAAAATAATGATGTGCACGGACCAGTGTTGGGGGTAACGCATTACAAGTAACTTGAGTTACGTAATCAGATTACTTTTTCTAACTAGTAACTAGTAAAGTAACGCATTACTTTTAAAATGTACAACAAAATATCTGTTACTTTTTCAAAAAAGTAATGCAAGTTACTTCTTCAAATTTATTTGACTGACAGCTCTCCTGTCCCCATGTTGAGAGAAATCGTAAGTGCAGAGGCGTTGTGTGTAAACATGATGGTTATTATAGTTCTAGACTATGCATTTACTCATCTCACTTGCACAAAAAAGATTCAGTATTCCTCCAAATTAATAAAAAAAGGGAAATATATAAAAAAAAAAAAAAAAACAAAGAAGCCCAGCCCAGGTGATAAAAAGTAACACAAAAGTAACGCAACACATTACTTTTCTTAAAAAGTAACTAAGTAATGCAATTAGTTACTTTTTAAGGGAGTAACGCAATATTGTAATGCATTACTTTTCAAACACTGGCACGGATAAATCATTTATAATAAATACTGCAATATTCAATGGGGAAAAAATCACTTCATGGTGATTTTAAGTCAGACATTAGGGCAAAACAAACCCTGATAGGGTCACCAGGACCCCCGATACGAAGCATCTATCCTCTGCGTAAAGACAAGGTTAGTCAGAAGGACAAGCAAAAGCAGAGAGATTGAGATAGAAAGACTGTAGCTTAAAGAAAAACACTGGATTTCCCACTAATTCCTCATGAAAGTGATTTAAAGTGGGCTAGGGGAAGGAATGCCTTTGGACACAACTCCTCAAAAATTCCTGTTTACATTAAATTAAATTCCTGCTTGTTTACAGTGAAACCCAATCCTTAATTCTTTTGAATAAAGCGCTGCTTACAAATGACAACAGGACTGCATGAGAAAGCAGCTTGCAGCAGGAAGAGGACATGAGGCGGAAGTAACCTGGACCAGTTGGGCCTTCACAGCCATCTAAGCAGCATGCGATTCCTCACAATAATAATCAAAGTAAGATGAATTTCTTCAGTCTGTCAGCGGAGGTGTTTTAAATGGGAAACAGCATTGGTACATACACAAACGAGCAGTGGTTTACAATGAGCAGGTCACAGGTCGTTCTGATTGTGAAAATGGGAAAATGTTAATGCAAAGTAAGGATAGCATTTCTTCAATGCATTAATTCTAAATTGTGATTCTCTTTTGCATGTTCAGGGAATTTTAGATGTATACATTATGTCTAATGTAAAATCTGAGTACCTGAAGGACGACCTGTTGAGAAGCAAATGCATTGGAATATCTGGGATGTCAAAGGTCAGCTGAACTTGTGTGATAAAAAAACATTACATTCAAGATTTTACATTTAGGGTCAGTTGATTAGTCATTTGGCTCTCAGCTATCTCTTGGCGGAGACGAGAGAGCAAACACAGAGGGTAAAAGTGTGTTTGAACGGAGTCATGAATGGAAAAAAACGGGCATGGCGTGGGAGGAACAGTCACTTAGCGCTCACATTCATAGCCACCTAACATGCCAAGGTTAGGGGTTAATGTGTTTCCATGGAAACTGAAACACTGGAGCCGTGAGACTGAGGAGAGATTTGCCTTCGATTTCTTTCTTTTTTTCAGACGAGATGAGAGGACAGATGACAGAAAGTGATACAGATCCAGAAGAGGAGACATGATTGCTGAAACATAGCATGAGGATTTTGCTTTGCCATAGCAAAACTTCAGGAACAGGGTGCAGTTATGATAGTTTGGAGTGATGAGCAGAGGTGGCTTATGATGTATAGGATTATTTCCCCATTCAAGTAGATTCACTACCATTCATAAATTTGAGGTTAAAATAATATATAATATGGTTTGATTTGTTCAACAAAACTGGTTCAGAATTTATTGTTATTATTCAATGGTAGTTTAAATGCACATTATGTAACTTTTAGCCCTCTAGCGGTTAAAAAACAAACCTGCATGCATTTTGCAGAAGAACATTGTTTTGGTTGTGCTTCGGCTCTGTGTGACTGTGTGGATGAATGTGACCTTGATTGTGTACTTTACAAAGAACTCTGTTGGAGAGCTACATATGACATTTTATCTTTTAAATAAAAACTGGTTGGCCTATAATAAAAATGCCATCTCTACGTTGCTTTTACCATTTCAAATCCCTCAGTATGCGCCATCTTTGATTCTCGTTTTATTGCGAGCTGTCACGTTCTCTTTTTGCCAGTAGACTCTCCTCTGTTCACTGTTTTTTAAAATGGGTGATTCCCCGGAGGTTTGAGATTTAGTCTGTCAACCTTTCTCACTCGTTGTGACAACTAACCTATGCTAATCCCACACAATAGACGCTATTTACAGATATGAGACACGCATATGAGTGACATACGTACGCAATTTCCAAGAAAACCATACTGCACAGTCTAAAATCTATAACAGTGTCTACACCAGTGCAAATAGCCCACCATGTTGGCAGAATCTATTTACATTAACTCCGCCCAATGACGTCTGGTTGGACCAGACAAAACTACGGAAAGCGATTGATTGTCAGCCTTAGCAGATTTAGTGTGGGGGTAATGGTGTGTGCACACCCAAAGCGAAGCAAATATTCGCCATTTTTCCGTCATCAACCATATTGGAAATAACTACACCGCGGAAATGCCAGGTTGTGCTAACTTTGGCTAATGCCAGTGTTAACCAGTTCATACGAATGTAAAACTAGCTAGAATCAAGTAACAGACGCATATTTTCATCACTAACCAGGTAGTCCAACTTCCTCGCTTACTTTTCTCCAGGCTATCTCCTTTTTTGTTTTTTGAGGTGCCCACAGACGACTGCAATAATGCTCTCCTCCATTTTATGATACAACCGTACAAAACCATACGTGGAGCTGCATTCCCTAACCACACCCTATCTCTGCACAAATTAAACAGGTTAAGCTCCACCCTTGAGCTCCATTATGCTCTGCAGCGAGAATTACTTGCTTCGCTGACACGTCATGCAAAAAAAAAATTTTTTTTAAATAATATTTGAAAAGTGGAAATAAAGTGTCTAATGTGTGTTTAATAATAAAGCGTTTATAAGTTAAGGTTAGAGGTAGGTGTAGGGCTTTATTGTCCCAATAAGGCTGCATCCATTTTATAATTTAATAAACATTTCCATTTTATTATTGCATACCATTTAACACTGAGGTACAAATAGTACTGCCACTAAATAGCAGTGCAAATTGCATTTATCGCTAAGAAAATATGCTATTTTCACTTAGTGTAAATATCTATTGCTATTTGCACTTTGTGCAAAAACACATTATTAGTGTACCTTTGAACATTTACTTATAGGCTACCTTTTTAAAATCCAAAGTTGTATTTGTTAACATTTTTTGCTAACATTAACAAAGATTTATAAATGCTTTATTTCTCATTGTTAGTTTATGTTAGCCAACGCATTAACTAATGTTAACAAATGAGACCTTATTGTACAGTTACCAAAAACATTAACATTTTGAAATATTATAATAAAATAACTATTTTCTATTTTAATATATTTTATTATTCCTGCAGTGCTGAATTTTCAGTCATTACTTCAGTTACATGACCCTTCATAAATCATTCTGATTTGGTGATCATGATACATGTATTATTAATATTAAAAACAATTGTGCTGCTTAATATTTTCGTGGAAACTGTGATACACTTTCCACAAGGATTCTCTTATAAATAGAACGTTCAAATAAAACAACAAAGCCTTCATAATACTTCTGAAGGGAATGCATACAGCTCACTGTTGGATTGCAGTCATGTAGGAATGCGGGGCTGATGACCTCCAACATGTACATCGCTGTCATTGTGAACGCCCCTTCAGGCAGTAATGCATGGAATGTGTCAGTAAACCTGGTCAACCCTGCTAAATACAGTAAATCATACTGTAATGCTATTATCAATTATGTGGACTTTTGCTAATCCTTCAACAGCAATTATAGTTTTATTTACTGAGAAACTCTGCCAATTCTAACTCATTCATCATCCAGTTTGACAAACTGCAGTAGACGTGTAGCCTATATTTGCTGTCAGCTATGTGAATAAAATATGAAGCTTAATAATGACCGTTTAAGGAAAAAGCATGTGGAGCAGCAGTACTAATAATTTGTCTCAAAATGGCTTTGAATTGTTAGTTTAATTAATCCAAAATCTTTATGATGTAAAGATGCAGTCGTCTTGTTTTACAAGCAATGTTAAACTGTAAGAGAGCGCCATCTGCTGAATATTGAAGGCAACTGTAGATATAAATTGAAGAAAAAAAAATAGACCAAGGCCTGGTTTCACATAGGGTTTAGATTAAGCCAGGATTATGTTTAGTTCAATTTAGTTTGGGACTAGGTTTAAGCCTTGTCTGTGAAACCGGGGGCAAATTTATCAGGTTGAATGAATATAAAATGTCAAATACAAAAATAAATCTTTTCTTTGTTGACATCATTAGAAATGAGTAAAAGTCCAATAAATGTATAGCCTATTAAAGCTCATGTGCTAAAGCTCTCATAAAGATAAGCATATGCAACTGCTGCATTGTACTGCTACATGACAGAAATAATGCTAATCTGTTCTGCACGATTCAGCAGTTTAACAGCTCAACTTCTCTACATAAGTAGAAAAGGCCATATAGACAAACTTTATTACTTGTATTTACAAGATCATTTCAAAATGTTTGATTAAATCAATTAGAAAGTCAAGTCACCTTCATTTATATAGCGCTTTTTACAATATAGATTGTTTCAAAGCAGCTTTACAGTGATGATAGGAAATTAATGGAAGAGAGATTGTTTTGGCTGTACAGCCGCTCTAGAAAAAAGTTATTGTCCAGCTAAAGTAAGTTTTAATTGATTCACTTCCGTTGTAAAAAAAAATCATTAGTTCTTTACTTTGGGGCGACTTACACAACACCATTTTCAACCAAAATAGAAAAACAATGAACAAAAAAAACCCCGAATGAACTAATGAACTTCCAGCCGATCATCCGCACGGCAACGCAAACCTTGAAACCGTTGTCATACTCGTGTAAACGTGCAAAAAACACGAGTCTGTGAGAATGGTGATGGCATGCATGTAAGCATTACGTATTTAGTCTATGCACGTTTGAGTAGGCCTACGTATCGTGCGCAGGCGTGTAGTTTTTCTTTACAAAATGACTGCCAAATGACTTGTCTGGCATGCATAACAGACCCTTTTCACAGACTGTCTGTGATGACGCTTGTATGTACATTTATAATACTTTGTATTATATTACTTTTGCATCAAATTACAAAAAACAAGTTACCGCTGCTGTAAGGGTGTTTCTAATACAGCGTCTATGGGAGTGGTGGTAAAAATTTACATCTTTCTCTCTTTTTACTGCCGTTATCAATCTCACTCTATTTTTCCCCTCTTTTTGAAAGTTGTGAAATCACTATTGTGGAATTTTTCTTTTGCTATTTGAGCAAATGGGGACACAAAAAATATATTTAATGTATACTCACATTCACCGCTATAAAAGTTAACCCAACTATGAGGACTTCCGCTCGGAGAAACTCGGAAATGTGAAAAGGGTCTATAGGCCTACAGCGTTTTTTAAGTCGTTTCTGATCATTTCGATCTGTACTTGTCTTGCATGCATAATACAGCGGGTTTTTTTTAGTCAATGCACATGTTAAACACCGTTTTGTATGAGAATGATGTAGAAATTATAAAAATTATAAAAGTATTCTATTAGATATCAAAATGATTCAAAACAGTGACAAAGTAAACAGTATGTACGCAGAGGAATCCATTGCTTCAAACTGGAGTCTCCTGTGGAAGTATAAAGGAACACTGATTATAAACAATGACGCATTGTTAGAGCAATGGAATAATATTCAGTAATTAAGCAAAGCTTGATCCAAACAGCAGTCTGTTGGAAAATACTCATTATCCAAATAGACAAACCATGACAGAAAGTTTTGAACAAACTGTACAAAACCATGACACAAAATGCATAAATATGGAATAAATGACAATGGAACATTATAATTGAATGTGGATACCCAAAATGGTGATGCGAAGAATTTCACCATGGATGTCCATTAAATTTTAATAATCTAAAGTTACACGGCAACAATGTAATAAAAAAATTCAGTTTTTCCTGTACAGACGACAACCTTGTCAAAACGATGCAAGTTCACACGGATCTGTATTATGCTGTATTAATACTGTATTATGCATGCCAGGCCAGTAGTTGGCGATATCACTTTGTAAAGAAACACTACGCGCCTAAAGACTGAACATATAATACGCATTTGATTTATTTTTTGTTTTTAATGTAATATGCATGCGCATGACGTCACCATTTTTCACAGTTCACACATTCACGTTTTTGTAGTTCACACGTAGTTTACAAAAACGTGCACTTTGAATCCCGTTTTCAAAAGTTTGTGTTTTCAGGACCCCAAAATATCCAGCAAGGAATTGTGCGTTAAAAGACGTCTAATAGCTGTCCAAACAGCCCTGATGTCTAGGCTAAAACAAGGCAAATTTGGGCTGTCAGTGAAAATGTAATAGATGTCTAACCATAGCCCAAGAATAGACTAGACATCTAGAACAAGATGTCACACACACATACACGCCACTACAACTGCACAAGCGATGCTGCATGAAAAACATGGCCTTGCACAGTCGGGCTGCTTTTAGTGGAGGGTAACGGGCGTCATTCAAACTCTCCATTGCAAAAGATGGGCTCTGGATCTGATCTCTTCTGATGAACTCAACTATAACAGAACATACAGGGAGTGCAGAATTATTAGGCAAATGAGTATTTTGACCACATCATCCTCGTTATGCATGTTGTCTTACTCCAAGCTGTATAGGCTGGAAAGCCTACTACCAATTAAGCATATTAGGTGATGTGCATCTCTGTAATGAGAAGGGGTGTGGTCTAATGACATCAACACCCTAGATCAGGTGTGCATAATTATTAGGCAACTTCCTTTCCTTTGGCAAAATGGGTCAAAAGAAGGACTTGACAGGCTCAGAAAAGTCAAAAATAGTGAGATATATTGCAGAGGGATGCAGCAGTCTTAAAATAGCCAAGCTTCTGAAGCGTGATCATCGAACAATCAAGCGTTTCATTCAAAATAGTCAACAGGGTCGCAAGAAGCGTGTGGAAAAACCAAGGCGCAAAATAACTGCCCGTGAACTGAGAAAAGTCAAGCGTGCAGCTGCCAAGATGCCACTTGCCACCAGTTTGGCCATATTTCAGAGCTGCAACATCACTGGAGTGCCCAAAAGCACAAGGTGTGCAATACTCAGAGACATGGCCAAGGTAAGAAAGGCAGAAAGTCGACCACCACTGAACAAGACACACAAGCTGAAACGTCAAGACTGGGCCAAGAAATATCTCAAGACTGATTTTTCTAAGGTTTTATGGACTGATGAAATGAGAGTGAGTCTTGATGGGCCAGATGGATGGGCCCGTGGCTGGATTGGTAAAGGGCAGAGAGCTCCAGTCCGACTCAGACGCCAGCAAGGTGGAGGTGGAGTACTGGTTTGGGCTGGTATCATCAAAGATGAGCTTGTGGGGCCTTTTCGGGTTGAGGATGGAGTCAAGCTCAACTCCCAGTCCTACTGCCAGTTTCTGGAAGACACCTTCTTCAGGCAGTGGTACAGGAAGAAGTCTGCATCCTTCAAGAAAAACATGATTTTCATGCAGGACAATGCTCCATCACACGCGTCCAAGTACTCCACAGCGTGGCTGGCAAGAAAGGGTATAAAAGAAGAAAATCTAATGATATGGCCTCCTTGTTCACCTGATCTGAACCCCATTGAGAACCTGTGGTCCATCATAAAATGTGCGATTTACAAGGAGGGAAAACAGTACACCTCTCTGAACAGTGTCTGGGAGGCTGTGGTTGCTGCTGCACGCAATGTTGATGGTGAACAGATCAAAACACTGACAGAATCCATGGATGGCAGGCTTTTGAGTGTCCTTGCAAAGAAAGGTGGCTATATTGGTCACTGATTTGTTTTTGTTTGGTTTTTGAATGTCAGAAATGTATATTTGTGAATGTTGAGATGTTATATTGGTTTCACTGGTAAAAATAAATAATTGAAATGGGTATAAATTATTTTTTTGTTAAGTTGCCTAATAATTATGCACAGTAATAGTCACCTGCACACACAGATATCCCCCTAAAATAGCTAAAACTAAAAACTACTTGAAATATTGATACAAAAATATTCAGCTTTGATATTAATGAGTTTTTTGTGTTCATTGAGAACATGGTTGTTGTTCAATAATAAAATTAATCCTCAAAAATACAACTTGCCTAATAATTCTGCACTCCCTGTATTAAAGTGAATCCTTTGAATTATTATATTCATATTAATTTATATTTAAAAAGCCAATTTTTTTTTCATCGAAAAGCCCTTCATGAGGAACCTTTATGGTTTTATTGTTTTTAATAAAATTCTCCCTTTTAACTTAAAAACATGCAAACACACACAAAACTTGTTTCTCTGGAGACTTCCATCTTCTATCATTTAATTGTGATTTTTGGAGCGTTTATTTAAAGTACCTGCATCCTGGAGAAAACTCTTCATCTCTGGATGTTTGGCTCATTCATGATGAATCTGAACAGTTGAAACCTGAAATCTGATCTCCAACACAGACTCTGGATGGAAAGACAAACACAATAATTCAGCTGAACGGATCCTGAGAGTCAGAGAAAAAGGACCAGGATCACTCAAATACACGTATATTGTATACTGTTGGTCGTATATTAAAAATTATAAAATACATTTCAAATAATTAATGCAGAAGTCAACTGCACTCACCTTGATCAACATTTAATTACATGCCTCCTTTACTTTTCTAGTAGCTACATGTAAATTCATGGCTTAGATTTTATAAAGGTTACTATAAACATTTGATACTTTGTATAGAATCGATTCTGGCTGAACATCAACTCATTACGATGACGTCACGTTACGCGCTCACACTCGCACTCATGCGCGCGGCAGTGCACGTTTTGTGCACGTTTCCCTGAACAAATTATACACTCACCTAAAGGATTATTAGGAACATCTGTTCAATTTCTCATTAATGCAATTATCTAATCAACCAATCACATGGCAGTTGCTTCAATGCATTTAGGGGTGTGGTCCTGGTCAAGACAATCTCCTGAACTCCAAACTTAATGTCTGAATGGGAAAGAAAGGTGATTTAAGCAATTTTAAGCGTGGCATGGTTGTTGGTGCCAGACGGGCCGGTCTGAGTATTTCACAATCTGCTCAGTTACTGGGATTTTCACGCACAACCATTTGATTGTATTACAGTTTTTCTCCATTGGTTTGGCTCATGTCTTGAAACAGAAATTACATTCTCAAAATTCTGAGATCATTTGGCAAAACAGTCTTACAGTTCAGCACAACACCATAGCTCACTTGCAAAAGCTAATATCTCTCCCAAAACTGTTAACTCATGCTTCAAAACGAAATTCCTTTTCCATATAAAGAGTCAGCGCCACAAAAATGGCAAAGATCCTTCTCAATTGCTTTGGCTCATTTCTTGAAACAGATTGGATGTTCTCAACACTCTTGGTGCTTTTGCCAAAATAATGTGGATGGTTCAGCACAACACCATGGTTCACCTGCAAAAGCTCATACCTCTCCATAAAACAGTTCACTCGTGTGTCAAAACTAAATTTCCTTCTTATTTAAACAGTCAATGCCCCCAAAATGCTTCATCCCTTTGGCATTGTGTAAGCACTGCAAGTCAAAATGTTTAGATGTTTTGTCACCATGGCAGAGGACCATTGAAATATCCCTCATGCACAGAGGAGAATGGGCCGACTGATTCAAGCTGATAGAAGAGCAACTTTGACTGAAATAACCACTCGTTACAACCGAGGTATGCAGCAAAGCATTTGTGAAGCCACAACACGCACAACCTTGAGGCGGATGGGCTACAACAGCAGAAGACCCCACCGGGTACCACTCATCTCCACTACAAATAGGAAAAAGAGGCTACAATTTGCACGAGCTCACCAAAATTGGACAGTTGAAGACTGGAAAAATGTTGCCTGGTCTGATGAGTCTCCCCTTTCTGTCAAATACCTCTGCATAGGGGTACATGTACCCCAGGTTTGGAACCACTGGAGTAGTGGCCAGTAGTATATTGAACTTGTGGAGAACATAGAACATTCCTATGTAATCGTCTGTAACTGTAATGTATGACTCTTCTGTATGACTGATTTTGTTTTCTTTTTTTTACGCTATTGTAGAGAATAATGGCATTGGAAGGAAACGAGACCCCTCACATCCTGGCCAAGGGCCAAAGACGTGGCCGTATATTATTGGCCACCGGGCTACGGTGGATGCCCCAGGCCAGCGAGGGGGCAATATAACTATGTGTGCTGCTATATCTGAGAATGGTGTGGCCACTCACATCCCCAGTCTTGGCCCATACAATACACAGACGCTCCTCATCTTCTTGGACCGCCTTCATTTTGATTTGATCCCTGAAAATGAGAGAAGTCTCGTAGGGCCTTACCTACTACAATATGTCATTGTATGGGACAATGTGAATTTCCACCATGGCCCGCTCATCAGGGCCTGGTTCACTACTCATCAATGGATGGTCATGGTGTTCCTACCACCTTACTCTCCTTTCCTCAATCCTATTGAGGAGTTTTTCTCCGCTTGGAGGTGTAGAGTGTATGAGCATCAGCTCAAGATCAGAGGTCCCTGCTCTATGCAATGGACGCTGCGTGTGAGGATATTACAGGAGTTCAGTGTAGGGGATGGTTGCAACATGCACGCCGTTTCTTCCCTCGTTGCATCGCAAGGGAGAATATACGCTGTGATGTGGACGAGAATCTGTGGCCAGACGTACAGCAGCGTGTGGATGGCCAGGAGGGTGAGGTAGGTGGCCAGGAGAGGGAGGGTGAGGACAGCAACCAGTGAAGAACTGTTAGTTGTGAAACTCCAGCTTTATTTACAGCACTGTAGGCTGCATATATTATGCTGTATACATTTTCTTTTTATTCTGATGTATGGAAGTTACTTTATGTGTGTGAATGATAATGGTTACAATTTCTTTGGCAGTATGAGTGCAATGTGTGATGTCAAACCTTGGAGGCTACTCTTACCCTAAAATCCTAATTTCTTTTTTTCAGACAAAAAAAAAAGTACAGTAACCATTAAAAGGTGGACATGAGGGATATTTCAATGGTCCTCTGCCATGGTGACAAAACATCTAAACATTTTGACTTGCAGTGCTTACACAATGCCAAAGGGACGAAGCATTTTTGGGGCACTGACTGTTTAAATGAGAAGGAAATTTAGTTTTGACACACGAGTGAACTGTTTTATGGAGAGGTATGAGCTTTTGCAGGTGAACCATGGTGTTGTGCTGAACCATCCACATTATTTTGGCAAAAGCACCAAGAGTGTTGAGAACATCCAGTCTGTTTCAAGAAATGAGCCAAAGCAATTGAGAAGGATCTTTGCCATTTTTGTGGCGCTGACTCTTTATATGGAAAAGGAATTTCGTTTTGAAGCATGAGTGAACAGTTTTGGGAGAGATATTAGCTTTTGCAAGTGAGCTATGGTGTTGTGCTGAACTGTAAGACTGTTTTGCCAAATGAATGTACTTTCTGTTTCAAGACATGAGCCAAACCAATGGAGAAAAACTGTAATACAATCAAATCTGGATTTTAACTGCGATACAACAGGTAACGTGAACCCGGGGTCCATTCTTTGTACCTCGCTTAATACATTTGAGATGATTTGAAATATCTCAGATCTTATAATCGTGATAACTGATCTCTGGCTAATTAGGTTCTTCAAACGAATTTGCGGATTGGATTAAAATTTCTGGATTAAGTTGTCTAAGATTACTGCGCGTTCCTGTGTTCCCCGAAGAGGGCAGGTGTATCGACACTCAAACACGATCAGTAAAGCAGCGATTGGCTGGCGGCAAGACAGCAACGCAATGACATCATATAATTAAAAAAGCCACCTGGCAAAAAAACACGAATTTCTGGACCCTTTATAAGGAAACCAAACCAACATAAAAGTTATAATAGATAAATGAAATGTGCACTGTTTTTTTTTCAAAAACATGATTATTTATATTCACGATTTTATAGTATTTGTACACCCTTTGCATTTTTATTTCAATGTTGTAATTAGCAATTCATTTAATTTTGAATGCAATTTGAAGCAGATTTGTTTACGTGACAGTATTAAAGTTTCTTAAGGGTCAAGATCCAGTTATCTGCTTCTCCTGTGCCTCATCAAGCCATCCCATAATATCCGTCATCACTCAAATTAATGCATGGCTCAGGTTAATGTTACAGCATGTGTGTAAGACTCCAATAAAATGATAAAGTAATTATTCCTTCACAAATAAATCTCTTAATCAAGTGGCTGTGTCTATAGTATTATATACAACATTATAATATTATTTTCAAATACATTTTATATTATTATTATTTAAAATGATTAATGCCCCTGGTTCAGTAAGGAACTCTTGTAATAAAGTAGCAGTGGTTGGGACAAATTTTAAGTATCAACGCCGCTTAAAAAGATGCAGTCTAATCCTGTTTACATGAAATAAGCCTGCTCCCGAGCAGGTTTACGCTTCCGGATCTGTTGCTATGACAGCAAGTCCAGGATGAGCTTCAAAGAACCAAACAATCCAAGATCATGCCAAATCGTCAACAATCAAATCCAGCTAACGGAGTTAGCGACGTACGAAGAACGGACCCCAGAACCACAGAACCACAGACAGGATAATAACATCAACACTGTAAACATAAAATGCAAACTTTTCCACTGCAGCCAAGACTTTTCATTCTAGTGCATCACTAATCATTTAGATGTATTCTTTGTGTTATTTAATCATTCCAAGCATTGAATGAAACGTTTGCTGGTCTGTTTTTAACTCGCACCTTGCACTTGTTCAGTATGCTTATTAAAAAAATAGAAACAAAAAGTTACATTTATTTTTGATAGTCTGGGCCCATATTTATCAAGCTTCTCAAAGTGCTATTTTAGCCTTAAGTGCTGAGAATTCGTGAAATGTACTCCTACTTTCAAACTTAAGTATAAAAGCAAGTTATTGAATTTCTTAAAGCTAAAAATCACTCTTACTCTCCCAGTTAGTTAAGACAGCTCGAGAGGTCTCTCAAGTGGTTAGGAGACAGAGACGTCTGCAAATCTTTCAGGAGAGGAAGAACGTTTTTGAAATGTTTGACGATGAGCAGTTAATCAAACGGTATTGTTTGGACAGAGCAGGCATCATCTTTTTCAGCGCTGGTTAATGTTGGGCTGAACTTGCCTTTTATAACATGTTTCCGCTGTTCGACTAATTCAGCAAGCAGTAGCGCTTTTTCCTCCCACCAATTCGGTTTTCTTTTGGATTATATCATAAAATCTAGCCTATATATAGGCAGGTCAGTTAATAGCACACCGGTTTAAAATTTATAATTTGTAAGACATGGTGGAAAACGTGTTAATCTTTCATTTCCAATGTACACTCACCTAAAGGATTATTAGGAACACCTGTTCAATTTCTCATTAATGCAATTATCTAATCAACCAATCACATGGCAGTTGCTTCAATGCATTTAGGGGTGTGGTCCTGGTCAAGACAATCTCCTGAACTCCAAACTGAATGTCAGAATGGGAAAGAAAGGTGATTTAAGCAATTTTGAGCGTGGCATGGTTGTTGGTGCCAGACGGGCCGGTCTGAGTATTTCACAATCTGCTCAGTTACTTGGGATTTTCACGCACAACCATTTCTAGAGTTTACAAAGAATGGTGTGAAAAGGGAAAAACATCCAGTATGCGGCAGTCCTGTGGGCGAAAATGCCTTGTTGATGCTAGAGGTCAGAGGAGAATGGGCCAACTGATTCAAGCTGATAGAAGAGCAACTTTGACTGAAATAACCACTCGTTACAACCGAGGTATGCAGCAAAGCATTTGTGAAGCCACAACACGCACAACCTTGAGGCGGATGGGCTACAACAGCAGAAGACCCCACCGGGTACCACTCATCTCCACTACAAATAGGAAAAAGAGGCTACAATTTGCACGAGCTCACCAAAATTGGACAGTTGAAGACTGGAAAAATGTTGCCTGGTCTGATGAGTCTCGATTTCTGTTGAGACATTCAGATGGTAGAGTCAGAATTTGGCGTAAACAGAATGAGAACATGGATCCATCATGCCTTGTTACCACTGTGCAGGCTGGTGGTGGTGGTGTAATGGTGTGGGGGATGTTTTCTTGGCACACTTTAGGCCCCTTAGTGCCAATTGGGCATCGTTTAAATGCCACGGCCTACCTGAGCATTGTTTCTGACCATGTCCATCCCTTTATGACCACCATGTACCCATCCTCTGATGGCTACTTCCAGCAGGATAATGCACCATGTCACAAAGCTCGAAACATTTCAAATTGGTTTCTTGAACATGACAATGAGTTCACTGTACTAAAATGGCCCCCACAGTCACCAGATCTCAACCCAATAGAGCATCTTTGGGATGTGGTGGAACGGGAGCTTCGTGCCCTGGATGTGCATCCCACAAATCTCCATCAACTGCAAGATGCTATCCTATCAATATGGGCCAACATTTCTAAAGAATGCTTTCAGCACCTTGTTGAATCAATGCCACGTAGAATTAAGGCAGTTCTGAAGGCGAAAGGGGGTCAAACACAGTATTAGTATGGTGTTCCTAATAATCCTTTAGGTGAGTGTATATCATAATGTATTCTCTTGAAAATTCTTTATTGTGTGTTTAATGTAAACTCCTCTTAGGAATTTCACCATTCAATGTGAATTTATCTGGAAATATTCATAAATATGGAAATCTATTCAGTGATTGGTCCATGCCTATGCCGTCATCCAAAATCCTGTCTGTGGCACAGCAAAGTGTCATAAATCATTAGTCCTACGCTTCAGTTAAAGTATGACTGAGATGCTTGATAACTAACTTTTAAGCGCAGCTTTGAGCCAAGAATTTTTTTACTCTTAAGTCAATTCTTAGCAGTGAGTAATTCTCAGAGGCTTGATAAATACGGGCCCAGGGCATCTTCTGAGGATTTTGGGATCCCTAAAACTGATGTTGGAGTCTGTGGCGTCACTGCAGGTGTGAAATAATGTGTGTCTCAAAACACCAGATCTGGGAAAATCAAAATATGTCAGAAACACATAGTATTTTATTAAGTTATTATATTATACATTAGTAGCATTTGCATGCTTACTTGGATAAATGCATGTGCTAATAATAATAATGATTATTATTTTAAAAGTTTTAATGTATAAATGATACAATATCAACTGCATTAAGTTAGTGCACAGTTGTAAAGCAGACTAGTTTAAAATCATTGGATAATAAAGATAAATATAGATAGTGAAGAAAAACAAAAGCACGAAATAAGTGTAAACAGGTCAGAATGTTCTGCAGGAAAATATTAGGCCTACTGTCATTTATTTTTACTGTAAATATAAGAGACTCTTTAAAATCCCATAACCGTTATCTACTCTTCTTATAAAAAAATATAATTTACTGTGCAAATCTGGTTGTTCAACAACGAATATTTTAATAAAATGCACATTTTAGTCTAAAGTTATTGCGCTCAGTCTTACTGTTATGATAAACTTTTGCGAAATGGAAATATTCATAATATTTACAAAATATAGAGTAAAATATAAGTTATGTGCTGGGGAAAGCCTCTCTCAAGGCATAAACGCTAGAATGATCCGTGTATCAGAACATGACGTGATAAGTTTTGGACAGAGTGGATCATGATAACGGCGAAATTCACCAACCGAGCAGAACATTTACCGGCATTTGGCGTTTCGGTTTTCTGTAAATCGAACATCTTCCACGTGTCGTGTGTACCTGCATCCGCCATCCGTCGACAACACTCAATTCAAACTCTTTACAGCCTCGTCAGGGTCACTATTAATGACCATTTTCATCTCGAACCGTTCAAACTCTCAGCACCGCACTCGTCTCTGGAACCGCTGTCGGGGCGTGGCTTACATGCACCGCCCCGCCCACAACTATTCTCATTGGCTCGGTCATCTTTCAATCACATGTGCTCGTAGTTTGTGTAGGTCAGTATATGGAATGATGATGAGCAGAATTATTTCATGTCGTTCAATACCGCAAGCAAAATATCATTAGTTTACGAATTTGATTTTGCTATTGTGTCTCTATAAAGGTTTCGATATATTACTTAAAATGAACGACAGACTGAAATGTAGCAGTGTAAAGAGTCGGATATTATGCTGTGGAATGCAGTGAAAGTGACAAGACATATTTGTCATTATAGTGTAATTTGGTTCTCATGTAACTGGTCTGCAGCTCAACACAAACATAACCAGTCAGATACAATACAATATATACCAGAGAATATTTACCAGACTGTAGTTCATGAAAATGGCCGCCAGGTGTGGACAAAATTTACACATGCAGAGTTTGCAGGCTAAAGCTTACAATATTTTTTGATATTTAACTATATATTTGGGGTTTTGGACTTCATTTAACACATAGACACATCTATGCATTTGATTCTATATGGCACGATATACTATAAAATACTCTACAATATGGCATAGGATGTAAAATGTTTGACACAGTTAAATCCATGCACTCATAACAGGTGTGGATTTAAAGTTGGCAACAAAAGAACAGAATCCTCTTTTCAATGGTGTGTGGTGAGACAGATCTGAAGTTTGAGCCTGAAAAACAGTTTCAGACCAGCATTGCTGAACACAACCAAATCACAACAAACCAAATCATAAAAGAAAGCAAAAATTCATAACTGGACCATTTGAAAATGTAAACAATCATGCCAATAAAGTACTTTAAATTTAACTTGAATTGAGAGAGAGAGACAGTGTGTGTGTATGTGTGTGAGAGAAAGATTCATAATTATCATTAAGTCAACATTTATGTAATTAGGAATATTCATGAAATATTATGATAAAATATAATGCATGTTTTCACTCCAAACAGAACATAAGGGTTAATATTAACTGTGACTCTCATCACTGCTTTCTGCTGTTGAAATGTGCATTACTTGCTTGCAGTGTATATTGAGTGTTACATCATCTACGTACATTGTAATCAGTATCTTGATCATTTAAAACAATTAAAATTAATTTTCATGGGTGTTACGTCCCTTGATGTTATTTTTTTTTAATGCTTGACTAGGGGTAAAAGGGAGTATAACATTTGAATAAACTGTGTGTGTGTATTTCAATATGAGAACAAGGCAATAAAGAAAAAAGGAACAAGTCAACTTCACTCAAAAGGTTTATTGTATAGTGCCAAATAAAAAAGAGAAAAGTGACAACAACAAAAAAAACATTTATAATATTTACAAAATAATAAAATAAAGAAAATAACATGACAAGTAACACTTAGGAAACAAGGTGGGAAGGCGAGCACGAGAGATGCCAAAACAAAGAAAATAACTAAAACAAAACAAATCTAACTAGGTTTAATCAGCTAAACTAACATTTAAAAGAAAAATGTAGAAACGAAAAAGTCTTAAGCGTCAAATCGCCCAAACTAAACTACACTGACTAGACAGATAACAAAACCTACAGGGTGTGGCGCTCTCTCTTTAACCTAGTGTGTCTAATACAAAACCGAAACACACACGAGAAAACTACCCACACATATACACACCACATGCATAATACGTACCACGTATGTAACAATGGGCCATTATCTAAAAAACAAGAAACTGGTGTGAAGTCTCACACACAGTGTGTGTCACTGTGTCTTCAGTCTCTGTAGCGGCTCCTTATTCACCATCAGTCGAACCTGAAATCTCTGAGTTCTAAATACCGAGAGTCCTACAATAAAACACACACACAGTCACATATGAGTATGAGACATTACTGCTGTCACATCATATCAGGAGATCATTTCAGAACAAACACAGCCAGAGATATTAGTATATTCTTATTACAGCCAGAGATATGAATGAAAACTGCTAATAGATTAATAACAGTAAATAAAACAACTCTCTCTTAATCACTTACACACAGAGACACTGTAAGAGATGAAAATATTCATATATTCATAATCATATTCATATCACAGAATTAAAAACAGTTTACAGAGACTAAAGTGGAGCTGAATTGTTATCTTATATTCTCAAATCACATGTGAAGCCTGTTACTAAATTTTGGTCAATTTAAAAACTTTAAATAAAAATAAACTTACAAAAAGTAGGTACTCCAGTTTATAATGTGGATCATCCTTCAGATCAGAGAGACACTTTACATCAGATTCCTGTAGTTTATTCCCAGTCAGATTCAGATGTCTCAGGTGTGAGGGGTTTGATCTCAGAGCTGAAGCCAGAGCAGCACAACCTACATCTGTGACGCCACACTCACTCAACCTGTGGAGAACGATGACACAGTTTGAATTGTAGTTCAAGTGTCTGTAGTTTGTTGTTCACTCTGGTGTCAGATCAGGAGAGGAGATATAATGACAAGCATTGCCACACCACACACTGCTGCTGATAGAATGAGATTTATACATGTTAATGCTCAATGGAGCTGTTTGAAACAGACACAGATGAATGCAAGATATTGTTTCATAGTGATATGAGGATGGATCTGACTGGAGAAACAGTTTCTTGCACATCTAATAAACTCCTACAGGAGGACATTTGCTTCACAAGAGTGTTCCCCATTACATATCCTTTATTAACTTGTGATCAAACAAATGATTGTGTCATGTTTGGTCCCATCTGGCAGCTTGTAAACTGAATAGATATGTGATGAACTCAAGATATATTCAAAGTCTTCATGTAAGAACTACAGCGTCCACATGCATTGAGATCATGTTCCTCCAGATCATCACCCATTTACCTCCAGTTTACAGTTTTACACTGGATTTCCCAGTTACACACTCAAATTCATGCCATTATTTAGCACATTTTTGAGAACACAATGAGCTCTATAAGATGAAATAAGATGAAAATGAACTCTTAAAAGAGAGGAGCAGGTGAAGGAGTATTATTCATCATTTGTGCTGAGATTGTGTGTTTACTGAGCATTTATTTTACAAGTTGATTTTAGTTTTAGAATTGACATTAAAGGACACATTTTACTGAGGACAAAGACATGCGTGATCTTACCCCAGCATCTCCAGTTTACAGTGAGGATCCTCCAGTACAGCAGAAAGCAGATTCACTGATTTTCCTATTTTATTCCATGACAGATCCAGTTCTCTCAGGTGTGAGGGGTTTGATCTCAGAGCTGAAGTCAGAGCAACACAACCTTCATCTGTGACACCACAATTTCTCAACCTGTAGAGAACAATGACATCGTTGAGATATAAAATGTCACAGAGCACAAAACATGCTCATTTGTGTGTGTGAGATTTTACAAAATAAAAAACTAAAACTTTCTAAAGAAAGTGTCAATGCAGAAAGATGAACGTGATGAACAGTCAAGCCCAAAGTTTACTTTGGCTGTCTGCATCCGCGGGATGTAATTTTCGTCATCTGAAGGGCCGCGGACATCTGCACCCCATGTCCGTGTGCAGCCCAATTCTTGTGACCATGCGGACGGTGCGCGTACAACAGCGCATGTGTGTGACTTGAGCGCTTGTATACAAAATCCACTAGATAGTGCGCACTTGCCGAACGCATCTTTCCAAGGTCGCAGCCAAAGGAGTATAGGCTACTTTGAAAGACTCAACTGTGTGTGAGACGAAGCGGAACGAGGAAAATGAAGTATACCTGAGCCTTAAGAATGAATCCAGCATGTTCTTCATTTCTCAGTTCTAACTGTGTTGTGCTCGAGTCTGTTTAAAGTCATGTATGAGAGTCAAATATGATCTTACCCCAGTTTCTCCAGTTTACAGTGAGGATCCTCCAGTACAGCAGAGAGAAGAGTCACTGATTTTCCTATTTTATTCAATGACAGATCCAGTTCTCTCAGGTGTGAGGGGTTTGATCTCAGAGCTGAAGTCAGAGCATCACAACCTTCATCTGTGACCCCACAATCCCTCAACCTGTAGAGAACAATGACACACTCTTCACTCCCTCAGATCAGTTTAGCAGTAAATCCATTATTACAGGGAAAGTACAAACTTAAAGCACAAATTAATACGTGTGATAAATCATTGAGATATAAAATGTCACAGAGCACAAAACATAATCATTTGTGTGTGTGTGTGTGTGTGAGAGAGATTTTACGAAATTAAAAACAATACGTTAGAAAGTGTCAATGCAGAAAGATGTACGTTGTGGCAAGGGGGGCGTGGTTTATCAAGGTCTGTGATGGGAGAGAGAGTCAGAGGACGAGCGGCACGTAAGTGAATCAAGTGCAAATGATGAACACCTGTCTCTCGTTTCAGTAATTGGTGTGGAGTGACAGGTTATAAGCCATGCAGGAATCGAGGACGGGAGACTGGAGACACACACACGCTGGGACTCGAGCTGGGATACTGCAGAGAGGAACTGCATTGAGAAACCGGAGAAGTTACAGAGAAACTGAGTTTTGATTTGTGTGATGTGCACCCTGTTTTGTTACCTTAGTTACTGAGAAAATAAAACCTGTTCGAGTTCCAGCAAGCCGACCCCATTGTCTTCTTCCTTACCCACACACGAACTTTGTTACAAACGTGATGAACAGTCAAGCCCAAAATATACTTTGACTGTCTGCATCCACGTAGGGTGACCACCCCTCCCGCATTATGCGGGACAGTCCTGAAATTGGGAGCTTTGTCCACAGCTGCACCAGCAAGGATTTCACCTCACATACTGGATAATAACCTAAAGAGTTGCTCAAAGCTGCCCAAATTGATGATTTAAAGCATGTAAGCATCCATCCTGATGGCGAATATTTGCAATGAACATGCTCGAACGCCACTCACGGAAATGGTCGAGCACCTACAGAAAAACACAAGATATTCTTGTGTTGTGTGTCGAGCACTGTGTTGTGCTCGAGTCTGTTTGAAGTCATGTATGAGAGTCAAATATGATCTTACCACAGCATCTCCAGTTTACAGTGAGGATCCTCCAGAAAAGCAGAGAGAAGAGTCACTGATTTTCCTATTTTATTCCATGACAGATTCAGATATCTCAGGTGTGAGGGGTTTGATCTCAGAGCTGAAGCCAGAGCAGCAAAACCTTCATCTGTGAGACCACAATCAACCAACCTGTAGAGAACAATGACACGCTCTTCACTCTCTTAGTTCAGATCAGATCAGTTTAGCAGTAAATCCATTATTAAAGAGAAAGTACAAACTTAAAGCACAAATCAATATGTTTGATGGATCATTGAGACAAAATGTCACAGAGCACAAAACATGATCATTTGTGTGTGTGTGTGATTTTACACAATACTTTGTTTAGAAAGTGTCAATGCAGAAAGATGAACGTGATGAACAGTCAAGCCCAGAGTATACTTTGACTGTCCACATCCATGTGATGTAATTTTCGTCATCAGGAGGGACCACGGATATCCACACACCCTGTCCGCATGCAGCCCAATTTTTGTGACTGTGCGGACGGTGCGCGTACAACAGCGCATGTGTGAGTAACTTGAACGCTTGTAAACAAAATCCACTAGATAGTGCACACTCGCCGAACGTGCCTTTCCACGCTCGCAGCCAAAGGAGTATACTCTGAAAGGTTCACGGACTCAACTGTGCGCAAGACGAGGCAGAACGAGGAAAATGAAGTATACCCGGGCCTTAAGAATGAATCCAGCATGTTCTTCATTTCTCAGTTCTGACTGTGTTGAGCTTGAGTCTGTTTAAAGTCATGTATGAGAGTCAAATATGATCTTACCTTAGTAACTCCAGTTTACAGTGAGGATCCTCCAGAAAAGCAGAGAGAAGATTCACTGATTTTCCCATTTTATTCTTAGACATACTCAGTTCTCTCAGGTGTGAGGGGTTTGATCTCAGAGCTGAAGTCAGAGCAGCAAAACCTTCATCTGTGACCCCACAATCCCTCAACCTGTAGAGAACAATGACACACTCTTCACTCTCTCAGATAAGGTCAGCAGTGAATCCATTATTACAGAGAAAGTACAAACTTAAAGCACAAATCAATATGTTTGATGGATCATTAGACAGACGTAAAATATCACAAAACATGATCATAAAACATCTAAAGTATCATTCAATCAGGAAAAATTATATATCTTATTTGCACTAAATTAGACTAATTACCACGGCCGGACTTACCATTGGGCTTGACTGGGCTGCAGCCCATGGGCCCCAGTCAGTAGGGGCCCCCACTTTTAACCATTTACATTAGTATAATTGTTCAGTTATGCCAGTCAGAAATTATTAGTCACATTTCCACTGTCTGGCCAGTTTGAGCGAGGTCTATAAATGGGCCAGCCTCCGCGAGCTTTGATGCCATAATCAAACAAACGGCGTAAACTTTTATTTATCATTATTTCACATAGAGGATGGACACATATATTGAATCGCATCTGCTCACGTTTATTTGTGACTACATGGCTACTTTAAACAGCTCCATTAAGGATTTTAGCCCAAAAGAGCACACATTCAGAAAGAGTGTGACTTCTCCTAGGACGACCGTCAAATTGTCTTAATTTTTCAAGACAAACCATGACCAAAATGAGCGCTACAGATTTTTTTGTAGCCACCATTTCAGTCTGCGTGTAATGCAGCTCACTGTCACTGAACGCGTCATTGATTTCTTGCCTGCGTCCGTTTTAACGCGCGTTGACTATCAGACAGTCTGACATTAATGACAACTTAGATCTTACAGTGTGACATGGCTTACAGCGGGGATCATGTTCGTACAATCTGACAAGGAACAATCATAAAGGACTATTATAAATCACACAGTGTGCACCCGGCTTGACTGTTTAAAGTGAAGAGACTAAAATGTTGATAGTTTCAATCAGCTGAACTCACAGCAGCAGAAAGATGCTGAACACTTCAAATATACTTTACATTGTGATTCATGTGTGAGAGTCAAATATGATCTTACCCCAGTTTCTCCAGTTTACAGTGAGGATCCTCCAGTACAGCAAAGAGAAGAGTCACTGATTTTCTTAGTTTATTCCATGACAGATACAGTTCTCTCAGGTGTGAGGGGTTTGATCTCAGAGCTGAAGCCAGAGCAGCACAACCTTCATCTGTGAGATCACAATCACTCAACCTGTAGAGAGATGAAAATCAAACAGCAAAAATAAATAGTTAAACACTATCCAATAGCTATCAAAAAAGCCATCCAACAACTTTCAATTCCAATATAATTTAACAATGTCAAATTCTTATCCAAGTTTCATGGTCAAACTCACACAAAATGAATGGTAAGATTGAATTAAATTAATATTTATGTATTTATTAACTTTATACCGAGGGTCTTCAACCGGAGGTCCGCAGCAGTACTGCAGGGGGTCCGACAATTAATGTTTGATCACAAATAATTTTTTGAACATGGGTAAAAAATACAAAAAATATATGCGCAATGTAAATGCAGACTAATAGATTACTAGAATAATATTCATATTAATTTACTGAAATTCCATTCCAATATTTGTAATAATTAATGATTAAATATGTAATCTTAAATGTCTCACTGTACATTGCTGTTCTTGTTATGGTGGAGCCGTTGCTACACATTACATCTGCACTTTACTAGAGAACCTGCACTAGTTTCAGATACTCAGTGATTTGATTCTTAAAGCTACACTATGTATTTTTTCATCGCTAGGGGGGGCGCTAACTTCTTTAAAACAATAACAAATGCGTAGATTGATGACAGTGAATGAGCGTGGAATCATAAAACTTGTCATAATACAGATGGATCTAATAATGTTTATGGGGAAATAATGTTTATGGATGAGTGAATGCATTCATGTTTTTTAATATGACTGTGGTATGAAGCAGGACGCGATTACTAATAAGAGACAGATTTCAGATTCTGTTGTATTTCCTCCACTAGTGAATGATCACCCAGTTCATTCAGACAGTGGAACAGATTGATGGATTTTTTTGGACAGATTTTTCTGGAGAGTCAATGGTCCTGATCTTCTTCTTGATGTACTTAACTGTTTCCTTATTGCTGTCAGATCTGCTTCTTGTCTGTTTCATTAGTCCTTTAAGGAGAATCTGCGCCACACACAAGTCATTTATTCGACGAGTTAAAATTGTGAGGAAACACAATGCTGTTTCACTTGGTCTACACTATCTAAACTGCATTTGAGTGTGTTGAAAGTTATAATGTTATTCTGTGTGTTAGTTCTGTGTGTTGGCTGTATGAGACTAGCAGTAAGCTACATCATCATTAGAACATCATACTGATGATATTGTCATATTTCATCGTGTTGAGCTACATAACATTGATTTGTTTTATGTAAGTTACATTTGCTGACCTGTCTAGCAAAGCACATGCAAGAACGGCATCTCTGTCAAGTCGAAGTTTGTTGTGAAGCTCTCGCCATCTCGAAAACGCCACGTCGATATTGGTACTCTTTTGATTTCTCATTTTGTTCCAAAGTCTGCTTGCCATGGTCCACAATGTTTTAACGAAACTACAACAGCGTGCCGCTAGACGTTACGCAGTCTGTTGTCATGTCATGGTTTCTATGGCAGTAAAAGTGGAAACCGAGGGTAACGCGGATATGACGCCATTGACAGGCGACTCCCTCACATGTCTCGGTTCCTTGGTTAAAATCGCAATTTTCTCACAATTTACAAATAGTTGGAAACATTTGGGATATTTTAAGTACTCAACTGAACAAAATATATAACACTGGCCTAATGGTTTTTGGCCTACTTACATATTGCACCTTTAACTATCCATCTCACAGTAAAATTAAAATATGAAGTTTTAGTAAACTTTAAGCTAAAGTTCAGGTAAATGTTTAATCATCCATCTGACAGTAAATTAAAATGTATGACTCTGCTATACCATACATCAAATGTTTTTTAGATTTGAGCTACTTGATCAATGAGCTGTTTCTCCAGTTGTTTGTTTGCTCATCATTTATTTTATGTTATTTATATAAAAACAAATATTTAAATGTCTTATTTATGTGCAAAAACATTCAACTGGTAAACCTAAATTATACTTACTGAACTGATCTGGATTCTTTAACCACAGGCAGCAGCTTCTGAAGAACCTTTAGTCTTTTGGTTTTATGGTTTCCTCCAACAAAATTATTAATATCAAACCTGTCCAGTTTCTTCTCTGATGTCAACAACACAAAAACTAAAGCTGACCACTGAAATGAAGAGAGTTTGGCTTCCTTTATTCTTCCAGATTTCAGATTCTGTTGTATTTCCTCCACTAGTGAATGATCACCCAGTTCATTCAGACAGTGGAACAGATTGATGGATTTCTCTGGAGAGTCAATGGTCCTGATCTTCTTCTTGATGTACTCAACTGTTTCCTTATTGCTGTCAGATCTGCTTCTTGTCTGTTTCATTAGTCCTTTAAGGAGAATCTGATGAGACTCCACTGACAGACCCAGAAGGAACCGCAGGAAAAGGTCCAGATGTCCATTTTTACTCTGTAGAGCCTCATTCACAGCTCTCTGATGCAGTTCAGATAATGAAACATGTTCTGATGAATTGTGTTGAAACCAGTCCTTAACTTTAGATCGCAAACTCTGTTTGGTGATTTGGTCAAACACATTTATGTTGTTGTTTGTACAGGAGAGGTGCACATATAGAGCTGCTAGATGTTCCTGAATGCTCAGATGAACAAAGCAGAAGACTTTCCCCTGATACCAGCCAAACTCCTCTCTGAAGATCTGAGTGCACAATCCTGAGTACACTGATGCTTCTGTCACATTAATGCCACACTCTCTCAGGTCTTCCTCATAGAAGATCACATTGCCTTTCACAAGCTGCTCAAAAGCCAGTTTTCCCAGTTTGAGGATCATGTCTTCATCTGTCACGTTCTTCTCATGTTTGATGTTGGTCTGAAGGATCAGGAAGTGTGTGTACATTTGAGTGAGAGTCTTGGGAATCTCTCCACTCTCTGCTTCGCTCAACATCTTCTCTAGAACAGTGGCTGAGATCCAGCAGAACACTGGGATGTGGCACATGATGTAGAGGCTCCTCGATGACTTCAGGTGTGTGATGATTGTATTGGCCAGACTCTGATCACTGATTCTCTTCCTGAAGTATTCCTCCTTCTGTGGCTCATTGAAGCCTCGTACCTCTGTCACTCGATGGACACACTCAGAGGGGACGAGATCAGCTGCTGCTGGTCTGGAGGTGATCCAGATGAGAGCAGAGGGAAGCAGATTCCCCGCAATGAGGTTCATCAGCAGCATGTCCACTGAGGCTGATTCACTTACATCACACAACCTTACATCACTCTGAAAATCCAGAGACAGACGACACTCGTCCAGACCATCAAAGATGAACAACACTTTATATTTGTCACTGGATATTTCCATTTCTTTTGTTTCAGGGAAAAAGACATGAAGGAGATCTGAAAGGCTGAGTGTTTTGTTCTTCATCAAATTGAGCTCTCTGAAAGGAAGTGGAAATATGAGCTGGATGTCCTGATTCTCTTTCCCTTCAGCCCAGTCCAGGATGAACTTCTGCACAGAGACTGTTTTTCCAATGCCAGCGACTCCCTTTGTCAGCACAGTTCTGATGGGTTTGTCTTGTCCAGGTAAAGGTCTAAAGATGTCATTGCATTGGATCGATGTGTCCTCTGTTGCTGCTCTCCTGGATTGAATCTCAGTCTGTCGCACCTCATGTTCATTACTGATCTCTCCACTCTCACTCTCTGTGATGTAGAGCTCTGTGTAGATCTCATTCAGGAGTGTTGGGTTTCCCTGCTTTGCTGTTCCCACATACAGACGCTCAAACTTCTTCATCAGATTTGATCTGAACGTGTTAAGGACTTCATGGCTGTAAAATTAAAATACCACATTATTACATGAGTTATTAAGCACAATGTATTTTTTTTGTACTCTGTATTATAATCAAATTATATATATTTTACAGAAATGTTTTACCTGAGATCAGTCTGTGTATCTCCACTCTTAAAATGTACTGTAAAATCCATAGACGCGTCACTCCTCATAAACACACAGCTGGGCTCTGGTTCTGATTGCTTCTGATGAACTGAACTATAATAAAGACAGATTGAAGTTATTGGTTTTAATTACTGTATTTGAAATAAACTAGGGCTGCTAATCAATTACATTTTTAACTTTTGTTGTGTGAATAATCGCACACGAATCATGAAATTAAATTAAGCATAGGCCATTTATCTCATTAAACATTCATTTTGTCGTAATTTGCTATATCCAGCAAAGTAAACAATCAGATTGAAGGGTGATTCTCACAAAACTGTATTTTCTGCAAGCTTCACGGATCATTGGAGACTCCAATAGGACACCAAATAACCAAATATAAAGGAGTCAAAATAATTCTATAATAAATGTATACACACTTAAGCACCTATAAAAAAAATACATTACAGAAAAAAAACTTTAGAGAATTCACAGTGTAAGCTGCGATACCGAACAGGCTCACACGGAGACGCCAAAAAACTCCTAAAATCAACCGCTTTGATTTGATAAACCTACGATTACTAAACAGAACAACGTACACAAGACATATCAAACATTATCCTTCCCGAGTGTGTGTGGAAACAACGCGAATGTATGACTCCTGTACGTCACCAAAATTGTGCTCTTCAGAAACAAATCGCAGAATATGACAGAGCTTGTGTTTTTCAAAAATGTACAGTTTTTCAGTGATTATTAACTTTGATGAAGAGAAACTACCTAGTAGAGTTTCCTTAGGATTTGTGAGTTACATGGTAAGACCATATATCCCCCCTCCTCTAAGATGTTATAAATGCCAAAAGTATGGACATGTAGCGGCAGTATGCAGGGGCAGGGGTCCCGCTAGCAATTTTGGGCCCTATGAAAGAATATGAGATTGGGCCCCCTATACCGCACCAATCATACAAGCCAACCTAGCAATCCAAAAATTGGATTAGGGTAATTTCGCAAATGCAGAAATAAGATGTAATTTAGTTTTATTTGTTACTCTTTGGTAGATTATACATTTATAATTTCTATTAAAGTAGTACTGTTACAAGTACTAATAAAACTGATCTCTGGGGGCCCCAAAAGTGCGTGGGCCCTTAGAATCGTCCTATCTTTCCACCCCTTAGCAGCGCCCCTGTGCAGGGGTAAACAGAGATGCGCAAGATGTGGGGTATGGCAAGTGTGGGCAAGAAGTTACTCCCAAGTGCTGTAATTGTGGTGGTGATCACAGTGTGGGATATGGAGGATGTAAAGTGAGGAAACACGCAGTGCAAGTTCAGAACGTTAGAGTAGAGGAAGGAATATCGTATGCTGAAACAATAAAGAAAGTCGGAAAAAATAACGAAGTAGGAAGTATTACGGTATCAATTCCTCAAAAAAAAAAAAATTATGAACAGCGAACAAGAGGAAGTTAGAGAGACATCAAAAATTGCAGACAAAGTGGCATTTGTAACATTTATGGCAGAAGTTGTGAACTGTTCTGCTCAAACGTAAAGCCGGACAGAAAGAATCATAATAATAATCAAAGCAGCTGAAAAGTACTTAGAGATGGAAGGAATATCTGTAGACATGATTAATGAAAAAATTAAAAGTACATACAACAAACACGCAACCAGGATGTGGTGGATATTAATGGTAATATTAATACTGCAGTGGAATTCTCGAAGTCTAATTGCTAATTTAAGAAATATATATCCAATATAGAACAAGAGGTAGTGGTGGTGGAAATATGGGAAGGGAATCAATGTTATAATCCATGTTAGAAGTTAAAAGAGAATGTACTGGAAAGCATTGGAGGGAATAAAGGCAGTAAAGTGATATGGTGTGGTGATTTTAACACACATAATTCATTGTAGGGGAGTGCTAGAACAGATTTTAATGGGTTGGTGGTGGAAGAAATGCTTGATTGGGGAGGATTAGTTTGTGTTAATGATGGGGGTGATATACAGGAATAGATGTTATTCGTGGGCATGATTCTGCACTGGATATAATGAAGCAAAGCACAACTGGAAGTGACCAGTTTCCAATATTTTTTTTAATAGGGGTGGATATAACTCAAGCAGTAGTGGCAGTAGTGGAAGTTAATCCAAGGTGGAAGTTGAAAACTGGCAACTGGGAGATTTATGAAGAATTGTGTAATAATAAAATGGCTGAATTAAATGAAGTTAATGGAGACATAGAGATATTAAGTGAAAAAATAAATGAAGTTATTAAGAGTACAGCAGAGGAGGTAATTGGAAGAAGAAGAAAAAACTACCAAAAATGAAAGATGTAGTGAATTAATTGCAAAAAGAAATAAGGCACTCAAGAAAGCAAGGAAAACATTATTGTTCAATGATTAAGCTATAAGAGAGCTCAGGCATTGGTGAGGAGAGAAATTAGAGTAGCAAAGAGAAATTATTGGAGGGAATTTTGTAATAGCATTGGGGAAGAAATAGAAATTAATGAGTTATGGGGTATGATTAGGAAGATGGGAGGGATTCAGAGGGAAAAATAATATACCTGTTTTAGTTAATAATGATAAAATAGCGGTAACAGACAGCGATAAAGCAGAGATGTTAGTGGAATCATTTGTAAAGGTGCACAGTAATGCAAATATTCCAGATGATATGAGGAAGTATAGAGAACAGAGTGTGAAGGACAATATTAAGATATTTCAAAAAAAGAAACCAGATTCCGATTTTACACTGTTTGAGATGAAGAGAGCACTGGCGGGGGTTAAACAGACTTCCCCTGGTAAAGATGATATATGTAATGAGATGGTTAAACATTTATCAGATTTATCATTGTGTATGATATTAAGACTTTTTAATATGGTATGGGAGACTTTACCGGATGCATGGAAGCATGGAGTTATTGTACCAATAGCAAACCTGGGAAGGATAATACTCAGACCAGCAACTACAGACCAATATCACTGACATCAAATATGTGCAAGCTAATGGAACGGACGGTTATGAATAGATTGTCATATGTTATAGAAAGCAAGAAACTTTTATCAGCTTATCAGAGTGGTCTTCGAAAGGGGAGAAATACCATGGATTCAGTGTTATGTCTGGAAAACGAAATAAGAAAAGCACAAGTTAGTAAAGAGGTAGTAGTAGGTGTGTTTTTTGATGTAGAAAAGGCGTATGACATGCTTTGGAGGGAGGATATATTAATGAAGTTAGATAGTATTGGAATAGAAGGGAAAATGTATAATTGGATCTTGAATTTTATGTATGGGAGAACAGTTTATGTAAGAGTGGGGTCCTCATATTCACAGACAGAGAATGGTACTCCTCAAGGAAGTGTAAGCAGTCCTATTCTTTTTAACGATGATAAATGACATTTTTTCCAAAGTGGATGTGGGAGTAAGTAGGTCATTGTATGAGGATGATGGAGCTTTATGGATAAGGGGGCGAAATGTTTCTTATGTAGAAAAGAAAATACAAAATGCTGTAAATGAGGTTGAAAATTGGGCAAAGAAATGGGGTTTTAGATTTTCTGTGGCAAAAACGTAGGTGTTATGTTTTTCGAATAATAAGGTTAAACCCTCTATGAATATTAAATTGTATGGGCATCAGTTATAGGAAGTAAATGTAGTTCGATATTTAGGAATGTGGATGGACTCAAAAATAAACTTCAGAATACATATTCAGAAACTGATATTAAGGTGCTAGCAGGAGTTGAATGGGGGGCAAGTAGACAGTCAATGAAAATAATATATAAAGCGGTGATAAGATCTAACATAAACTATGGTAGCATGGTGTATAGCTCTGCGAATAAAACATGGATTAAAAAGAGGCAATACAATCACAAGCAATGAGAATTTGTTGCAGAGCAGTGAGATCATTGCCAGTGATATCGTTACAGGTAGAAACTGGAGAAATGCCTCTAGAATTACGTAGACTTCAGTTGAAGATGGGATACTGGACTGGAGTAAAGGGTCATCCAGTTAAGAACATTTTAAAAGAATGTTGGGAATATGAATATAAAGAAAAGGCAAGTTTTGGGTGGACCGTTGGGAAGGAGGCACAGAGTATGGGATTGAATGTTTTTGAGATTGCACCAACAGTGGTGATTCCTGCAATACCTCCAAGGTTGTTTCAAATGCCACTAGTTGATCTAGATATACATAACGAGATTAAATATAAGGATATGAACATTTCAACAGTAACGATGACAGTTTTTTGTTGTCAACAGTAACAATCTGGAAGAAAAGCAGCAGCTATGTATATACCTACATTTAAAATAAAAATAGCAAAGAGAGTATCAGATCATATTTCAGTATATACTATCAAATTAATAGCAATATGTATAGCTTTACAGTGGATTGAGGAGGTGAAACCTACATCAGTGATATGTACAGATTCAATGGCTGCTCTTAAAAGTTTACAGAGTGGAAAATCTGAAGCACGACAAGATGTAATATATGAAATATCACAGTGCTTGTACAGAATAAGGCAGTTGGGTATAATGGTATATTTCCTTTGGGTGCCAGCACATGTAGGAGTGGAAGGGAACGAGGAAGTGGACCAGCTGGCAAAGAAAGCCCTGAAACAAACTCAAGTTGAATTTACGGTTTCAATAAATAAAGCTGAAATGAAGAGATTAATAAAGATAGAAGTAAGAAAGAAATGGCAAAAAAATGTGGGATAATGAACAAAAAGGAAGACATTTGTATTAGGTTCAGGGGTGTGTTGGTGCTGAAAGGATAAGGTATGGCAATAGAAGGAAGGATGTAATCATATCAAGATTGAGAATAGGGCATACAACATTAAAATTACAGTTTGCAAAGGATGGGGAAACATTAAAATGGTTATTGTGACAAAGGTGGTCTCCCAGAAAAGGTAGAGCATATTCTTTTAAGATGTGTTGCATATGAAAGAGAAAGATTGATCAGAATTGATCAGAATTAAATATATATCTCTGCAGGTGCTATTAGGAAATGGGTTAATGCAATCAAGAGTATATGAGAAAATGTTGAAGTATTTAAAAAAGATTTTTTTTGTATTACAGATCAAGTAGATGTGCGCTTCACACTCCAGACCAGTAGGTGGCGGAAATGCACCTTTTAAGCTGGTTTGCCAAACCGCCATAAAACTCCAGAAGAAGAAGAAAGAGAAGAAGAAAAAGAAGAAGAAAAAGAAGAAGACAGACCGCTGAGGCAGCTCCGATGTGAAGCTCTTGGTGCTGTACTTTATCCTTGCAGCACTAAAGTAGTGTTAATACTATATTAGGCATTTATTTCACAACATTAATTATATACACCTCGTGGAAAATACAGTGGTCCGGCCTTGTCTCTGATATGTCTGATGTAATCAGCCTGGCCTTCTTTAGCGCTGTTTTGGACTGTTTGAATGAATAAGATTTCTGGGTCACTGAAAACTTTCAGTTTTTTTGTAATCCATGTGATTAATTTGAAGTCCTTAACGCGTTAAAATACTTTAACGCAAATAAATTACATAAGTACGTGAAGCTGCGTCATTAACGTCATTTTTATCACGCAGTTAACGTTAGATGATCTTAGAAGTTGGGAGTTTGTCACAATCACACTGAGCAGCACCTGTAACCCTGAGGAAATGTCAGGGTTAACCCAATTCTGCTCCTCTGTTTGTGATCAGCCCATTTTAAGCCGTTAAACTCTGGGAAAGTGTTCAGTGATTCAGTAATCTAATTGATCCAAACAGTCCAATAAACTTAAATGACAATGTTAGTCGTATATTAAAACAAATGCTAAATAAACCAAACAATAAGACACGTTCATTTGCATCAAAATGAAAAAATATTAAATTCATCAAAGAACTATTACGTCCTTCAGGGAAAATATAAATGCGGAAGTCACCTGTAAAGCGTCTCGTGATCTGAACACTCACCTTTATCAACATTTAATCACACCTGCTGCGTTCGAAACCGCATACTTCCCCACTTTATAGTAGGGAAAAAGCAGTAGGCGAACGAATAGAATGTTCGAATCCTCAGTATTCATAAAAGAGTAGGCGAGAATTACCTGGATGACGTACTAATTCTTGCGAGACTCAGACGTGCGTATACTATTAGTGCCTTCGAATATGCCTACTTACCTACTATATAGTAGGAGAAAACAGTACGTGAAAAGAGTAGTATGTCCGAAACCCCAGTATTCATAAAAGAGTAGGTTGCCGGATGGCCTACAGATTATTCTTTCTTTTTCTTTTTTTATTATTAGTTCAATTACAGACAAGTACAAAACAAATATAAGACATTGTGGTACAGTTCAGAGTATATCATAACAGCATCATCTAAAATACAGAATGAACATGTATGTAAAAATAATAATTAAAAAAAAAGATTAAAAAAAAAACTGAAATGAAGTTTTAGGGCAGTTACATGGATTTGAACAGCTTTAAAATTTGTATTGTTTTAATAAGTTTTTTTTGTTTTGTGATCTCATGTTCGAAAGGGTTTCAATGTATATTGTGAGATCAGTATTATAAAAAGGTAATATATGAGGGTTTCTTTTGAGTAATACTTGTCTTGTGAAAATAAAACTTAGCAAAAATAATTAAAAGATTAATAATATAGTTTCGTTTTTCAGGAAAAAAGTTGGGGTTTGAAAACAGAGTAAAATTTCATGAGGTTCTAAATTAAGAGTTCTGTTTAGTTTTGTCATGTCTATTTTAAAGTCAGTCCAAAAAGAAAAATAAATGTTCAATATCTTCAATCAATGTGTTACAAAAAGTACATTTATCAAAAACAGTATTAATATATATATATATATATATACACACACACATACACACACACACACACACACTCACCTAAAGGATTATTAGGAACACCATACTAATACTGTGTTTGACCCCCTTTCGCCTTCAGAACTGCCTTAATTCTACGTGGCATTGATTCAACAAGGTGCTGAAAGCATTCTTTAGAAATGTTGACCCATATTGATAGGATAGCATCTTGCAGTTGATGGAGATTTGTGGGATGCACATCCAGGGCACGAAGCTCCCGTTCCACCACATCCCAAAGATGCTCTATTGGGTTGAGATCTGGTGACTGTGGAGGCCATTTTAGTACAGTGAACTCATTGTCATGTTCAAGAAACCAATTTGAAATGATTGGAGCTTTGTGACATGGTGCATTATCCTGCTGGAAGTAGCCATCAGAGGATGGGTACATGGTGGTCATAAAGGGATGGACATGGTCAGAAACAATGCTCAGGTAGGCCGTGGCATTTAAACGATGCCCACTAAGGGGCCTAAAGTGTGCCCCCACACCATTACACCACCACCACCAGCCTGCACAGTGGTAACAAGGCATGATGGACCCATGTTCTCATTCTGTTTACGCCAAATTCTGACTCTAACATCTGAATGTCTCAACAGAAATCGAGACTCATCAGACCAGGCAACATTTTTCCAGTCTTCAACGGTCCAATTTGGTGAGCTTGTGCAAATTGTAGCCTCTTTTTCCTATTTGTAGTGGAGATGAGTGGTACCTGGTGGGGTCTTCTGCTGTTGTAGCCCATCAGCCTCAAGGTTGTGCGTGTTGTGGCTTCACAAATGCTTTGCTGCATACCTTGGTTGTAACGAGTGGTTATTTCAGTCAAAGTTGCTCTTCTATCAGCTTGAATCAGTCGGCCCATTCTCCTCTGACCTCTAGCATCAACAAGGCATTTTCGCCCACAGGACTGCTGCATACTGGATGTTTTTCCCTTTTCACACCATTCTTTGTAAACTCTAGAAATGGTTGTGCGTGAAAATCCCAGTAACTGAGCAGATTGTGAAATACTCAGACCGGCCCGTCTGGCACCAACAACCATGCCACGCTCAAAATTGCTTAAATCACCTTTCTTTCCCATTCTGACATTCAGTTTGGAGTTCAGGAGATTGTCTTGACCAGGACCACACCCCTAAATGCATTGAAGCAACTGCCATGTGATTGGTTGATTAGATAATTGCATTAATGAGAAATTGAACAGGTGTTCCTAATAATCCTTTAGGTGAGTGTATATATATATATATATATATATATGGAGAAGAGCGACGCGGGTGTTTTCAAATGTGAGTAAACACGGTCCCTTGTGTTAAAATCGCACGTGTTGAACGTGTAAAGATGCTAGACAATATAGTATAGTTGTGCTTTGCTGTAAAAACATGTTTTATTAAGTATAGCTAACAGTTGAGCTCCAGTAACACACATAACATACGTCTCCAAAGTGGATTTACATAAACCATATACATCTTAAAGATGCTTACTAAATGTTTATTTAACATCTGACAGGAATATTTTCGATAAGTATTGCAGATGAGCACATCACAACATGAAATAGGCATCTGATCAGAATGATGAATGTGTGCTATAATGTAGAATTCACTGTTTAACACTACATTAATGTCACTAATGTAAAAAATAAATCTACATGAAGTAACTAAACATAAGTTATCTGTTTTATTTGTCCATTAGTTATGTTGATAAATTAAGGAACTTTTGTGTATGATAAAAAGTGGGTTAACACATCAGCAACTCAACATTTAAATGTAGTATTGAGCACATAAATCATAGAGATAATGTAGATGTTGTCTGGATGTTACAGAGACAGATGAACACGTGTGTGTTTATCCGGTGGAGCGCGGCTCATGAAGCAGAATGCTGTCATCGAAGGCTTTGAGTGAGTATACTACAGAAATGAATAAAACATCTATTTGAATCTTAACTTGTAGTGTATTTTAATTATTGTAATTTCAAACAGAGTTATTTCAGCACTTTTCTGATTCTTGATGTCTGTGCATTTGCTGCTGAGCTTTTGTGGTGGAGCAGGACCTGCAAGACACGGTGATGGTGGCATGTGTGGGGAAAAAGAAAACCTGAAACAAAAATATAAATTAAGATCATTTTGTTTCTTCTAATACAGAAATCAAATGACATTGTGCTGTTAAAATGACTGCTTTTGTATTATGTTTGTGCATTTTTGTAGGATATGAAATGTCTGGAGACTGGTGTGAGCACTGAGGTTTGGGAGCCACAGCAGCTCATGGAAATGTTTTCGTGCCATGGATGAGACCCTCCATCACTCCACCGGCCCTTATTTCCTCATCTAGCCCAGATGTTGTTGTGGTCTTTTCATCCTCAGTGAACCCAGAGCCAGTGAGAGCTTCTAGAAAAAGACCAAAAGACATTGAGAGTGTGATTTTGGTCAAGTTTGTTCTGCTGGTTTCTGTCCAAACAATCGAGCCTGACTTTCAGAAGCTTCAAAAGCATCATCAAATAATGTCATGAAGCTTTTGGAAGTCAGGCTCTATTGACTGATATTGTATGAAGAAACCAGCAGTACTTGACAAAAATCACATTTTGTGTTAAGAAAACAACAAAGAAAAACACAGGGATTGAACAGTGTTAAGGCAAGTAAATAATAACAGAATTTATATGTTTGAGTATAAACTAACGCTTTATGCCCTCAAATAGAAATGGAATGAAATTTATGTATGTATATTAAAGTAGCCTGGATGCCAGCCGAACTTAGCCACGCACACAACATTTGACAACATCGTTGGGCTAATATTATAGTACCTTGAAAAAGTAAACTTGAAGAAATAAGCAGCTTTATTGAGCGCTTGTGCCAGAGACATTTAAAAAAAAAAAGGATTTACAAAAAATGTATGTATGCATTTGGCAGATGCTTCTATCCAAAGCGACTTACAGTGCTCTTACTACAGGAACGATCCCCCTGGAGTAGGGCACACTGGTGGTGACGGCTGCGGAGATCTAACCAGCGACCTTCTGCTTACCAGTTCAGTGGTTTAAGCCCACTACACCAATTGATTACAAAAAATAATAATTGTAATGAAATATGGAAAGAAATGGACTGCTGACAAGAATTGTAAAGCGTTTTAATCCGTTTAAATGTTTTACAGGTAGTCATGCTGATGGAGAGCAGGAACGTGAATGTTTGGAGCAGACACAGCGGCAGCCAGATTGTCAGGGGGCCATCATCATGATCTTCCTCATCCTCTGGATCAACGATGTTCCCATTGAGATGAACAGCCATGAGGAACGTAATGGGCGGCAAAGATGGGCACGGTGGTCAGTTGCTTCATCAAAATAAAGCTGCACAATTGGCAAAGCTGTGTTGAGATGGCTGCAGGACGTGGGGTTACCCGCCTGATTGTTAGAACAAGAAGTTTGAATAAAGCTTTGTTTCATGTGTTGTTGACTTGTATTTATTTATTTATTGTGATGGTTACTTTTATTCATCATTTTACTTATTTATTCATGTTTCATATTGTTTTCAGTAAATACAATTATTTCATTAATTAATGCATTAATTAATTGACTGAAAATTTAAATGTGTTCACTTTGGCTGCATTTGTCTAGTGTGGATTCATGCATTGGTGTCATATGACAAAAATTGCATTTTGCTTGTTTTACTAAAATATATATACACTCACCTAAAGGATTATTAGGAACACCTGTTCAATTTCTCATTAATGCAATTATCTAATCAACCAATCACATGGCAGTTGCTTCAATGCATTTAGGGGTGTGGTCCTGGTCAAGACAATCTCCTGAACTCCAAACTGAATGTCAGAATGGGAAAGAAAGGTGATTTAAGCAATTTTGAGCGTGGCATGGTTGTTGGTGCCAGACGGGCCGGTCTGAGTATTTCACAATCTGCTCAGTTACTGGGATTTTCACGCATAACCATTTTTAGAGTTTACAAAGAATGGTGTGAAAAGGGAAAAACATCCAGTATGCGGCAGTCCTGTGGGCGAAAATGCCTTGTTGATGCTAGAGGTCAGAGGAGAATGGGCCGACTGATTCAAGCTGATAGAAGAGCAACTTTGACTGAAATAACCACTCGTTACAACCGAGGTATGCAGCAAAGCATTTGTGAAGCCACAACACGCACAACCTTGAGGCGGATGGGCTACAACAGCAGAAGACCCCACCGGGTACCACTCAACTCCACTACAAATAGGAAAAAGAGGCTACAATTGAAACAAGCTCACCAAAATTGGACAGTTGAAGACTGGAAAAATGTTGCCTGGTCTGATGAGTCTCGATTTCTGTTGAGACATTCAGATGGTAGAGTCAGAATTTGGCGTAAACAGAATGAGAACATGGATCCATCATGCCTTGTTACCACTGTGCAGGCTGGTGGTGGTGGTGTAATGGTGTGGGGGATGTTTTCTTGGCACACTTTAGGCCCCTTAGTGCCAATTGGGCATCGTTTAAATGCCACGGCCTACCTGAGCATTGTTTCTGACCATGTCCATCCCTTTGTGACCACCATGTACCCATCCTCTGATGGCTACTTCCAGCAGGATAATGCACCATGTCACAAAGCTCGAATCATTTCAAATTGGTTTCTTGAACATGACAATGAGTTCACTGTACTAAAATGGCCCCCACAGTCACCAGATCTCAACCCAATAGAGCATCTTTGGGATGTGGTGGAACGGGAGCTTCGTGCCCTGGATGTGCATCCCACAAATCTCCATCAACTGCAAGATGCTATCCTATCAATATGGGCCAACATTTCTAAAGAATGCTTTCAGCACCTTGTTGAATCAATGCCACGTAGAATTAAGGCAGTTCTGAAGGCGAAAGGGGGTCAAACACAGTATTAGTATGGTGTTCCTAATAATCCTTTAGGTGAGTGTATATATATATATATATATATATATATATATAGTTATTAGTTACTGATGTTATAATGTGTTAGTGCACCTGTTGCACATCTTTTTTTATTGCAGAACTTATAATTACAAGGTTGGTTGTATCTTTAACAATGAACAATCATAATGATAAAAAAAATAATGTGGGTTCGTGTAAATTATAGAATGAGATTATATACAAAGGAAATCACAATAAGGTTATGAAGAATAATTCATCATAATGCATCAAAAAAAATTTATTTATAAGCCTGAGGGATGAAAGAAGAGTTAAATTTAACAAGAAAAGAGGGAAACATGAAAGGACATTTAAGCCACTTTTGCTTGCAGATAAAAAAAATAGCAAATAAAATAAAATAATTTTGGGTTTTTGTAGTAAAAAAAATTATATCTACTAGGGTTAAAAATATAAGAACTTAAAATAACCCAAAATGTATTGGTTATACTACAATCGCAAAATAAATGGGCAGCTTCAACAAGACCACAAAATTAGCAAGTTTCTTCAATATGAAGATATTTACAGATAGATGAATTAAACCTGTCACTCATATCTTTAAGTTGTTGAGCTTGTGATAAAGTCGTAGGTCACATGATAACGTCAACATGGCATGATGCGCGGATCGCATTCATACTTAAGCGATCAGGCATAGTACCTACTCTTTTAGTGCTCGTTAAGTAAGAACTTATTGAAATTGAGTACCTACTCAATGAGTATGCAGTTTCGAACGCAGCCATACAGATTCACAAATCTTGCTTTTCTACACGTAGATTCATTATTATCGTTCAATAATCCGTATTGTAAAGAAACGATTCTCGCCGTTTCAACGGCTTAACATGAACTGTGAATTTTTGCTTTCACTTTATTTGCTCGATCTCAAAAACAAATACACGGTGGTGCACATTTTCCCTGAATAAATAATAACAGGCATTCACTTCGTATAATGTTAGGATATAGCAGGGCAAACTTCAAATAATTATGAGCGCTTTCGTACGACTAGTATGTACCCTTTTTGTGAAACTCCCACACAAGTGCAACCTTTCACCTGCATGAACGGGTCTGGTGTTTAGGCTGGGCCGCAGTAGCGGCTCCTGGCCATACATTTAGGGCATATTCTGGGTCTTAGCGCTAGTTTATGATAATCATTTTATAAGCTTTATATCCTAATCGCTGGACACAACAGTCACATTTTTGGCAGAATTCTGATGTCCTTGCGTTATTCAGCCTGAGGATGGCGCTCTAACGATGATTGACAAACTTCTTTAGTACACACCATAGTCAGTAAAAAAATATGGACGACACGACTTCATTCTCTTCCGCTGAAGAAAAGTGAAGCCACTGGAGGTCAAAATATGGCGCTGACATCTTGCACAGATTTGGGACCGGAGTCTGTATAGTAGAGAGCAGTAAGTAGAGCCGATATTAAAAGCCCACCCACACTCTCGCAGATGCAGAACAATTCATTATGTCGGTGTGAAATAAACAGTTATGGAAATAAAGCTAAAGCTTCAATCTCCTCCTGAAAAAAGTCAGTTGGTGCCTCAGGGACGACTTCACTCAGAGAAGCTGTCAATCTCAGCTGTCAATCATGACGTTTTTGTGACTGACTGTGCGCTGACCAACAGAAAGCTGCTTGTATGAAAGTGACATCTGTGTGAGCTGTGCTTCATACATCTACATCTGCGTAGGAGACTGGCACAGGCTAGAATGAGACTGTTGAATAAAGTCGACAATAAACATACTATAAATACCTAAATCTACTATCTGCAATCTCTACAAATCTTGTGACATTTCAAAGCAACCTTCTTTGAACAAATTAAAGCTTTATTTGAGCAATAAAATAACATTTGCATGATCAGAATCTAATTTCTTTGAGCAACTGCACAGATGCTAACTGAGACCTGATGCTTGAGGTTTCTCTTTTCTGTGTGTAAGCATGTGTTTGTTTAAGTGGCTTTTTTGTGTGAAACTCCTTCCACACTGCAAGCAGCTGAACGGTTTTTCGTCATTATGAATTCTTTGGTGCTGCTTCAAATGACTTACTGCTATAAAGCTCTTTCCACACTGGAAACACATGTGATCCCGTACAGCATCATGCACTTTTTGGTGCTGTTTCAGAGAGTCCAGCCGTGAAAAACTCTTCTCACACAAAGGACACTTATGGGGCTTCTCATTCATATGAATTGTCCGGTGTTTTTTTAGATTTGGCAATGAGGTGAAATTTTTCCCACACTGATCACAATTAAATGTTTTTTCTCCAGAGTGATGAAGCATATGATACGTGAGTCCTGATGACTGAATGAAGCTCTTTCCACACTGATGGCACGCGTGCGGTTTCTTTCCCGTGTGAATTCTTTCATGTGTCACAAGGTGGCTTTTACCTTTGAAACTGAGTCCACATTGAGAGCATGTGAACGGTCTTTCTGTAGCATGAGTTTTCTGGTGCTTTCGCAGATATTCAGGTGTGATGAAGGTCTTGCTGCACTCCGCACAAGCATGAGTTTTCACAGAAGAATGGATCTTCTGGTGCTTCTTGCAGTTGGCCAGCCGTGAAAAACTCTTTCCACACACTGGACACAGATGAGGCCTTTCTTGCACTTCCATTTCATCTAAAATGAACATATTAAGTTGTTAGGATTTTAAAAAATATATTCAAGGAAGAACAAGTAAATCCTTATTTAATTTCAAAAAGCAACAGAGGTCAAGTATCTGTTCACAATTCATGCTACTATGATCTCAGCTATGATTTTATATCTGCTATCTGGTGAACTGAGGCTCTGCAACCTTAAAGACACAATATATAAGATTTTTGGATTAAAATATCAAAAAACCACTAGAACAATGTTATATGTTTTGTTGGCTTGTGTACTTACATTATCCCAAGAACGTTTAAATCCAGAGAAATAAGTCATTTTAACCAGGACATGGAACGTGCCCGTGCATCGCCTATCAATGACTTGCGCGCTATCCTCGCTTTCCGGTTTTATTTTGTAGAAACCATGGAAACACCAAAGACGCTGTAATATATTATGTGTTTTATTAGACAGGTGAGCAACTGTTTGGATACATTCATCAACAGAAAACTAATCATTGTTATACAACTCAACACAGTTAGTCTTATTGTTTAAATCTGGTTTTCTTGATTTACCGCGAGTACCATGTTTTACCGTGTCTAATATCGATCTAGCTTACTGCAGTGTGCAACAAGTGTCTCATAGCAGCTGTCGAGCGAATGCACAGTAGCATTATAACAAACTTCAACACACTCAAATGTATCTAATATGATAAAACAGCGTTGCGTTACCCCACATACGCATGAGCGGAAGAAGTGGAAGTTGTCGTCTGCGGCATAATAAAAGCTCTGCGAAAATCAAGGCGTCATCAAGCTACGCCTTTGTTTTGAATAAGCATAGGCGTAAACTAGGACTAGGGTTGTCCCCCCTTAAAAATATAATTAAAAACCACATTGTGTATTATAAATAATATGATATATACTTAAAATAATTGTGTAAGTAGAAAACAATAAAAATGCAAACGGGGCAGAAAATGCATTTTAAGTTTAGAAACATTTTGAGTCCCCTCTCTCTGGCCTCACAGTGGTTTGGTCCACCACGCACCTCACCTATACACACAGTGGGAGTCCGGTGGGAGAGAACAAAGTTCTTCAGTAGTTGTGTAACTCCAGTAAGGAGTATTTTATTTACTTTAAACATCAGATGAAGTGAATTTATTTCTCTTTAATACAGACGATGCTAAGTTATTAAAGGGGGTCATGAGAAATCAACATTTCATCCAGCCTTTGATATATAAAAGTTCATCGTGATATAAGAATATCCTGTAAGTTTCGGAGCTGAAAACTTCCTTGTTAGTCAAAGAAAAGCTGTTATTGACACCATGCCCAGCAAACGTTTGATCCCAGAATGTGCCAACCCTTGACGTCATCGTGTGGTTAAACGCCGCCTTAACATAAGAACAAGTACGCCTGATTCAGTAGCCCCGCCCACCGACTCATGGAGCTAAACGGATCGCCCTACCAAGCAATAAACATGCCGAAGATAGCAAGATATTGCGCTGTGCCTGGTTGTGGAAGAACACAGTCGCTGCATAAGCTTCCTTTGGATTCTAATATTAGGAATGTGTGGTTGAACTTTATTTTTAATGAAGATCCAGCTCACGTGGGGAAGACATTGCACGTTTGTTCGCTTCATTTCACCGCAGAATTGTTTGTAAACAAGATACAGGTCGAGACTGGATTTGCAGACATGCAGACATATTGAGATTAAAACACAATGCTGTACCTTCTATATTGGATCCGACAGGAATGGTGCAACACCATATGTGATAGTATTGCATTGTTACAGATCGTTTGATATCTACTGATCATGTTGCGGAAGTTTTGAACATGCTGATTTGTCTGCAGTGAAGTTTTGCTGATGCACGTACTTGGCTTTTGTGTGTGTGTGTGTGTGTGTTAGTGATGCACGGTTCGGGCCAAGTAATAAAAAATAACATTCATATTAATTGCGGGTGGATGAGAGATAAATAATTGTGTTGTTTGATAAAGACATTTTGCGAGCCCTGTGGGCAGATCATTCCGGTTGACGTTTTTCCACATTGGAAGTTTTCAAAACAATTCCCCACATGTACTGACGGGGGAGTCGAAACTCATTATTATGCAAAACTGTTATCCAATCATAGCAGTGGGCGTTTACTTCCAAGTCTTCAATGCGGCACGCCCATAAAAACCGAGCATTCCATGAGAGAGGCTCAAAACCAGGGTAGAAAGTAGCCTATTACTTATTCATTATGATGTTTTTGAATGTAAAAACCACGCGAACGTAATAAGTTGACCTCAGACAACAGTACAATTTAAAAAAAAAAAGCCAGTTCATGACCCCTTTAATAAATTAGCAATAACAAAAAATGATGATACCAATGTATTTTTCCATATTTTTTTGATTATTGTTTGGTAGATTGTTGTAAGTCACCCAACAACTAACACGGCAATAAGCCTATGTGTGAACTGATATTAGGCTAATATTGTAGATCTACCGCTGTGTTGGGCTTTGCTCAGTACTATGTGGAAGAAGCAAGATAATTTAATAATTATATTACCGTGTGGTGAACCTATGATAACTCATATTTAAACAACTATTGCTTTGAGTTGTTAGCCAGAAAAAATGACAGAGAAAAGAAAAACAGACATAAGATCAATTTTCAGAAAAATGCCACACATATCCGTACAAGTACAGTTTTGCCTGTATTATTTGTGTCCCCTTCAAAAATTGCTCGAGATATTTTTTGTTTACATATAAATGTTATAATATAAAATGCATATAATCAGTCCACAGTTGTAAAGCAGAACAGTTTAAAATCATTAGACAATAAAAATAGATAGTAAAGAATAACAAAAGCACAATCCAAGTAGGCCTATAAACAAGTGTAAGGGAATATAATATTCTGCAAGAACAGAAAACACAGTGTTTGGAGGCTTTGTACAGAGTCAGTGCCATGTGATACTGCGAAGTTCACCAGCAGAAAAGGAAATATACCTGCCTTTGGCGTTTTGGTTTTCTGTAAATCGAAGATCTCCCACACCATGTGTCTGAATACTTCATCCGGTGACAGTATCGTCAGTTAATATTGACAAACATTTTCAGCGGTGGTCAAAATCTCAGCACTGCACGTGCACGCGCCTCCCGTACTGTGTTTAGGGCGTGGCTACATGCATGGCCCAGCCCACAACTACTCTCATTGGCTCGGTCATTTTTCACAGCCATATTCAGTACAAGCGTGCAGTCTGTGTAGATCAGAAACATGGGCTGATGAGCACATGTTTTTATGTCGTTCAAAAAACATTTAACACATACAAATATAATTAATTCACAAATATGGTCTCGATTTCTTTAGTTAAAATAACGAGAGACATCATGTTTTTTTTTTTTCTGAAATGTGTGCTTTTGAATGTAGTGAATCAAAATAAATGAAAATAAAAAATAAAAATAACTACTAATCGTGAATCACAACTGCACGAGAAGTGCAACATAAATACCAGACTGTAGTTCACGAAAATGACCACCAGGCGGAGCCAAACGCCGACTTTTAAAGATCTATCCCAGTGTAAACGTAAAATCACTATTTTCAAAATAGTTGCGGACTGAGTTAATTATATTTAACAAACGATGTATTGGGTGCCAGCAACCCTACAGAGTATAAACGGTTTAAAGAATGGCATTTGATAGACATCAATTGTAAGCGGTGGTCAAGTAGGCTAGTTGTTGAGGAAATCTCTCTCTCTCTCTCGCTCTCTCTCTCTCTCGACTCAGAGTCTCGAGCTCTTTCAAGCGACAGAGCATCAAATTAATTCACCTGAAATCTTTCGGCGACTCTTATTGTTGATTCTGCTATTCAATTTAGTCACATATTACTCACTGAATGTTCTCCCTGTATTAGTGTGTGAGAGAGAGAGTGATCAAGAAGAAAAGAAAGATTGGAGGAGTTTTACTACAATGAAACGAATATTGGTCCTGATGCTGCTCGCGCTCGGGCTGTCCTGCGTGCGCGCGCACAGAGGTAAGACAACATCCTACATCTTCACATAAAAAACAAGATATGATGTATTTATGAGACGAAACACTTTGATGTTTCTTCTGAATGACCCGTGAATTCATATCGATCAGAGTTTTGAAAATATCACGGTTTCTGTTTACAGATCATGTTAAACTCTGGAACTTTGCAACATTTCTGACAATTTTTAATAAAAGGTTTTGACTGTTGTCTTGAGACTGGAGGTTGAATGTCAGATTTGTAGATGGTCTTTGTAATTAAACTGATGCTGGTACAACATTTACCACATAGTCACTGTATGGGAGTTTTTGGGATAGGCTATAATAGCTCATTTCTGTCTTCATCTGTGTCGTGACAAAGTTTGAGAGTTTTGAGAGAGTAAAGTGGTACAGTTTGTAAGTGTAAAAATATATCAGCAATATATACAAATGTTTTAATATGCAAAATAATGATGATAAACTACTGTTTTGTTAATTCAATACTCTCCAGTAATTCTGCTGTAATACATCAATATATAGGCTACAGTAAATACTAAAGGGTTTAATTTGAGACATTTGATTGCCTTTGTGTATGCATTTACTTTATAAGCCTTCTCATAAAATCAATTGGTTTAGTAGTGTGTCGGCACACCAAACGGTCTGACGATATTAAGCTTAAAATTATTTATCAATGCTCAGCTTCTCTCCTCTTCTCATCCTTGTCTTATATTCTTGTCCTGCCCTGTCCTGTGATCCATGTTCATGTCTTTCTCTTTCCATTTTCAGTGTTTATCCATCCTGTGTTTTAACTTTGCTTTGTTTGTGTATTTCATGATTCAGTTGACTAGCTACAGATTCCTCAGGCTGTTTGTCCCTGTCACAGGAATAAACACATCTCATTTTCTCTCTTATACAGACACAGACAAACAAAAATACTGTATTTACTGTATAAAAATACTAATTTAAATGTATACAGTGGTGGATTTGGCCTGGAATGATACGAAACATCTGGAAATCACAAAATAAAACTGTTATCAGTATATCGGATCAGTGTCAGCAAATGTAATATAGATTGGTATCAGTAGTTAGACACTTATGCCTTGTGTTTGCTGTTACTGTGACACACACACACACACACAATGGCCAGCTGCTGGGTTCTCAGGTCAGTCTATTGCGTTACGTTTCCAAGCAACAAAGGGCAATGCATTATTAAGAAGAGAAAGGAACCTACACAGACCCTCGGTTTTCAAATCAATGATATTATGGACTTCTCTCACTTCAGTTTATATAAATAAAGCTCAAACTCAAGGGTTCTGGTCCGGTGTGCTATAAATATAGTATATGCCGGAAATATATGTTTTCTTTGTTTTTATATGATTCTTTACTCGCAGAAACTATTGATTTTAAAGGTGCACTGTGTAAATTTTAGCGGCATCTAGCCGTGAGGTTGTGAATTGCAATCGTCCACCGCTCACCCCTCACTTTTGAAGCACATAGAGAAGCAACGGTGGCCGACACAGGACAAAGATGTCGTCGTCTGAGACAGCAGAGAGTGACTAGCACTCAGAGAAGTTTGTCCGTTTAGGGCTACTGTAGAAACATGGCAGCGTAAAATGGCGACTTCACTGTAAGGGGACCCGCAGTGTATGGAGATAGAAATGGCTCATTCTAAGGTAATAAAAACATAACAATTCATTATGTATATTTATATACACCACTGAAAACATAGTTATGTATATTATATTGCATTTACGTCAGTAGATCCTCATAAATATTACACACTGCACCTTTAAATTGGGTTGCACAATGATTTTAGTGGTTTTTTATTTATTTATCGGTAACGGCTTCCACATTTTTTTACATTCTTTACCATCATCTAGTGCTCACTTAAAGGGTTAGTTCAGGTTAAACCACTGTAGTCACATGGACTATTTTAACAATGTCTTTACTACCTTTCTGGGCCTTGAAAGTGTTAATTAAATAGCTGTCTAAGAAGGGGTCAGAGATCTCTCGGATTTCATCAAAAATATCTTCATTTGTGTTCCAAAGATGAACTAAGGTCTTACGAGTTTGGAACGACATGAGGGTGAGGAATTAATGACAGAACTTTCATTTTTGGGTGAAATAACCCTTTAAAAGTTCTTATTTATAATCCTACCAACTTAGTAACACCGGTAAATGTAATCTTTCAAATCTCAAAATGAGTACCCATCTTTCATATGCTTATAATATTGTGAATTTACTTATAGCCTAGTCTTTAAAACTACCAGTGAATCCATTTTAAACAATGATTATGTTAGATATCGTTTCGATCAAAATTCTGCTACTATTTGTTATTAGTTATATTATTCTACAATTTGTTATTGTATTTTCAAATAATGATCAATGTTGATATGTAGCATTCACTTTTAAAAATTATTAATAAGGATATTTAAAGAGGAAATGTGTCATTTCTGTGCCTCTAATGTCACCAAACGGAGTTGCAAAAAGTATCTTAAAAGTATTTTAAAATGCCTTTTCATTGGAACTGGTTCTTTGAAAGATAGCAGTGCTGAAGAGTCTTGAACTAGAACCAGGACGACTGAACAGACCTTGTTAGGCTCTTGGGTGTTGATTTGCTGAAGCAGCGGTCTACATGCATTTGATTAATGTGCCGAGGGTCTAAACCTGTGTGGGTTCTGACAGCACTATGATTGATCGTTACCCGTATATCATATATAATCATTAGTGGAGTGAATGCGTCATTATCATCATCATCAGACAAGAGAAGCTACATGTTCCTCCTCTCTTAAATGTGTGTGTGTGTGTGTTTGGCCTCACATGGGAAGCTCACACCATATGTTCTTCACTCATTTCTCCTTTAACTCTGTGTTGATGAATGCACAGCTCTCTACAGACCCCTCATGCAGGAGGTGCAGAGTGTGTTTTAGAGTTTAGGAGTTCTTACATCAGGTCTATGTAAGTGTTACAGCAGTATTGCAGAAAGTTCATCGTGTTCCTCTATCCAGGGGCTGCTGGGATTCTAAGAGTGGACAGAATGGAGAAAAAGAAGAGAGAAAGAATTATTAAGTGAAATATTTATTTCAAATATTATTATGAAAACAGTAATATATTACATTACATTATACTGAACTCCCAAAACAAAACAAAAGGTTGCTGCTTAAAAGTAAGTCTACATATACACTCACCTAAAGGATTATTAGGAACACCATACTAATACTGTGTTTGACCCCCTTTCGCCTTCAGAACTGCCTTAATTCTACGTGGCATTGATTCAACAAGGTGCTGAAAGCATTCTTTAGAAATGTTGACCCATATTGATAGGATAGCATCTTGCAGTTGATGGAGATTTGTGGGATGCACATCCAGGGCACTAAGCTCCCGTTCCACCACATCCCAAAGATGCTCTATTGGGTTGAGATCTGGTGACTGTGGGGGCCATTTTAGTACAGTGAACTCATTGTCATGTTCAAGAAACCAATTTGAAATGATTCGAGCTTTGTGACATGGTGCATTATCCTGCTGGAAGTAGCCATCAGAGGATGGGTACATGGTGGTCATAAAGGGATGGACATGGTCAGAAACAATGCTCAGGTAGGCCGTGGCATTTAAACGATGCCCAATTGGCACTAAGGGGCCTAAAGTGTGCCAAGAAAACATTCCCCACATCATTACACCACCACCACCAGCCTGCACAGTGGTAACAAGGCATGATGGATCCATGTTCTCATTCTGTTTACGCCAAATTCGGACTCTACCATCTGAATGTCTCAACAGAAATCGAGACTCATCAGACCAGGCAACATTTTTCCAGTCTTCAACTGTCCAATTTTGGTGAGCTTGTGCAAATTGTAGCCTCTTTTTCCTATTTGTAGTGGAGATGAGTGGTACCCGGTGGGGTCTTCTGCTGTTGTAGCCCATCCGCCTCAAGGTTGTGCGTGTTGTGGCTTCACAAATGCTTTGCTGCATACCTCGGTTGTAACGAGTGGTTATTTCAGTCAAAGTTGCTCTTCTATCAGCTTGAATCAGTTGGCCCATTCTCCTCTGACCTCTAGCATCAACAAGGCATTTTCGCCCACAGGACTGCCGCATACTGGATGTTTTTCCCTTTTCACACCATTCTTTGTAAACTCTAGAAATGGTTGTGCGTGAAAATCCCAGTAACTGAGCAGATTGTGAAATACTCAGACCGGCCCGTCTGCCATTAGGTTATGATTTACATTTACATGAATCCCGTAAGTGATATAATTTTTATTCAAAATGGCAAAATTTGACAAAAAAGTTCAGGCATTTCTGTCGTAAAACTGTTGTGAAATATGAAATGTTTGGCTTCTTACATCACACTTTTTCACCGTTAAAATGGATGTTTAATATTCCACCGAAATGGAATTCAGGCTCGGCTTCTGTGAACAGTCAAAGCCCCGTATGCTTCAAGCGAAATTGAAGAACTGATGTGATGTGACGTAATTTTGAACAAAATCAGGCCAAAACAAACTTTGTTTCCGGAAAAGTTAGCTTTGGCTGGTAAACACCTTTGTACTCCCATTGGTCCATGGCGATTACGTAATAGGTAGGTGTGACGCAGAGGTGCTGCCTTTTTTCACGCCGAAATCTTTTCTGGTTTATTTCCTCTGTTCACAACAAGAAGAACACACTGGGGAGCTGCTTTATATGTTGAAAATGAAGTTGTACTTTTGATGAAACAAGACACTGACACTGTTTTTCATGTTTAATACGGTAAAGCTGTTTGATTTTAAGCAATGTATTGTATAAAGTGCTATATAAAAAAAACATGACTTGACTTTACTAAAGTGTCGAAATGCTGAGCTTGTGCAAACATATCCACGTTGCTATGATCAGATGATTTTCTTATGCTTTATTTAAAAAATGCTTGCTGTTTTCTCAATTTTGTTGTGTGTTTTGTTATTGAGAGGAAAGCGCGCATTTACATATTCATCTAACCATCGCTCTCAGCAGAGTGGGCGGCATCAGATGTTTGATAACAGTATATCACTGCTCACGCATTTCAAACTTAATTTTACCCCTGAACGAAAAATAACTTTGCCTTAAAGCCCCGCCTTCTTTGATTTGATTGGCTATCTCAAACATTTTGACATTTACAAGTGCTTTTAGACAAGTAGCGGCATGACAATATTTTTAGCTGACGACGATACGCGATAAATGAGATTATATTTTAACACTATTTTTAAGAAATCTTCAATTACAAAATATATGACTGGAAAAATAGTCTTATTGAACTTAAAGGTGCACTATGTAACATTTTTTCAGTAAAATGTCCAAAAACCACTAGGCCAGTGCTATATATTTTGTTCAGTTGAGTACTTACAATATCCCAAATGTTTCCAACTATTTGTAAATCATGAGGAAATTGCTATTTTAACCAAGGAACCGGGACGTGTGAGGGAGTCGCCTGTCAATTGCGTCATATCTGCGTTACCCTCGGTTTCTGGTTTTATTTAGCAGAAACGCTTTACTCTTACTGCAGTGTGCAACAAGTGTCATAGCAGCCGCCGAGCGAGCGCACAGAGTAACGTCATAACATCATTTTCAACAGAGCTGCGTTACCCTATACTCATGACCGGAAAAGCGGAAATGGCGCCGGCGACTGTGGCATAATAAAAGTCCCGCTGCTTGTGAGGCGTGTGTTGCGCAATCGCTCCAGCGGCCTTGCTCAGCTCCCACAACACTCGGTCCTGCTCTGCTTCATACTACAGTAACGTAAATAATCGCATCCATGAACATGATTTCTGCCTGAGTCCTATCCCGATTCTTTTCCACCGGCTGCAAGGTGAAGTCCACATGTCCCAATATACTGCGCTCAAACTTGGCGTCATCAAACTATGCCTTTGTTTTGAATAGGCGACCTCTAGTGGACGGAAAAGTTACATAGTGCACCTTTAAAGTCACAAAATGCAAAACAGTGCAGGTGCATTTTGAAATGTTTCAACTATTCATCTTGTTATGAATGTCTGAGTATGAATTACTATATGCAGAACAATATAATGCATTAGGTTTTGCCACAAACTCAACTCCGTCATGCTGATACCGCAAGACAGCTTTTCATCTTGATGAGAAATATTGTCACGTTTTAATATCGCGAGATCTCACCACATCCCTATTAGTGCTGTCATCCTAACAACATACAGAGTAGTTCGTAATGGAGTGCAGCAGAGCAGCATCAAGAATATCAAATATCAAGGTGAACAATTTGACTGAACAATCTGATTATTGGAGTGGATGTGTCCCCCTCACAGTTTATGGTGGTTATAGGCGTAACACACTTTTTTCCATTGTAGAATCTCCATGAGATTAACAAAGTCACTCAATCCCACTGTTGTCAGCATGGCATTTGTGTGTGTGTGTGTGTGTGTGTAGTCCGCTCATCTCTATCATGTCTCATCTCCGATCCTCTCAACCCCTGTAATCTTTGCAGAATTAAGTTCAGCTTAGTCCATTAGCAGCCTAATGGAAACATCTGAGAGTTTAGAGTCACTTAATCAGACGCCTTCCCATTATGTGATCAGAGAGACAGTGATTTTGGGTGCCGCTGGCCCTGTAATCCAATGGAAGATGGCATGATCCTGAATAAGAATGGTTTTGGAAAAACTCAGGGTGTCATCTTGCATCTTTTCTACTCATCCTCTGACTTATTGCTGCTGGTATCTAGCAAGCAAGTAGGCTACATACTTCCTTATTTCTTGTACATACAATATAGATAGAACAAGAAAAAGACAACACTTTCATAATTCACTAAACAGTATTATATTTTATTTCTATATTTCCTGTAACCTAGTTCTGCATTCCTTCCATGATCTGAACTAATTTTCCTCCAAGAGCGATGAGATGAAAGGAGCCATTCTGGCTCTAAGTGCAGAAGACTGTAAAGAAGCCATTCTGGCTCTGCGCTCCCACAGCAGCTCTGTATTACAGGCACAAGCTGTAGGGAACCAGTCGCACTCCTTCACTGCCAACTGCACGGCTGCTCGGGAAAATGGTGATTATCATGAGCGCTGCGGTTGGGATTGGGTAGCCTCGTTAACTAGTACTAATGCTAACGGGCCTCATGCTGAGGAAACCTTCAGCCAGAAATATGCTGTTAATGCCATATCTCATAAAGCAGAGCCTTATGTTGCAAAGCAACTTTCCATCCTAACATTCAGATCATTGACCACAGTGAGCAAATGGCTATACACATCCCCATACTATTGCTTTTTAGGGCTTGGTGTTGATACAGATTTCCTAGTTTAATTATATTCCTTTTCTGTATAATTTGGACAATTTTTTAATTATTTTTAATTTCAAATTTTATTATTTTGCTGCATATTTTGAAATTGCATTTCTTGTGCAAAACTATATGATATATTACAACTATATATTAAATACATGACATATAACTACAGTCTTGCTCAAAAGTTTACACACCCCTTGCAGAATCTGTGAAAATGTGAATCATTTTAACAAAATAAGAGAGATCATACAAAATGCATTTTTTATTTAGTAATGTCATGAAGATATTTTACTTTAAAGATGTTTACATATAATTCACAAAATAAACAAAAATATAGCTGAATTTATAAAAATGACCCTGTTCAAATCAAATCAAAATTTTCTCGGGGGACCATGCCCCCCAACCCCCCTAACTACCTCACATTTGGGATGACAAAAAAAGGTCATTGCAAAAGAGGCTGGCTGTTCACAGAGCTCTGTGTCCAAGCACATTAATAGAGAGGCGAAGGGAAGGAAAAGATGTGGTAGAAAAAAGTGTACAAGCAATAGGGATAACCGCACCCTGGAGAGGATTGTGAAACAAAACCCATTCAAAAATGTGGGGGAGATTCACAAAGAGTGGACTGCAGCTGGAGTCAGTGCTTCAAGAACCACTACGCACAGACGTATGCAAGACATGGGTTTCAGCTGTCGCATTCCTTGTGTCAAGCCAATCTTGAACAACAGACAGCGTCAGAAGCGTCTCGCCTGGGCTAAAGACAAAAAGGACTGGACTGCTGCTGAGTGGTCCAAAGTTATGTTCTCTGATGAAAGTAAATTTTGCATCAGGGTCCCAGAGTCTGGAGGAAGAGAGGAGAGGCACACAATCCACGTTGCTTGAGGTCCAGTGTAAAGTTTCCACAGTCAGTGATGGTTTGGGGTGCCATGTCATCTGCTGGTGTTGGTCCACTGTGTTTTCTGAGGTCCAAGGTCAACGCAGCCGTATACCAGGAAGTTTTAGAGCACTTCATGCTTCCTGCTGCTGACCAACTTTATGGAGATGCAGATTTTATTTTCCAACAGGACTTGGCACCTGCACACAGTGCCAAAGCAACCAGTACCTGGTTTAAGGACCATGGTATCCCTGTTCTTAATTGGCCAGCAAACTCGCCTGACCTTAACCCCATATAAAATCTATGGGGTATTGTGAAGAGGAAGATGCGATATGCCAGACCCAACAGTGCAGAAGAGCTGAAGGCCACTATCAGAGCAACCTGGGCTCTCATAACACCTGAGCAGTGCCACAGACTGATCGACTCCATGCCACGCCGCATTGCTGCAGTAATTCAGGCAAAAGCAGCCCCAACTAAGTATTGAGTGCTGTACATGCTCATACTTTTCATGTTCATACTTTTCAGTTGGCCAAGATTTCTAAAAATCCTTTCTTTGTATTGGTCTTAAGTAATATTCTAATTTCCTGAGATACTGAATTTGGGATTTTCCTTAGTTGTCAGTTATAATCATCAAAATTAAAAGAAATAAACATTTGAAATATATCAGTCTGTGTGTAATGAATGAATATAATATACAAGTTTCCCTTTTTGAATGGAATTAGTGAAAGAAATCAACTTTTTGATGATATTCTAATTATATGACCAGCACCTGTACATTCCTGGGTATGATTAAAGGGGCACTGGTTGCGCTGTATGTTTGTGATTCACAAAAATAACCGGTTCATAAGAGTAATTTTGTTTAATGAATTGAAATTTTGAGGTCGTACTGTACTGTTTGTTATGGTGTGCAGCCCGAAAACAACTCAAAAGAACTATGTGTTTTCTTTTATTTTGTGGCACACAGATATTTTATATATTACATTCAATCCAGACAACAGACATTGTAAAATTTGACTTTTGCTGTAGGGCTGTAGATTCAGCAATGGCGGCGTAGATTCATTAGTGCGGGTGGGCCACTGCAAAAACAAGAAACACTGGCATAGAAGAAGATATTGTGATTTTATTAATCAGTATCAAGATAATTGTAAATAAACATTGCAATTAATTAAATTGACCTTGTCTTGTTGCTTTTGTTATACATTAAAGCTAAAAATACCCATTTTATAAAATACAACTGTAAGAAGAGATGAAAAATTAGAGAAAGTGAGGGCATGCATTTGGGTGGGAGATTGGACACTTGGGATGTAGGAAGCCCATAACAGCTGCCAGCGGATTAAAACAGCTTTAAAACAGATTAACACTTTATTTACTCGGTTTGTGTGTGAGAGAGAGAAAAGCAGACTTTTTGGTTGGTCCAGAATGAGAATCTATTACTGTGTTGATTTAGTGCATTTATAGTGGCAAAGTTATTATTCTTGCAGGGTATATAGAAGATGAAATGTTGTGTATACATCAGTCAATGAAAGTCCTACTTGTGTTCCATGCCTTTCAAAAATAAGTCGATTTTTAGTGATTTGGCCTCCATTCAATCTCACACTCTCCATTTCCCTCATCTGTCTTTCTGTCCTCCATTCTTTACCACTCTCTCATGCGCTTCCCTCAGCTTTAGTTGGTCTCTCTGGGACATAAAACAAGTAAATGATATGGCCCTGACCTTTAGAGGGCATGCTTTATTTCGTATGAAGAAAAATTGTGGATGGAGAAGAAGGTGAGAGAATATAAGGTGCACATGTAGGTTGACCTTTTCAAAGTGTAATTCACAAGAAACCTTAAATTAACTACAAATGATTGCATATTTTAATTTGCCCTGTTTCTGTCACTATTGTGCCTGATTAGAAATCAAACAGCTTGTATGTGTCTTAAAGATCAAAATATGCCAATTCATGTTTTTTTTTAATATCCCATATTGCATTATACTTTTTTTAATTAACCCACATAATTCATTGTACAACATAAAAATTAATGGCTGCAGTAAGCCATCGGCTTATTTTTAAATGGATGGTTGTAAAATCCCCTAATTTAGTATTAAACTTCAGACTTCAATATGAGCAATATTGTTTCTCTGTGCTGTTATAGTTATAGTCGTGGTGTGGATTGCTATTCTGTTATATTTATAACTATTTTTATAACTAAACTATATTGCCCAAAGTTTTGTGACACCCCTCCAAATGATTGAATTCAGTTGTTCCAATTACTTCCATGGCCTTGGGATGGGATTCCATGGCCGAGCAGCTGCATCCAAGCCTTTCATCACCAAGTGCAATGCAAAGCTTCAGATGCAGTGGTGTAAAGCATGCCGCCACTGGACTCTAGAGCAGAGGAGACGTGTTCTCTGGAGTGACGAATCACGCTTTTCTGTCTGGCAATCCGATGGACGAGTCTGGGTTTGGTGGTTGCCAGGAGAACGGTACTTGCCTGACTGCATTGTGCCAAGTGTAAAATTATGGTGTGAGGTTGTTTTTCAGGGGTTGGGCTTGGCCCCTTAGTTCCAGCGAAAGGAACTCTTAATGCTTCAGTATACCAAGACATTTTGGACGATTTCATGCTCCCAACTTTGTGGGAACAGTTTAGGGATGGCCCCTTCCTGTTCCAACATGACTGTTCACCAGTGCACAAAGCAAGGTCCATAAAGACATGGATGAGCGAGTTTGGTGTGTAGGAACTTGACTGACTTCTCCAACATCAGTGCCTGACCTCACAAATGCGCTTCTAGAAGAATGGTCAAAAATTTCTATAAACACACTCATAAACCTTGTGGAAAGCCTTCCCAGAAGAGTTGAAGCTGTTATAGCTGCAAAGGGTGGGCCAACTCCATATTAAACCCTACGGATTAAGAATGGGATTAAAGTTCATGAGACGTCCCAAAACATTTGGCAATATATACTGGTATATCTTTGTTATCGTTATAATTGTCCTGTGTAATTGTTGGTGTGAACGGACCTTTAAAAGCCCAGATATATATCAAGTGAAACCGAAGAACGAACGGTTGTGACGTAATTTCGAACAAAATCAGGCCAAAACTAACTACATTTGGAGTTTGTTTTGGGAGTTCGAAACAGCTTGCTAAAGCAAACTTTCCAGAAAAGTTTGCTATGTCTGGTAAACACCTTTGTACTCCCATTGGTCCGTGGCGATTAGGTAATAGGTAGGTGTGTGCGGAGGCTCTGCCTTCTTTCTTTTCTGCTTAATTTCTCCTGTTCAGTCCGTGGAGGTCACACATCCACAAATAAATACATGAACACACTGGGGAGCTGCTTTATAGTAGAAAATGAAGTTGTACTTCTGATAAAACGAGACACTGACACTGTTTTTCATGTTTAATATGATAAAGCTGCTTGATTTTAAGCTATGTATTGTATAAAGTGCTATATAAAAAAAAACATGACTTTACCAGAGTGCCGAATTGCAGAGCTTGTGCAAACATATCCATGTTGCAATGATCAGAAGATGCTTTTCTTATGCTTTATAAAAAAATGCGTTTATTTTTTTAAGAGGAAAGCGCGCAGCACATATTTACATATTAAGCATTGTGCGCGGAGTCAGATGTTCGCTAACAGTACATCGCTGCTCACACATTTCAAACTTAATTTTACCCCTAAACAAAGAAAGAAAAAGAACTTTGCCATGAGTATATCAGTGTAAGCTCCATCCGTTAGCCCAAAAACGGAATCTAACGGCTTGGTTGAAGGATTCTGCGTGTAAGCCTTTTCAGCATTTCTGTTAAATTCACTTAATTTATTAATATCTAATTTTAAATCTGACTCCATGAATAAAGTGATCTGACTCCAATTTTATGTGACTTCGTTCATTTTGTTACGTTTGTAATTTAACAGCTGGTGATTCGTTGTGATTTAATTTGGATCGTTGATTTTTCTTAGTATATATTATTTTCAAATATTCGTTCATCAAGGGACCCAATATCACACAGAGACTGAATGCTTGCGAAAATTACATTAGCTCACGGACACAAACCCGCCAGTTCTGATATTAGTCAGAGGATTGCAGAGTGAATATTTTACCTTTAAGTGGTCGCACCTACAACAAAAAGTGTAATTTGATTAATAGACACGAAAGCTGCAACTTGTTAATACAGTAATAGTCAGAAAGCAGATTATCCCGCATGCTGCGCTCCATGCTTCAGTCATGGGGTCCTCAGTTTGATCTATCCTGGCAAAAGATTTGCGGAAATAACGGACTCCGCATTGATCCATACTAGAATAATGATTTCAGAAAATACAAGATAAATCAAGATTAACATTTATTTTAGCCAGACAGAACTTAAATAAACATAATTAAACATGAATCCATGGTACACAACTTTCAGCATAAAAATATAAAATACAATTACAAGGTAATATGAAAATAGTTTCAAAGAGTCATTTTATCTGGCACAGTACACACAGTGTGTGTGAGTGCCTCTCGGACACTGACACAGCACGGCATGGGGGCTCTGGCTACAGAATGTTCCCAAATGGCAGCTCTGCTACCCTTCCTTAAATACCCAGACGAGAACAAAGGGTGGTAAATATTTGCAACACAACACCTAGTTTGGGGGAGAGGATCGGATATCTTTGAGGAGACCACTCAAAAAGGGAGAACATAATTCTCATGTTTCAATCTTTCTCGTCCTACCAGTGATAGCAGTGAAGTTGAGACCATTTTACCAATCGCAAAATGGTCTCAACCATTGGTCTCAACCAATGGTCTCAACCTTTAAAAAGATACCACACATGAAAGGGGAAAAACAATAGATTTACAAGATACATCATCTGTGGTATATCTGCATTCTGTGACTTGAATCAGGGGGAGGGAAGGGAGGAGGGAGAGAGGGAAGGGAGGAGGGAGAGAGGGAAGGGAGGAGGGAGAGAGGGAAGGGAGGAGGGAGAGGGGGAAGGGAGGAGGGAGAGGGGGAAGGGAGGAGGGAGAGGGGGAGAAGGTTTTGGGCAGGCCGATGTCCTACACTCTTTCTGTGAGATCTTCTCTCCAGATTAGTGAGTTTTATTGTTCTATTGCAGGGGGTTGGATCTTAAACTTTTGTCTTAGCAGTAAAACCGATTCTTACATCAGGGACTTTACTGCTTTCATTTTTTAAAAGAAAATAAAAATCCAGCCAGCCTGATCAAGCATGGTACAAAGTTTGACAGGAAATACGGGGCAACCTTTCCCTCACATGAGATCGACCAATAGCAAACCACAACCATCCAATCAATTCACCATGGACAAAATCAAGTCCCTCCCTACATTTTTTCTTATTTGAGAAGCTGTTTCACTCAGATATACGTCACAGTAGGGAAGAAAAGACGATCACAACTATCATTTCATGACGACTCTAAACAGATACATAAAAAAATCAAAAGCTCTTTTGGCTTTTTGATGCATGCAAAAATTGACATTGACATTCTGGTCTTTCAATGAACTCACTGTCCTTCAAGGGACTTGGTCCTGCTGAGTGTTTCTGCATATGAGTGACATTCATGTCAATATAAATTTTTTGAACAGTATTCTAAGAATGGCCTTTGTGAAAAGTTCAATGTTTAGTGCAGAAGTTTTTATTTCAAAACATCTTCAAAAAGCTTATTTCTTTCTCTCTCTTTCTTCTCTTAGTGAACAAGCACAAGCCATGGATCGAGACATCATACCATGGCGTCATCACAGAGAACACAGATGTGGTTCTGTTGGATCCTCCTTTAGTGGCTCTGGACAAAGATGCACCAGTTCCATATGCAGGTAAGAAAGCAAGAAATAAAAGATTTATAGGCTACTGGGTTTGTAGTACAGTGCCGCACACACATCTTTCCTGAGGCCGCCTCAGTTGACGAGTGTGTGCTCCATCTGTTCTTTCTGATTATTAGATGCATTATGCTTTTCCAGATCCCTGCTGGTTGCCAGATCGCACTGCCAGTCTATCACATACTCCAACCAGATTTTCTCTGATACACTTAAACTGAGCCACTGCCTGAGGACACACACACACAGACACACGTTGGGTTTCCATGTTTTATGGGGATCTATCTATCTATCTATCTACACTGTAAAACATAATACACTATATCTATTATACTGGCGCAACAGATTACAAACAATATTATTAATTAAATCCAACAAATAAGAATTGAGTTAGAATGAATCAAATTATTTCCTTAAGTGTCAACCATTTAAAACGAGTAACTGCAAATAGCACACAAATTACAGCTAAAGACACCTGATAATAACAAGCAGAATCACTGAAGGAAAGAGAAACAACAAGAACTACAACTGACTTCATCCAGTCTTAGATGAAATCAGCTGAAGATAAAAGAAGACATTAAATCTCTCAAGATCTCAGCAGAGGAGGATTAAACAACTCCACAAACAGCATTACCAGCTTCACTTATTGCTAACCAGATTGACTTTATTTCTGTCATACGTCTACAGAATTAACACAGGTTTAGATGTTTTATTGAAAATGTTTGGTCACCATTATGGTGATCAGTGTTTCCTTTAGTTGGGCAGTTTGACTCTTGGCTTTTTATCTGAGTTGGTGGTTTTTGTAATAGTGTTTATCAAAACACATCATTTGTTGCAAAGGAAACCATGAACAAAGATGATCAAGTTTTAATCATCATAAAGAAAAAAATGTACTCATCTCATAACTGTAAGTAGTCATTTGATATACTGACAATATTTTGTTGGCACAGGTCAGACATTTGGAATTTTAATTTTTAAATACACTGTAGGATTTTTTTTTTTAATACACAGACATACAGAATCAGCATATGAATCTTAACAATGGTGACATGCTTCATGATGCAATGCATGCTGGGAGTCATGAGTCACCATAGTATAAAACCCAGCATGTATTACGGCATGAAGCATGTCACCATTGTTGAGATGCATATGCCGATTCTGTATGTATCTAAAATGCTATGTCTGATCTGTACCAACAAAATAATATTGGTGAAAATCTATCAATATCAAATAACTATTTTTGGTCAGTTAAAAGATTAATACATTTTTCTTTGCAATGATTAAAATTGTATAATTTGATCGGCTTTATGATATGTTTAAGGCTTCCTTTGCAACAAATTATGTGTTTTAGCAAACATAGTTACACCAAAAACCACAAACTGATTTTGAAAAAAGCCAAGAGTCAAACTGCACAACTAAAGGAAACACTGATCACCATAATGGTGACCAAACATCCATCTATCCATCCATCCATCTATCTATCTATCTATCTATCTATCTATCTATCTATCTATCTATCTATCTATCCATCCATCTATCTATGCAATTCTGCATCCTGTTTGCCACCTCAGTTCAACTGAAAAGGCATCTAATTTCAGTTCTGAATGGTGCACAACCCTGCAGTTTCAGACTGGAATCAATATAAAATATGTTCTAAAGCATTACAAAGCATTTTAATAAGATTTAGGTTGAATTAATTTTAAAATAACAATTAGCATAGCTCAGAGAGTCTTTCTTTTTACTCTGCCTCCAGCTCTTATTCTTTAGTTTTTTTCCTTCTCTGATGATTTAATGCCACTGGTGCATTTCATTTCTCTCCATAAAATACAATCAGATTTAACAGTCTCTTCACTTTCTTATTCCTCCTAAATAAACTAGTTCTTTGGGGAGTGTTAGTGGAGGTTTTACTGACAGAATTCTAGTCAGACGCAGCTGCTGGTGAAAGAGACCGAACCCCCAAAAAAGACAGCGAGATCCTTGATACCTAACCCACAAACACACACACACACACACAGGCTTCCATATTTTATGGGGACTTTCCATAGACATAATGATTTTTATACTGTACAAACTGTATATTCTATCCCCTAAACCTACCCATCATTGAAAACTTTCTGCATTTTTGTATTTTAAAAAAATCAAAAAATAAATAAAAATAATAATAATAATTTAGTATGATTTATAAGCTGTTTTCATCATGGGTGCCGAAAAAAAATCCCCTCAAGGTAAAAAATGACTGGTATTACTATCTTTGTGGGGACATTTGCTCCCAAAAATGTAGGGTTTACCAGGACCACACACACAGACACACACATATTTCTTGAATTTCTCGCAATATACATATAAGCACTCCATCTCTTAAAATGTAATCAAAATGCAACCATGACCTTTATCTATGCACAAATAATCTATACATTAAATATCACTCTTGGTGCATTTCAATATTATAGAAAATAATGTGTGTAAAATAACACCCAACACTGCTTTGACCTACATTAATGTGACTGAAATGTTAAAAGATACATGTACCATTGATTTTAATGACGCAAAGATAAATTTTGTCTCTAAGAACATCCCGCCCAGACTCTGTGCTTCACTGTGATTCTATGAAAGCATCGTGAGCGCTTTCCGCATGGGATCTTGCATTGGGTTTTCAGAACATCTCTAGACTCCAAAATAATAATAATAATAAAAAATAAAAAAACATGCGTATTTCACCAATGAAGTGGCATCTATGTATCTCCAGAATCACTGGAGGCAAAGCAGAACTGATATTGAAGCTCTGATGCTTGTTTATGTTGTCTTGTCGGCACCTGTTCCTTTCATGTGATTTACTGCCACATGTGACCTTTCTCAAACATCACTGACTGTATTCTGACAAGGAAATTAATTAACTAGTGTACACAACACATTCTCTTGAGAAAGACGGAAAGGGGAGGAAGAAAATGAGATAACAGAAAGGTTCTTGGTTATAGATAAAAAAAAAAAAAATAGAGAGCAAGAGTTTAATATCCCTCAAGATTAAGCCACCAAAAACAACAAAATAATTCTGTTGTTACTGGGAAAAAAATATTTATACAATATATTTATACAATATATTTTTGATAATTACAGTAAAATAAAATTTTAAGAAAAATAACATTTATACATTATTTATGTTATTATATAAATTATACATACGTTCATACATTGTAACTTTCATCATATATATTTATAAATAAATAATATTTATATATATTTATTAATAAATCATATTTCACATATATTTATTAATACATAATATTTCGCATATATTTATACAGTGGTGGTCAGAATTATTGATCAAATGTGGCTGTAAAAAATAATAAAATAATAAAAAATTCACAAAAATCTAAACTTTCATTGAAGTAAAAGAATTGAAAGTGGGGGGTAAATCACATTATGAAATAAATGCTTTTCTCCAGAACACGTTGGCCATAATTATTGGCACCCTTTTATTAAATACTTTTTGCAACCTCCTTTAGCCAAGATAACAGCTCTGAGTCTTCTCCTATAAGGCCTAATAAGTTAAACACCTGACAAGAGATCAGAGACCATTCCTCCATACAAAATCTCTCCAGATCCCTCAGATTCCCAGATCCATGTTGGTGGTGCTTCTCTTCAGTTCAGCCCACTCATTTTCTATAGGGTTCAGGTCAGGGGACTGGGACGGCCATGGCAGAAGCTTCATTTTGTGTTCAGTGACACATTTTTGTGTTGATTTTGATGTTTGTTTTGGATCATTGTCCTGATGGAAGATCCAACCACGGTCCATTATAAGATTTCTAGCAGAGGCCGTCAGGTTTTGATTTTTTATCTGTTGGTATTTGCTAGAATCCATGAAACCATGTATCTGAACAAGATGTCCAAAACCTTCAGCAAAAAAAATAGGCCCACAACATTAAAGATCCAGCAGTATTTTTAACCGTGGGCATGGGGTACTTTTTATCCCTGTTTGCACCAAACCCATCTGGTGTGTTTGCTGCCAAAAAGCTCTTTTTATAGTTTCATCTGACCACAGAACCAGGTCCTTTTGGAATTTCCAGTCCTGTCTGACAACTGAATATACTGGAGTTTGTTTCTGGATGAGCAAGAAGGATTTTTCTTAAATCCCTCCCAAACAACATGTGGTGATGTAGGGTCTGCGATTCTCCACCTGTGATCCTTGGAGAGTCTTTGGACACTCAAACTTTCCTCCCCGCCGTGCATTAAGACAATATAGAGACACGTCCTCATCCAGGCAGATTCATAACATCTTTAGTTGATTGGAACTTAATTATTGCCCTGATGGTGGAAATGGGAATTTTCAATGCTTTCGCTATTTTCCTACAGCCACTTTCTATTTTGTGAAGCTCAACAATTTTTGCTGCACATCAGAACTATATTCTTTGGCTTTGCTCATTGTGATGAATGATTAAGGGAATTTGGCCTTTGTGTTTCCTCATATTTATACTTTTTACAGCCATCTTACAGCAGATTTATTTTTACAGCCATCTTTGATCATATTTACCAGGGGTGCCAATAATTCTGACCACCACTGTATGTTGTGCGTAGATAGATACATGGACAGATACATATATCGATAAACAAGTTTACAGCACTTTTAACTGAACCAAGAACATATTATTCATGCATTCAAAAGCAAAGGTCTGATTGAATTGTCTTAACATGTCTTCGATATGATGTTACAGGTAATGTACCTATAAAATTGCAATTGAATATAAAGTTTAATTAATGGTTCTCAAGCAACCAACGATGAAGTGTAATTAATTAAGAGGGTGTAATTTATGCTGAAACAAGAGTGAGTTTGTTAAGAGGGTAATTGCTTTCAGGTTACAAAACAACATGCTGAATAATTGATGTGTGTTAAGCTCCAGTGATCTGAACAGAACGTCGTAATGGAGTAGCGATTTATACAGAGCTGTGTGGATGAAAATAGCCAGAGGTTCTTAAAGTCAAAGGTTGCAGTGAATGCTATGAAATGCAAGATTCATCATGTAGTTGCTAAGCAATGCTTTGATATGTTTTAATTCTAAACACTTTGAAGAACTTTACCTCACACCTGCTTTAAAACACCAGGGTCTGAAATTAACATTTGTTAAGTGGCAAATGAGAGTAAAAAATGCTATTGCTGATTAAAAATACACATTTGCCAGTGGGGGGCCACAATAGGGTCTTTTGTGACAGGCAATACAGTCAAACCAAAAATGATTCAGACACCAGATATATTTGTTTACTAGTGGGTGCTGGACACTATAGTTCATTTATGTAAGTGAGGATAGCAAAATAAAGTGACAGACATATTATACCCCAAAAAAATCTTCATACAGTGGCTACCAGTAAAATTGATAAAAATATGGGACCAAAATTATTCAGACACTTTGACCTGACCATGTTTTGCTTAAGTGTTTTTTCTTTAATTGCTAATGTGACCTTTTACACCACAGACTGAACAAAATGAAGCATTGCTTGGACATTGGTTGACCTAAATTTGTTACGTATCGGTAGGGAAAAATGGGAGCGAGGACTCTAATGCAGGGAAGTGGTTTTATTAAACATAAATAGACAAACACAAAGCAAAAACCCACGAGGGTGAAAATCAAACTTGAAATACCAAATTGACTGGAACAGAACATGAAGCACAACGGGGAAAACAGGAGACAACGACAACGATCCGACACAAGACTGCAAACACGAGGAGACTATAAAGGGTCATAATCAGGAGGGAACAGGTGGGGTTAATTAAACAATAATGAGGTAACAAGAAGGGCGGGGTCCGGACAGAAGACAAGAGCACATGGCCCAGATACAAACCAAAACACAACATGTGCAAAACTAGACAGGACAGACATGTGACATTACCCCCTCCCTACGTAGCGGCTACCAGATGCTTCACCAGGGGACCCAGGAAGACCGGGAGGGACAGACCAGGGCGGGACGGGACGGGAGGGACGGGAGGGACAGACCAGGGTGGGACAGAAAGTTCAGGAGGCCAGGGCGGCCCACACCGTTCAGGAGGACAGGGCGGCCCACCCACGTTCAGGGAGCGGAGTCCTCTCCGGACTTGTAGCAGGAAGCGGAGTCCTCTCCGGGCGCTGGTCAGTGACTGGAGCCATCTCCGAACGCTGGTCAGTGGCAGGAGCCCTCTCCGGACCCGGTGCACGGGGCGGAGCCCTCTCCGGACCCGGTGCACGGGGCGGAGCCCTCTCCGGACCCGGTGCACGGGGCGGAGCCCTCTCCGGACCCGGTGCACGGGGCGGAGCCCTCTCCGGACCCGGTGCACGGGGCGGAGCCCTCTCCGGACCCGGTGCACGGGGCGGAGCCCTCTCCGGACCCGGTGCACGGGGCGGAGCCCTCTCCGGACCCGGTGCACGGGGCGGAGCCCTCTCCGGACTCGGTGCACGGGCTAGCCATGGCAAGGCAATACATTCGGGCGGCTCAGGACACTCCTCCGCGACGACCGCGGGTTGCTCCTTCACCGTTCCCGAATGTCTGGAGGAAGCCCTGTGCTCCTCCCCGGCACGTAGGACTACCCCCACAAAAAACCCCAGCACAGCCCTCCTGGCCGTGTCAGGACTCGGGACCACCGGACTCGGGACCACCGGAACTAGGACCACCGGACTCGGGACCACCGGAACTAGGACCACTGGAACTGGGACCACCGGAACTGGGACCACCGGACTCGAGACCACCGGAACTGGGACCACCGGACGTGGGTGCGTGACTGGGGCCCTCCTTCTCTGTCCCCGTGTCATCGGAGGGCTGGGGCCTCCACTAACTGTAGGTGGAAGAAGGGAACAGTCAGTGGGCTGGGATGCTGCTGGTCGAAGATGTTCAGACTCCTTAAGATGGTACACAAAGTCCCAGAATCCCAGATTCCCCAGCCTCTCCATCTCCCCCGGGCTGAGTGGCATGTCCAGACAGAGATTAAAAACTTCCTTTCTCTCCGCCTCACTATGGACCATATGATCCACCTCCACAAGGAACTGGCAAGCGAAATCTCTCAAGTCAGCCCCCTGCTGACGGATGTATTTAGAGTTCACATATCTCATGATCTGCAGACGTGTAAAGGGTTCCATGGGGGAAGACGGAGAACAAAGGAAATCCATCTCCTGCTGAGTCCTCTGTTGGTCGGATCGTTATGTTACGTATCGGTAGGGAAAAATGGGAGTGAGGACTCAAATGCAGAACAAAACAAAACAAAACAAAAACCCACGAGGGGGAAAATCAAACTTGAAATACCAAATTGATTGGAACAGAACATGAAGCACAACGGGGAAAACAGGAGACAACGACAACGATCCGACATAAGTGTGCAAACACGAGGAGACTATAAAGGGTCATAATCAGGAGGGAACAGGTGGGGTTAATTAAACAATAATGAGGTAACAAGAAGGGCGGGGTCCGGACAGAAGACAAGAGCACATGGCCCAGATACAAACCAAAACACCACATGTGCAAAACAAGACAGGACAGACATGTGACAAAATTGGTATTATCTAAGTGTGTACTTAAATTTAACAGCTGATTGGTTGATTGTAATCCATTACATACCTTTCTATCAAAGTTATCTGACATTATCAAGATGAATTTGTTCTGACACAATTTAACTTTGAGTTTAAAAAAATGTTACAAATAAGCAACAAAAGACTGAAGGGTAATAAGTGATAGAAGCGAAAGAAAGAGTGTGACAGAGGGAAGGACAGAAAGCGTGCTCATAGTGTCAAAGCTCACTTCAGTAATGTGTGTGCGGTGAAGGGTCACTCCGAGAGCAGACGTATACGACTCCCTCAAGGCCTATAAGATGCTCTGTCTCCAAAAGGGACAGTAACAGAGAGTATAAATTATGGCTACTGTGAGTCTCCAGCCTACAGCTGGTTGTAAACATTGATTAAATACATGGCGGTAAGGAGAGACAGTATAGTATAGCTGTGCTCGAATAGCGCCACCATTAGGCAGTGTTCAATATCTGCGTAACATCATGCATTCATCCAGTATTCAGTTTTTGTAGGTATAGAAGTGTCCTTTGTTGCATCCTACAATCCTGTGCATGCAATTCAGCAGTAGGTAAAAATAAATAAAGTGGCTTAAAGGGGTCATGACATAAGAAATCCAATTTGCCTTGATCTTTTGTAAGAGGCATTTGTACCATTAAAACATAAAACTTCCATTATAAACTTCCATTATAAACAGCATTTATTTAAAGTGCCCCTATTATGGATGTTTGAAAATGACCTTTCATGTAGTGTGTAACATTGTTCTAAGTGAATGAAAACATCCTGCAAAGTTTTAAATCTGAAAGTGCACCGTATATAAAGTTGTTGTCTCTCAAAAGTAAGAGTCGACTCTGAGTCAATTAAATGAATCATTTTTTAAACGAGTGCATTTGCTCCCATTTGTGCGCCCATGGGCGTGCTGGTCTGAAAACGAGGTGTGTTCAGGCGCATTGTTGGCTATTGGCTTTGCTATTTTGACCAACAAAAACCTGGTCTAAAGTCAATAGCGCAGTATTTTTTGTGTTATTTAAAGGGCGTGTTAGTAATATGCGCCTATAGGTGGGTGCACAATGTGCATACACTCTGCTTATTACACACACAGGGATGCGCAGCAGCACACAAACATTTTTAAATATTAAAAATAAAAGTATTCCTCTCTGGAAAAGCGTTCAGTCTTTCCGCTCGCAAATCACGCCATATAAATAGTGAATCCGGCATGGTGCAAGCGCAACTGGCTTTTAAAGGGAATGGGAGATGAGACTGATTGGTTTATTGCACGTTACGCCCAAAACTCACCCATGACTCATTAAGAGACTAGGTACAACCCTTTTCGACCATGCGCCTGGCGTGCTGACCTTTTTTTCCCGTCGTTAAACTAACAAAAGTGGATTCAGACACGGTCTGAAAAAGTGTACCGGCGCCATGTGCTTCAGACCATGCGCTTAGGTCATTAAAACAGGGCCCTATAAGTCAAGGAACATATTAAAATATTTAAAAAATCTTTACCATTAAATTAATTCATCAATGTCATAATTTTCCCCCAATAAAATAATACACACAGTAGTCAATTAATGTTTGTTTGATTATCTTGAAAGCTACATTTGAACTAGATCAGTCATTATAGAATAGTAATAACCAGGGCTTGACATTAACACCTGCCAACCCGCCAAATGCGGGTGTTTGTCAGCAGTAGATTGTAATGCAGTCACTCCTACTAGCCACTTTGGCGGGTTGAATTTTATATATAATATAGGCTATACATTTTTCAATTGTAGTCTTTTAAAAAGGCAAAAAAAAAAAAAAAACAACTATGTGCAATGTAGTGTTATCAAAAATATAGATTTTTCGATACTGATACTAAAATATATGAATAGCTTCCAATACTCATTTTCCACAGAATAGATGGACGATACCAGCTGCGCTTTCTCTCTCTCTCATCTCTCCGACAGCGAGTGACACATAAACCCACCTCCCCTCACTCATTTGCTCTGGATTAATATTGTTGCTGTTCCAGGGATTGAATTTCAGCGTGGGATTTCGCATAGATTTTTATATTGTGCTTAAATAGTCAAATACACACAAAATGTCGGTCTTGGCGAGTATTCGCGTAAACACAGTTATGTTTTAAGTGAATGTAAACAAGCATGTGTAACAGTACACTCACCTAAAGGATTATTAGGAACACCATACTAATACTGTGTTTGACCCCCTTTCGCCTTCAGAACTGCCTTAATTCTACGTGGCATTGATTCAACAAGGTGCTGAAAGCATTCTTTAGAAATGTTGGCCCATATTGATAGGATAGCATCTTGCAGTTGATGGAGATTTGTGGGATGCACATCCAGGGCACGTAGCTCCCGTTCCACCACATCCCAAAGATGCTCTATTGGGTTGAGATCTGGTGACTGTGGGGGCCATTTTAGTACAGTGAACTCATTGTCATGTTCAAGAAACCAATTTGAAATGACTCGAGCTTTGTGACATGGTGCATTATCCTGCTGGAAGTAGCCATCAGAGGATGGGTACATGGTGGTCATAAAGGGATGGACATGGTCAGAAACAATGCTCAGGTAGGCCGTGGCATTTAAACGATGCCCAATTGGCACTAAGGGGCCTAAAGTGTGCCAAGAAAACATCCCCCACACCATTACACCACCACCACCAGCCTGCACAGTGGTAACAAGGCATGATGGATCCATGTTCTCATTCTGTTTACGCCAAATTCTGACTCTACCATCTGAATGTCTCAACAGAAATGGAGACTCATCAGACCAGGCAACATTTTTCCAGTCTTCAACTGTCCAATTTTGGTGAGCTCGTGCAAATTGTAGCCTCTTTTTCCTATTTGTAGTGGAGATGAGTGGTACCCGGTGGGGTCTTCTGCTGTTGTAGCCCATCCGCCTCAAGGTTGTGCGTGTTTTGGCTTCACAAATGCTTTGCTGCATACCTCGGTTGTAACGAGTGGTTATTTCAGTCAAAGTTGCTTTTCTATCAGCTTGAATCAGTCGGCCCATTCTCCTCTGACCTCTAGCATCAACAAGGCATTTTCGCCCACAGGACTGCCGCATACTGGATGTTTTTCCCTTTTCACACCATTCTTTGTAAACTCTAGAAATGGTTGTGCGTGAAAATCCCAGTAACTGAGCAGATTGTGAAATACTCAGACCGGCCCATCTGGCACCAACAACCATGCCACGGTCAAAATTGCTTAAATCACATTTCTTTCCCATTCTGACATTCAGTTTGGAGTTCAGGAGATTGTCTTGACCAGGACCACACCTCTAAATGCATTGAAGCAACTGCCATGTGATTAGATAATTGCATTAATGAGAAATTGAACAGGTGTTCCTAATAATCCTTTAGGTGAGTGTATAATGGATATGTGCGTCAGGCTAATAAACCTGCTGCCAAATTGTGAGATAATGATAAAAATATCTATATGGCAGTTTTCCCCCTTGGTATCGATGTCAAAATCATGGCCAGTGAAAATGCTGAGTAGCTAGTAGCTTTGGAAAACTACAAGCCACAGTGGTTCACATAACTATAGTCATTTGTTGTTGAAGACAAATGTTGTGTGTCCTATCAAACCATAAAAAAATCATCATTCACTTAGTAGAAGCCAGTCAAATAAGATAGATGAGTTTGAGTTCTCATTAGTCTTCATGGTTACCGATTGATTGGTTATTCTGTTCAGCTGTGTCCCAATTAGTTCCCTTTGTTTTCCTCTTGTATTAAAAGACCGTTATCATGGCATTCCTGTCGCCGTGCGCTTCATTTACAACCCCTACACGTGACATACAGATAAATCTACATGCTCTTAACTTCAGAAACCATGAACAAAACATCACAAGCCAAATTAGTTTGCTTTGTTCTGTGAATTATTGATTGCAGAGAGCAGCGAGAGATGTTTAAAAACCAAAATGGACAGCATTGAAATACATAGTGGTATACTAAGACTGCATTTATCAAAAATACAGTAAGAACAGTAATATTGTTAAATATTATTGCAATTGCAACTGTTTTCTATTGTAATATATTTTGAAATTATGATGTAACGCTGAATTTTCAGCATCATGACTCCAGTCTTCAGTGTCACATGATCCTTCAGAAATCATTCTAATATGATGATTTGCTCAAGAAATGTTATTATTATTAATGTTGAAAATGGTTGTGCTACTTCATATTTTCTGTAAACCGTGTTACTTTTTTTCAGGATTCTTTGATGAATAGAAAGTTCGAACAGCGTTTATTTGTTGATCAATTTGCTGAATCATCATGGATCACACCTTGCTGAAGAAAAGTATTAATTTCTATTTGGGGAAAAAAATCTTACTGACCCCAAACTTTTAAACAGAAGCGCAGGTAGATGAGAGACACTGAGAATGAAGAATATCCTGATGGAAATACATTGGGAGGAAAAGTGAGAGAAGAAACTAGAATTCTTTTGTTCAAGGGTTCTCTCTCACTCTCTCTCTCTTTGAGCTTTGTGTTCAGCTGACAGCTTATTGGAAATACTGGAGAGCATGTCAATCACACACATGTGTGTGTGTGTGTGTGTGTCCTTTTAGTGGTCCAGCCTTGAATTCATGTGCTCCATACTGATTTTTCATTCCTCTATATAACCAACGCTGTCACGTTCATCTCTATATCCATATTTATGTGTATAATCAGAGCATATATTTAACCTTGACAGAGCATGAATATATATCACAGATATGGAATAACGAGGGGTCTGTTTACATCCAATAGGTTTGTGTGTGAACTATATGGCTCTCTGAAAAACTTCGTTCATATATCTCATATCACACCACGGTCCCTTTCTTCTCTCATAATAAAATACTTTCAACTCAAATCAATATTTCATGTTCATTTATTTATTTATTTAGCAAGATAATGTCCAGTTTCCCATCTTTATTGCAAAATAAACCCTTTCAGCATGATACAAGACTGGTCAAGTCACCCTATCTGGGTTTATTTCGCAATAATTTGCAATAAATGACTCGTACTTAACATTCGTCTCGGGCGATACAATCACAAGTGGTCAGCCGAGACAGACTGCTGTTTATGACTAGTATTAACATGCATCTCTCTGACAGCTTCTGATTGGATTGAAAAACATCCCTCACTTACATTTACATTTCTGCATTTAGCAGATGCTTTTATACAAAGCAACTCACAATAGAGTCACACTACTCACAATTTGTCGCAGAAAGGGGCTGTTCAAACATGCATTAAAAACAAAACAAGAAAAAAAACGAATTTATAAAAACATGTAGACCAATAATTAAATAAAAAATAGTGCAGGCTAAATGCAAGAGTATGCCCACTTACTAGTGTTTCACTGCATTTTAATAAAAAAAGAAGCTGAAATAACAAACAAAAACCCACACATTCGGAATGTTTTTTTTTTCATATGCATAAACACAATATTATTCATTTTTAGTCTTTTGTACTCGCATATGCACAAAGATATCTAGTAAAAGATTTTGGAAATATTATTCAACAAAGGGATTGCTGCTTTTTGCTGCATCTCTCTCACACTTTCTCTCTCTGTTGTTTTGTATACGTGGTGAAAGTGGGATTATTCTGAAGATGAAAGAGAGGAGAGATGGAGAATACTCTTATCGGTGCTGGACAGCAGGGCTGTTTTACACAAACACACACACGCACGCACACACGCATACAATCATATTAATAACTACATTTCACAAAAAGTGAGGGTATAAAACTTACCAGCACAATTCTAGGGTGTTGTGGTCCATTTCCTATGGTCTTTAGGGGTTGCTAAGGTGTTGTAGGTGGTTGCTGTGTGGTTTGTTTCTAGCAAAAGTCAAATGACATCCCCCCTGCAAGCAATAATCGTCATTTCGCCGTCTCGGTTAACTCTAAACCCGATATAGTCTGGCTATGAGTAACCCACTTCTAGCTAAAATAACCTTGAATTTGGTTACATGTCGTTTTTGCCTAAATAACTTGTGAGATGTATGATATTCCATCATGTAAGCAAAGTCAACAGTGATTACAAGGTGTTTGGTTTCATTTTTTTGACATGTTCATGTTCTAGATGACTAGTCTATTCTTGGGCTATGATTAGACTTCTATTACATTTTCACTGACAGCCCAAATGTTGTCTTGTTTTAGCCCAGGGCTGTGTTTGGATGGCTATTAGACGTCTTTTAAACACAAAATTGCTTGCTGGGTTGTTTGAGGCTCAGTGATGATGTCAGCTTGACTAAGTGGACTTCATATAGGTATTACACTGTTGCCCAAAAGTTTGGAATAATTAGGATTATTTAATGTTTTTGAAAGAAGTCTTCACCAAGGCTGCATTTATGTGATCAAAAATACAGTAAAAAAAAAGCAATATTGTGAAATATTATTACAATTTAAAATAACTGTTTTCTATATGAATATATTTTTAAATGTAATTTATTATTGAATTTTTAGCATCATTTCTCCAGTCTTCAGTGTCACATGATCCTTCAGAAATCATTCTAATATGCTGATTTGCTGCTCAATTATCAATTATTGTTGCTCATATTTTGTAACATTATAAATGTCTTTACTGTCACAATTTAATGCATCCTTGCTGTATTAAAGTATTTTTTCCATACTTACCCCAAACAAATATTACTGTTTTTACAGAATTTTTGTTAAAATAAATGCAGCCTATGTGAGCAGAAGACACTTGCACCTCCTGATTTCGCAGAGTTAGACGCATTCCGTCAGGTTGATCCAGAAACAACATTCCTGTCTGAAAATTTCGTCCTAAATTGGGCTCTAGACTCATTCGTCCCACTGTTCGCACTGGTGCGACTAACTTTCTCAGTTGGTCGCACCCTTTTTTTATATTAATCATAATGACCTTACATGTTGATGAATCGTTCACTTCATTTGTATATACTGGTTTTGCATTGATGTAAAGATTGACAGACAGTGACTAAAAGCTTGATATTTACAAAATATTTAATCTGATTTACAACATTGTTTCCAACAAGCATAAATTTAAAAGAAAACATTACTAAAATCATATATAACATAAAACAAAAGTATTATGTGATTAAAAACACTGTATATAATATTATTTGATTATTTCCATGGCAATGCGTCATGCTTGTCACCTGACACACCACAGCCACAATAGCGGCAGATCTATTGTTTTTATTGGCGCGATGGGCGCCGCCATGTTAGTTTGCGCCGTAGTTCAGAGAATTAGAGCTGCCAGATTTACAACACATAAATTCATATACTGATGACGTGACGCACTGTACGATCACACCGGTGAGATCGTACACGTCAAAGGGTTAACAGAATACATGTGCCAGCCAGGTACCAAAACAACCTGAACATTATGCACCAATGTGTGAAATTATAACTCGCACATTATCAAAAAAATTATCACTTTTGCGACCATTCGCAGTCTAGAGCCCCTACCCCTAACTTTTCTATAAAATCAGAGGGAAATGATGAGAGGTGAATAACACTGATGTAGAAGCACTGGTTGTAAGCCTAAACTTGACATAAACTATAAACGTGTCCCTCAAATCTAATTGGAATATTGTTGAACAAAGATGTTGATCCGGGAACATGTTGACCTTAGTGAAATCAGGTTCTGCATAAGGCTTACTTCAAAATCATTAAAAAGTGTATGTCTGGTTATACTGAGGAAAACCAATAAAAAGCTGCAAAAGTTAAGAATTTGCCCCCTTTAGATCTAAAGCTGTCAAGCTTTTGTGGGATTAAAAAGAGCAATAATCCAGAGATTACAGACAGAGAGGTTGATAAAAAGGAAAGTCCTAATCAGTTTTCTTCTCTCTCTTTGTAGGTGAAATCTGTGGCTTTCACATCCAGGGTCTCAGTGCTCCATTCGAGGCTGTGGTTCTGAACAGCACGTCAGGAGAGGGGCAGCTGCGGGCGCGTGGACCCATCGACTGCGAGCGACAGAAAGAGTTCACCTTTATCATTCAAGCACATGACTGTGGCACGGGGCCAGGGGGCCACGGAGAGAAGAGATCACACAAGTCAGTGTGTGTTTAAATTAATGCATGGTTTCCACCTCTGTGATTCATATTCGTGAGAGAATGTTTTTCAATTGAAAGGAACACGGTGAACTATTTCTCAAATGATTCATCGGTGCTTGACTCACCTCTCTCTGTTACTCACAGTTTCTTCTTTTGAAGATTTTTATTTTCCTTCTTTTAGAGGTTCCCTGTACTTGCTAATGGGTAGTTGAAAAGTTTTAAATATGCACTACCGTTCAAAGGTTTGTTGTCATTAAGATTTTAGAAATTAATCCTTTTTTTCAGCAAGGATGCATTAAATTGATTAAAAGTGACAGTAAAGACACTTATTATGTTACAGAAGCTTTCTATTTCAAATAAATGCTGTTCTTTTGAACTTTCTATTTATCAAAGAATCCTGAAAAAATTATACACAACTGTTTTCAACACTGATAATAATCATACATTTTTCTTGAGCAGCGAATCATCATATTAGAATGATTTCTAAATCATATGACACTAAAGACTGGAGTAATGATGCTGAAAATTCAGCTTTGATCACAGGAATAAATTACATTTTACAATATATTACAATAGAAAACATTTGTATTGAAAGAAGTCTCTTAGGCTCACAACTGCTGCATTTACATGATCAAAAATACAGTAAAAACTGTAATATTGTGAAACATTATTACAATTTAAAATAACAGTTTTCTTTGTGAATATATTTTAAAATGTAATTTATTCCTGTGATCAAAGCTGAATTTTCAGCATCATTACTCCAGTCTTCAGTGTCACATGATCCTTGCTGAATAAAAGTATTAATTTCTTGGCACAAAATATCTGTAATAAAAATGGAAGTTGCTGCAATCAGAGAAACCACTGGGGCTTTTTTCAACTCCATCATAAATGTCTTGCGTCTCAGAGTGTGGAGATAAAATGCAATGCACAATGTCATCTTGCGTTCGGATGCTGGTGTTTGGGAATGCAATCATGTGAGACACTTCCCAAATTAAACCAAATTATTCTGATGACAGACTGGCTCAGGCATTCAAGAATGACCAAACCAACATTTGACATGCTGTGATGCGATTGGTCTGCTGGTTAGTCCAGTTATCCAATCACATCCACTGCTAAGGCAGTCACATGAGTTTTTTGTTGCGCATCAAGGGATTTATTCAGTAAAAGTGTTTCAGTCTTAGTTTATGCATGTCTTCTTATCGGATAAAAAATGTATCCACCTCAATTCAGAGCATTCGTTTTTTTATGCGCATTGGTGGTTCCATGCAGCGTTTTTTTTTTATGCGTTTTTTTAATTCCCCCTGTGGTGAAAATAAAGTTTTTAATGTTGTTTATGTCTATGTGGTGTTTTTAATATGCTTTCAGATAAACTATGTGCAAATTCCTAAGTCAACACCATTGCTGAGTATTTTCTCCTTAAAACTCCAGTGAACCAAAGACTCAAAAACAAGTTTTTTCTGTTGATATGAAATATTGGGTAGATTTAGCAAATAGTTGGTATGATGTATATTATGATGTTATGATGAACTATATGCCTTTCTCTACTGACGCTCTCTGGTGTTCAAAGCGTTTCTAAGGAAGCTGATTTTTTGAAGGCAGACTGAGATGGCGAACGGGAACATGGTTTGTGTAACAGCGATACCTTTGTGCAGCACTTACTACAGTAACTTGAGTAAAAGTTGAGTGAGTGGGTCTCTGAGGTGGTGTGAGTGAGTGGAGGCAGGGATAATTTGCATATTCAAGAATCCACATATACTAAATGAAGCAAGGGTGTAGAGTTACATTCAAGCTATTTTAAGGCATGACAAATTTTAAATATGTCATTTTGGTGATCAAAGTTTTAAGGCATGAAATTATTGACTACAGGGGGACTTTAAATCTCAAGATCATTTTCATAAAAATAGGTGGATGGAAACGTTTACTACACTATATACTAATAGGATTTTTTTTGAGATAGAGATACCGATTTTAACATTGGCCGATACCGATATTTTTCACTTGCTCACTTATTTGAGCTTCTGTTTTGATGACTGTTTTGATCATGTTTTAAATGAGCAAAGTTCAAAAACACATGCATTAAGGTAAACTAAGGGTTGCTCTCAGGAGCTCAGTGAATTCAAGCGTGGTGCCGTGATAGGTTGCCACCTGTGCAATAAGTGAAATTTCCTCACTACTAAATATTCCACAGTCATCTGTTAGTGGTATTATAACAAAGTGGAAGTAATTGGGAACAACAGCAACTCAGCCACAAAGTGGTAGGCCATGTAAAATCACAGAGCGGGGTCAGCGCATGCTGAGGCACACAGAAGTCATCAACTTTCTGCAGGGTCAATAGCTACAGACCTCCAAACTTCATGTGGCCTTCAGATTAGCTCAAGAACAGTGCATAGAGAGCTTCATGGAATGGGTTTCCATTGCCCAGCAGCTGCATCCAAGCCTTACATCACCAAGTGCAATGCAAAGCTTCAGATGCCACTGGACTCTAGAGCAGAGGAGACGTGTTCTCTGGAGTGACGAATCACGCTTCTCTGTCTGGCAATCCAATGGACGAGTCTGGGTTTGACGGTTGCCAGGAGAATGGTACTTGCCTGACTGCATTGTGCCAAGTGTAAAGTTTGGAGGGGGATTATGGTGTGGGGTTGTTTTTTAGGGGTTGGGCTTGGCCCCTTAGTTCCAGTGAAAGGAACTCTTAATGCTTCAGCATACCAAGACATTTTGGACAATTTCATGCTCCCAACTTTGTGGGAACAGATTGGGGATGGCCCCTTCCTGTTCCAACATTACTGCGCACCAGTGCACAAAGCGTCGGTCCATAAAGGCATGGATGAGCAAGTTTGGTGTGGAGGAACTTGACTGGCCTGCACAGAGTCCTGACCTCAACCTGATATAACACCTTTGGGATGAATTAGAGCGGAGACTGCGAGCCAAGCCTTCTCGTCCAACATCAGTGCCTGACCTCACAAATGCGCTTCTAGAAGAATGGTCAAAAATTCCCATAAACACACTCCTAAACCTTGTGGAAAGCCTTCCCATAAGAGTTGAAGCTGTTATAGCTGCAAAGGGTGGGCCAACTCCATATTAAACCCTACGGATTAAGAATGGGATTAAAGTTCATGAGCATGTAAAGGCAGACGTCCCAAAACTTTTGGCAATATAGTGTATAGTATTAGGTGTATAAGTATACATTTTGCTACTTCAGAAAAAGATTGACTGCTTTTCCCCCACTAAAAGACATACAAGTTCCTTCATGCAGTTAATTAATAAGTTATTGGTTTGTTATTTCGTTTTATAGCCAACATGCCAATGGTTTTACATTGATCAAAAATATAATGTTTATATAAATATCATATATATCAATAAATATCAGTGGCAGATACATAGATGCATCTATACAATAGTATATACATCTAATTTTTACAGGATACTGTACAGGATACTGAACTGCCACTCAATAATCAAGTTTTTTATCTAAGTACTGACTGTAATGAGCTGGTGACTGACCTTGAGGCATTCAAAGCTTTTAAGAGCTTGTTCTAATGAACGCTGTGCACCTGTTTACCTGCAGTCCTGAAAGCTTTACCAACAAACACTGAGCCCATGCTTCCAAAGACTGCTATCTTTACATGCAGTTATCCATATAAAGATGCTCCAATAGAGCTAATGCAGGGAGATAAACTCACGTCCTTTGAAACAAAATAACACATCTAAAGACATTTGCGAATGAGCCAGAGAAAAACAAGGTTTATGATAAAAGGGGAAATCGTGGAGAAAAGAAGAGCGAGAAGAGAGAGAGGGAGCTTCCTCATTACTCTGTATCTCTTTAATCCGGACAGGATTACTCTATCCGGCTCTGACAGCTCTGATCTCCGATATCACACACACACACACACACGGATAAAGGATTAAAGTGAGATATTAGACTCTAAAGGGCAGTAAAGCTGCAAAATCACACTGCTTTACTATAGATTTCATTCCTAATGCATGAATGTGTGTGTGTGTGCGTATGTTCCGGTTTTTAAAATTATAACAGATTATCAGGGGTGTTTGTAATCCCGTCATTTTTCAGAAGCTGTTGCCCTTTGCAAAGTATTGTTCACTTTCTTATGCTGTCTTTGACATGAATGATGTAAGCTTGTTATTTTGGTATTTTCAGCTTGCAAAAGTGTGTCAGGACTTGCCGTGAGGATACCTTGAAGCACTTTTTTTTCCTTTTTTAAAATATCTTTCTCTCCCTGAAGACTTTTCTAAGACTTTATAATGACCTGCAGGAGAGAGAAATCACAAATGAGGTCTCTTTAGTATGCTCAATGCTTCTCCTGGACAGTGATGGAGAACGAATGGAGCTTTTGGAGAGTTTTCTCCTGAGAAAAGATTTCAGGATATATGTCTCGTCTAAAGCAGAGCGCAATAATTAGTTCAGATCCGGACGCAATTCAGTTCTCATAAACTTTATTTCAATAGTCCACTTTAGACATTCTACTACTTTAAGTAACTTTGCAACTAAATGTCAACCCGTCATTATTATTAGACTGTCTACTAAAAAGAAAAATCAAATATAATTTTTCTTTAAAGTCAGTTTAGTATTATTTCTAAAGCAGCAGTCTTTGAGAGATTATTTGGGATTTAATTTGGGATTTAATACTTCTTGAGGGATTGTGACTGTCAACCTGAACACTTTTATTTAAATGCAGTACAGTTGCTGTTTTTTATTTCAGGCCCACTAAAAATACACATTTAACTCAGCCATCAAGTCAGTGGCGCGCCATAATGCTACATTACAGTAAAATCAAAAAATAAAATGCTCCATTCCTGATAAACACACCCTGACATAGTCACAATTTTAGTGAGGGAAATTTTGAGAATTTAGAGAAATAAGTGACCTCAGTTGCACTTTATTTTAAGGTGACATAGTTACATTGTACTTACTCAAATAAATACTGAGTAATATTAATTAACTGCATGTACTTACTATAGAGTAAATTAAGGTTATGGTTTGATTTAGGGTTAGTTACTTGTAATTATGCATAATTTACTTTTTTGGTTATTACCAAAGGTAGTACATGTAGTACACTGTCTTAAAATAAAGTGTTACCATAACCTCTGCTCTATACAGAAGACACAGAAAGACAGAAAAAATTGAACAAGTTCTCTATTTGTTCTCCATTTAATCCCATCACTGTCCAAAAGAAACAGATAGATATTAAACAGTCTTTTTAATAGCTATTTTCCATCCACCTATTTTATGCTTGCAATATTGCATAAAAAATGCTAGATGGAAACACAAAGATGTGCATACATTCTAAAAATGTGCATAAAAAACTGAAGGAAAAAAAACAATTCTGAATAAATCTCTCAATGTAAAAAAACCTCACGTGACTGTCTCAACAGTGGATGTGATTGGACAACTGGACTAACTTGTAAATGTAAATGCATCTTAAATGTAAATTTCCAGATTCAATCATAAGCTCATTCTTACGTACTAGAGCACGTAAGCACATGCGCACTCTTCAAAAACGGTGCTTTAAATCTCTTCATCGTCAGAATGATTTGGTATAATGACCTCCCAGAAGTGTCTCACATGATTGTGTTCCCAAACACCAGCATCCAAACGCCAGATAACATGACAGCATTTATTGCATTTCGTCTGTGCACTCTGAGACGCAATTTATGATGAAGGATATAAGAGCCATAGTTTCTTCCCTGATTGTAGCAACTTCCATGTGTTACAATCCACGCCTGTCCTGGACTCCATTTCCCATGATCCTCCCTGTCTCTCACCTGAAATCACTCACTCCTCATCTCTCCCACTCTCCCTGGATTCCCTGCACCTGGTCATCATCATCAGCACTCCCTTTATATTGATCTCACTTCCCTGCACTCCTTGTCCGTTCTTATGTGTTATGCCTATGTGTGTCGTGTTCTGTTTCCCTTTATAAATAAAAACCCCGTCTTTGTGGAAGCCCTGGATCTTCTCTTCCCTGCTACACTACACACCGTAACAGAAGAACGGACCAAAAACTGCCAGGACTGCCCTGAAGATGGGAATCTTCCTGACCCCGATCTCTCCCGTGTCCCCCCTTAAAGACATGACAGCGGTGGATCGCCTGTGGGGTCTCAGGCAGGGCGGTCGCCCGCTGGAGAGGTACGTGGAGGAATTCGCTGAGCTGTCTTCTTTGGTGAACTGGCAGAGATGCACCACTTAACACGTGTTTTCTGATGGGCCTGGACGAGGACACTATTCGATATATTGAACCTGCCTGTTCCTTTTCCCTAGTCGAGTCGATGAATCTGATTCTCTGTTTAAATTGTTCCAATTTCGAAATTGAAGAGGTTCAAGAGAATGAGTGTCTTCCTCGTCCGGTCCCCTCAGAGAAGCACGCGGCCTGGTCAGTTCACCCACAGCCAGTTCCCTCCACATATCTCTCCAGTGGGCCTTCCCGTGTTGTCCTGCCTGTCCACAAACCCAAATGGCAGAGAAGGAGGGCCAACGCCAAGCCCTCGTCTCCGGCCAAGATGGCCGCAGCCACGCCAGAGCCCTCGTCTCCGGCTAAGATGGCCGCCGCCACGCCAGAGCCACAGGACCTCTGGTTTATAGACTTTTGGAGCGATCCTGCCGCCTCAGTTCACACTCCGAGCCTCCTGGATTCCGCTCCAGGCTTTCCCGTTCCCGCTCCGGGTCTCCTGGATTCCGCTCCAGGCTTTCCCGTTCCCGCTCCGGGTCTCCTGGATTCCGCTCCAGGCTTCCCCGTTCCCGCTCCGAGTCTCCTGGATTCCGCTCCAGGCTTTCCCGTTCTCGCTCCGAGTCTCCTGGATTCCGCTCCAGGCTTCCAAGTTCCCGCTCCGAGTCTCCTGGATTCCGCTCCAGGCTTCCAAGTTCCCGCTCCGAGTCTCCTGGATTCCGCTCCAGGTTTCCAAGTTCCCGCTCCGAGTCTCCTGGATTCCGCTCCAGGCTTCCAAGTTCCCGCTCCGAGTCTCCTGGATTCCGCTCCAGGCTTCCAAGTTCCCGCTCCGAGTCTCCTGGATTCCGCTCCAGGCTTCCAAGTTCCCGCTCCGAGTCTCCTGGATTCCGCTCCAGGCTTCCAAGTTCCCGCTCCGAGTCTCCTGGATTCCGCTCCAGGCTTCCAAGTTCCCGCTCCGAGTCTCCTGGATTCCGCTCCAGGCTTCCAAGTTCCCGCTCCGAGTCTCCTGGATTCCGCTCCAGGCTTCCAAGTTCCCGCTCCGAGTCTCCTGGATTCCGCTCCAGGCTTCCAAGTTCCCGCTCCGAGTCTCCTGGATTCCGCTCCAGGCTTCCAAGTTCCCGCTCCGAGTCTCCTGGATTCCGCTCCAGGCTTCCAAGTTCCCGCTCCGAGTCTCCTGGATTCCGCTCCAGGCTTCCAAGTTCCCGCTCCGAGTCTCCTGGATTCCGCTCCAGGCTTCCAAGTTCCCGCTCCGAGTCTCCTGGATTCCGCTCCAGGCTTCCAAGTTCCCGCTCCGAGTCTCCTGGATTCCGCTCCAGGCTTCCAAGTTCCCGCTCCAGCTCTCCTCGAGCCCGCTCCAGCCCTCCTCGAGCCCGCTCCAGCCCTCCTCGAGCCCGCTCCAGCCCTCCTCGAGCCCGCTCCAGCCCTCCTCGAGCCCGCTCCAGCCCTCCTCGAGCCCGCTCCAGCCCTCCTCGAGCCCGCTCCAGCCCTCCTCGAGCCCGCTCCAGCCCAGGAGCTCATCCCATTCCGCGTGCCCTCCATACTACCCCTGAATTCCCCCAAGAAAGTTTTGGGGGGGGGGCTATATACCCGGGGGTGGGGAACATGTGGGTGGAGCACATGTGGGTGGGGCTCTGATCCGCCATGGACTCCCAAGGCTCCTGATCCACCATGGCCGCCCGATGTCCTAGTCCCGCCCTGGAGACCTCTGTACCTGTCTGCACCTCCCCCGCACCTGCGTGTAGGTCTCCAGGGCGCCCACCCCCCCTCCCCGGTGTTTCATCTAAGGCGCGAGGACGCGCCTACCGGGAGGGGGAAGTAATGTTACAATCCACGCCTGTCCTGGACTCCATTTCCCATGATCCTCCCTGTCTCTCACCTGAAATCACTCACTCCTCATCTCTCCCACTCTCCCTGGATTCCCTGCACCTGGTCATCATCATCAGCACTCCCTTTATATTGATCTCACTTCCCTGCACTCCTTGTCCGTTCTTATGTGTTATGCCTATGTGTGTCGTGTTCTGTTTCCCTTTATAAATAAAAACCCCGTCTTTGTGGAAGCCCTGGATCTTCTCTTCCCTGCTACACTACACACCGTAACACCATGTTTATTACATTTTGCGCCAATTTCCTAGAAACTCATGGAAACGCTGCTTTATTCGCAAATGTTTTATGTGATATTCCAATTTTGTGCATAAGTTAAATTCGCAACTTTAGATGGGAATACAGCTATGGTTAATGGAAACTTTTTTTTTCAGTAACTGGAATAAAGCTGGAATAAAATAAAATATAAATGCTGATGATATTATGAGCATTTTTTAGAAACTTTAAATGAAAATTAGAAATGTCTATATATATATAGTCTATATATATATATATACACTCACCTAAAGGATTATTAGGAACACCTGTTCAATTTCTCATGAATGCAATTATCTAATCAACCAATCACATGGCAGTTGCTTCAATGCATTTAGGGGTGTGGTCCTGGTCAAGACAATCTCCTGAACTCCAAACTGAATGTCAGAATGGGAAAGAAAGGTGATTTAAGCAATTTTGAGCGTGGCATGGTTGTTGGTGCCAGACGGGCCGGTCTGAGTATTTCACAATCTGCTCAGTTACTGGGATTTTCACGCACAACCATTTCTAGAGTTTACAAAGAATGGTGTGAAAAGGGAAAAACATCCAGTATGCGGCAGTCCTGTGGGCGAAAATGCCTTGTTGATGCTAGAGGTCAGAGGAGAATGGGCCGACTGATTCAAGCTGATAGAAGAGCAACTTTGACTGAAATAACCACTCGTTACAACCGAGGTATGCAGCAAAGCATTTGTGAAGCCACAACACGCACAACCTTGAGGCGGATGGGCTACAACAGCAGAAGACCCCACCGGGTACCACTCATCTCCACTACAAATAGGAAAAAGAGGCTACAATTTGCACGAGCTCACCAAAATTGGACAGTTGAAGACTGGAAAAATGTTGCCTGGTCTGATGAGTCTCGATTTCTGTTGAGACATTCAGATGGTAGAGTCAGAATTTGGCGTAAACAGAATGAGAACATGGATCCATCATGCCTTGTTACCACTGTGCAGGCTGGTGGTGGTGGTGTAATGGTGTGGGGGATGTTTTCTTGGCACACTTTAGGCCCCTTAGTGCCAATTGGGCATCGTTTAAATGCCACGGCCTACCTGAGCATTGTTTCTGACCATGTCCATCCCTTTATGACCACCATGTACCCATCCTCTGATGGCTACTTCCAGCAGGATAATGCACCATGTCACAAAGCAACGAATCATTTCAAATTGGTTTCTTGAACATGACAATGAGTTCACTGTACTAAAATGGCTCCCACAGTCACCAGATCTCAACCCAATAGAGCATCTTTGGGATGTGGTGGAACGGGAGCTTCGTGCCCTGGATGTGCATCCCACAAATCTCCATCAACTGCAAGATGCTATCCTATCAATATGGGCCAACATTTCTAAAGAATGCTTTCAGCACCTTGTTGAATCAATGCCACGTAGAATTAAGGCAGTTCTGAAGGCGAAAGAGGGGTCAAACACAGTATTAGTATGGTGTTCCTAATAATCCTTTAGGTGAGTGTATATATATATATACGGACCTGGACCGTGAGGCGTGGGCGGACCTGGACCGTGAGGCGTGGGCGGACCTGGACCATGAGGCGTGGGCGGACCTGGATCGTGAGGCGTGGGCAGACCTGGATCGTGAAGCGTGGGTGGTCCAGGTTCGCCCACGCCCCATGGTCCAGGTCCGCCCACGCCCCCTGGTCCAGGTCCGCCCACGCCCCCAGCCGGGGTCCAAGCCATGCCGGGGTCTGTGTCCGGTGCCTCTGCAGGGGCCTGGCCCGCTGTCCCTCCCCCATGACCGCCTCCCCTAGACTTCTGTTGGGGCTTTGGTTTTGTTTGGGCGTCTGGGGCCGCCCATAAAGGGGGGGAACTGTCACAGGGTGTTTTGGTTATGTTTCATGCGTTTAAGTTTGCCATGTTCACTGTCATGTCTTGCCATGCACTTCCTGGTCTTGTCATGTGATCCTGCCATGTGCTCCTTTGTTTTGTGTATTGTGTCATGTCATTGGTTCATTGGGTAATCAGTGTTCACAGGTGTCTCTCGTCTTGTTTTTAGTCATTGTGTATTTAGCCCTCATGTTTGCCATGTGTCCTGGTCGAGTATTGTTTTATGTAACCCACTGTTGGTGAGTCTTTGTTCATGCCATGCCATTGTTTTTGTTTAAGTCAAGTCAAGTCAAGTCAAGTCAAGTCAAGTCAAGCTAAGCTAAGTCAGGTCAAGCCAAGTCTTTGTTTTATGTTTTGCATTTTGAGTTTAAGTTAATAAACTGCACTTGGGTTCAGCAAACTTGCCTTCCAGTGGACTCCATGTTACACACATTAAAAATACTACAATCGACTCAAACATTTAAAGGTGCACTATGTAACTTTTCCGTCCACTAGAGGTGGCCTATTCAAAACAAAGGCATAGTTTGATGACGCCAAGTTTGAGTGCAGAATTTGGGACATGTGGTCTTCACCTCACAGCCGGTGTAAAAGAATCGGGATAGGACTCACGATAGAAATCATGTTCATGGATGAGATTATTAACGTTACTGTAGTATGAAGCAGAGCAGGACCGAGTGTTGTGGGAGCTGAGCAAGGCCGCTGGAGCGATTGTTAATAAGATTAACGCAACACACGCCTTGCGAGCAGCAGGACTTTTATTATGCCACAGTCGCCGGTGCCATTTCCGGTCATGAGTATGAGGTAACACAGCTCTGTTTATCATATTAGATACATTCGAGTGTGTTGAAAATTATGTTATGACGTTACTCTGTGTGCTCACTCGGCAGCTGCTATGACACTTGTTGAACACTGCAGTAAGAGTAAAGTGTTTCTGCTAAATAAAACCGGAAACCGAGGGTAACGCAGATATGATGCAATTGACAGGCGTCTCCCTCACATGTCCCGGTTCCTTGGTTAAAATAGCAATTTTCTCACGATTTACAAATTTGGGACAAACATTTGGGATATTGTAAGTACTCAACTGAACAAAATATATAACACTGGCCTAGTGGATTTGGATATTTTACTGAACAAATTTTACATAGTGCACCTTTAATACAAACATCCGAGATAGAAGTTGATGCTTATGAAAGATAATCGAGAACTCCATGATTGCAAATCTATATAAAAGCCTCTTTCTTGACCTCAGGGCTGCGGTGCATGTGCAAGTGGGAGATGTGAACGAGTTTCCCCCAGTGTTCAGTCAGCTGGAGTATCACGGCTCGGTGACGGAGGGGAAAGTGTTTGACAGTATTCTGCAGGTTCAGGCATCAGACCACGACTGCTCTCCACAGTACAGCCAGATCTGCAACTACCAGATCACCTCTCACGACACAGCCTTCGCTATAGACCGCAACGGTTAGCACACACACAAATGCACAAGAAACAAAATTGCATTCACTTTGCTGTCTTCTGTAATTAAATGTGTGTGTTTGTGTGCAGGTAACATCAGAAACACAGAGAGTCTGAGCTTTGATAAAAAGTCACATTATAAAATCAGTGTGACAGCGTTCGACTGCGGTCAGAAGAGAGCGGCGCAAGACGCTGTCGTACACATCCATGTAACACCCGTCTGCAGGCCTGGATGGCAGGGTAAGATTTGAATATGTTTTAGTCTCAGATGCATTTTGCAATTGAAAATGGCTGAAATATATAGCGTTGTGCAATTACTGGAAGTCTTGTTGCAGTGGTCCATTTGTTGCAAAGTCATACTTACAAGTTATCAGGTTGATATAATGGACTTTTTGAGGAAGCTAATTCACTAATTTCTTCAGTGCTTTTTTGTACAGACTTATTTTAGTACTTATTTTATTTCAGTTAGTTGCCAAGGCAATACTTGCTTTTTAAGTTTAAGTTTTTCACAAAAAAAAAAATCTGTTTAACGCGGTATAAATATTTAATTCAATTAACACAACATTTGTTTTTTCTATCATCCTTTGGCTAGCGTTGCATTATATGATCACGCTGTGAATGTCCTGTCTATGTGACACACACACACACGACGCACAGAAAGACGCACGCCAGAATCTAGTTCTCTTTCACGCTTGAACAAACAATAGCACACAGAATTATGCCAAAATGCCCATTTTATTGAGTATTCTCATAAGAGAATGAACTTAACCCTTGTGTTGTGTTCAAAAAATTACTGGCCTACAAAAATTGCTTATAAATCTCTCATTATGCTATATTATCACCAAATATTGGATTCAATCTTTTTGTCAACTTGTTTTCTTTAATTTAGGACTGGTTTTGTGTTTCTATTTGCATCTGATTAATCGTAGGCCTCATTTATCTGAGAGTAGGCAATTCATTTTTTCAGTAAAAAAAACATTATTTATGATTAATTTTCACAATATTAAAAATAAGAACATTTGCACTGTTTATCACACTAGTGTGCTTTAATGATTAACCAGGATGCTTTTATTTTGTACAAAATGGCACAGAGTCACACGTGTGGTGTTCCTGGTCAAAAATGACCGGCCATTGAAAGTGAACGGGAGAGACTGAAAATATTTCGTTTTCAGGAGCATGTTGATCATGTTGATGTTCACATATGTACATGTGTGCTTGCAAACATAGAGCCCTTTGACCTGTAAATGCGCGGATACATGCATACACACACTACCCAAACAAACACACACACAAAATTTCGAGTATTACACACATTCTTTTTCACAGAGATGAATTTTATCCTACCCTGAACTGCATCTAATATCCATTTATCTATCTGACATTACCACATTCGAACACACACACATTCAAACACACACACACACACACACACACACAAACACACACACGTATGTGCAAACTGGCATTAGTCTGCAGTGGCCCTGATTCAAAAGAATATTTCTTTCATGTTCTTTGTTTCATCACAGCTTCCAGACAAAATATTATGACATTGTGTTTTGGGACTTTGATGCTCTCACAGAAGCAGACGAAAATTTACAAATATAGATGTTATAGCACAGACAAATATAAATGCCTCACAGCGCCTTGCTTTTCTTATTCATTTTGTGGCAGCACAATGGTGAAGAAGCTCTCTGTGCATGATGTTCTTCATCAGATCATTGATCAAGATACTAGTGAGGAGGAGGCAATGCAGGATGAATCTTGCAGTGACATTTTCAGAAGAAAACCTGCCTTGCCTCATAGGTGGTAATGAAGACCAGGACAAAGTTCCATCTTTTGGCCAGAATGTAACCGTAACCTCATCATCATCAGAAAATTGCTGCTCATCAGTTGTTTCAAGGTCTTTAGCATGCTCAGTGGTGCCTTCTTCTGATACATCTTCTAATGCACCTTCATCTCAAAGAAATCAGGACAGAAGTGGTTGAAAGTGGACAAAAGATGCGTCTCCCCTCGTCCACTTGTGATCCGATCAACCAAATCACATCTTAATTCCAGGTGTAAACAGGGCCATACAGTGACTAGTGTGTATGTGCATGGTAACTTGCTTCATAATGAATGTACAGTAGTTAATGTGGGAATTAGATGCATATTCAATGCTAAAATGCACAATGAATCCACTGAATTTTGTATAAAACTGAGGAGTAAACACAGGAAATACAGTTCTGGGATATTAAATCCAGACATTTTCTGTGATCCGTGCATGACAGCAAACCAGATTGAGCTGAGTCAATTACACACACACACACACACACACACACACGCTTTGAGTTTCCTGTCACTTTCTGTCCGTCTCTTTCTTTTCCCTTGAAGCTATTTTTGTTTGCTTTTAAACTCAATATAGTGTTGACCCCCTCCCGTCTCTCTCTCTCCATCTTTTTCCAGTAGGTTTGTGCTTTCTTTTTTGCTTTTGATTTCAGCAGGAGGCTTACATCAGAATTAACACACACTTTCATATGATAGCCAGCTTGATGCATTATGCGGTTCTTTTAAAGCTCCCGGTATCACTTTTACTAGATGTGCATGGCATCTAAAGCAGAAGCGTTCAACTGGATCACTAAAAGCAGGGAAAGACAAAATAAAATAACAAATGACAAAATGCAACATTATTATTTTGTTGATGTTGAAGGCTGTGCATCCAATTAAACTTTATTTTAGCACAAATATGTCCTCATCTTCGTAAACCGTATTTAAATTAAAGAGGACCTATTATGTTTTTTTCCATGTTCATCTTTCTTTAGTGTGTAATGTTGCTGTTTGAGCATGAAAAAGTCCCTCCAGCGAGAGTTATTCTCTATATCAGTGTCACTGTTTCTGAACACCCTGAAACGTCTCCATTGTAGTCTTGAGTTTTCTTCCGGGAACGAATACGTCACAATATTCCTCATTCAAATAATTCCCTCCCAAGGCATATGCAAAATAAAGGGACGGGGCCTGGTTGAGTTGCGTTAGTGTGTTGAAACTCACGGTTATGGTAAGGGGCGTGACTTTTCCCAAACACGCTCAAATCAGTTGACCAATCACAACCAGTCAACCACATTGTGCTTTTCAAAAGGAGGGGCTTGTACGTCTACATTAATCTGGATACATTTGAAAACGGCGTTTTCGATTCAAAACACTCTCCGTCCACACTAGTGTTTTCCAAAAGTTTCTCGTCCACACTGTAACGTCGGAAAACGTTAAATTCACCTTACTGCGCATGTGTAAAATCTTATACACGTTCACTGAGATGATACAGATGGAACAGACATAATAAAGTTGTCACGCAATTCTTCTGGCAGGATCATTTTATTTAGCAAAATATCTCACCATTCATGCGTCCAGGTCGCACTCACGATCCATTATTATGTTTGGTCTAAAACGCAACTGCTCACATGATTTGCCACAGGGCAGCAAATGCGAGCTAATTTTGTCATTTTTGCAGGACTGTGATATGAAGAGTGTGCAAAGTAACATATTTTAGCAACTGTGTGAATAGCACATAACGGGCTCAATAGCGGTGTAAACATGAATATCTATCATTTCAATATGCGTCACGACTACACCTGTGTCATCGTTTTCAAACACCTCCGTTTTCACAGTCCACACTACAACGTTAAAACTGCGTCTCAGTCTGGACGGAAGGCCAAAACTGAGAGAAAAAGATATGTTTTCAAACAAAAACATTAGTGTGGACACGGCCATAGAGACAGGTACTAAACAGAGCGTTACTGACAGACTGGGAAGAGAGGAGCTGCAACAATTGAGAATATGTGAAAAATAAGGTGTTTTTTGAACATTCAAGCATGAAAACCTATTCTAGTAGAGCCCAAAAACAAAATCAAGACTTTGTAAAAGGCATAATAGCGCCTCTTTAAAGGGCACATAACACACACAGTTTCTGCCAGTCTCATGTTAATCTTGAGTACCTATAGAGTAGTATTGCATCCTTCAGATCTCTGAGTCTTTAGTTTTATCATATTTATAAAAGACAGATACATTGCACCAATTCTTTCCAAAAACAGCCGAGCTCGTGCAGGCATGCAGTGGGTGGAGCTAAAGAGTCACGAGCACACACACACAAAATACACACACCGATCAGGCATTATGTCCTAATATTGTGTTGGTCCTCCTTTTTCAGCCAAAACAGCCCTGACCCGTCGAAGCACGGACTCCACTAGACCCCTTTAGGTGTGCTGTGGTATCTGGCACTAAGATGTTAGCAGCAGATCCTTTAAGTCCTGTAAGTTGCGAGGTGGGGCGTTCATGGATCGGACTTGTTTGTTCAGCACATCCTACAGATGCCTGATAGGATTGAGATCTGGGGAATTTGGAGGCCAAGTCAACACCTCAAACTCGTTGTTGTCCTCCTCAAATTCCTGAAAGAGGCCACAGCCACCAGGGAATCAAATTTCCATGAAAGGGTGTACATGGTCTGCAACAATGCTTAGGTAGGTGGTACGTATCAAAGTAACATCCACATGGATGGCAGGACCCAAGGTTTCCCAGCAGAACATTGCCCAAAACATCACACTGCCTCCGCCGGCTTGCCTTCTTCCCATAGTGCATCCTGGCGCCATGTGTTCCCCAGGTAAGTGACACACGCACCCGGCCATCCACGTGATGTTAAAGAAAACGTGATTCATCAGACCAGGCCACCTTCTTCCATTGCTCCGTGGTCCAGTTCTGATGCTCACGTGCCCACTGTTGGTGCTTTCGGTGGTGGACAGGGGTCAGCATGGGCACCCTGACTGGTCTGCGGCTATGCAGCCCCATACGCAACAAACTGCGATACACTGTGTATTCTGACACCTTTCAATCAGAACCAGCATTAACTTGAGCAATTTGAGCTACAGTAGCTCTTCTGTTTGATCGGACCACACGGGCCAGCCTTCGCTCCCCACTTGCATCAGTGAGCCTTGACCACCCATGACCCTGTCGCCGGTTGACCACTGTTCCTTCCTTGAACCACTTTTGATAGATACTGACCACTGCAGACTGGGAACACCACACAAGAACTGCAGTTTTGGAGATGCTCTGACCCAGTCGTCCACAATTTGGCCCTTGTCAAACTCGCTCAAATCCTTACGTTTGCCAATTTTTCCTGCTTCTAACACATCAACTTTGAGAACAAAATGCTCATTTGCTGCCTAATATATCCCACCCACTAACAGGTGCTGTGATGAAGAGATAATCAGTGTTATTCACTTCACATGCCTGATTGGTGTAAATCATGGCATTATCCCTGGATAACTTTCGATTCACTATACGTTTGTGTTGTTTATATTATATGCAGATTGCCAACAAAACACAGACATTTAATGTAACTTCACTCACCACCTGCGGTTTCAACTCATGACCGGGAACAAACAAACAAACTTGCAGAACTCCGTTGCTGCTCCGAAAAAACAAACTCCATCCACTGTTTCCTTAATGCTGGGTTATTTGGGAAGCTGAACATGGTTATCTTTCTCTCACAACCAAAAACAGACTTCTTTAGTGACATTGTTGATTTCATGGTAAAAACAAAATTACACCACTGCCGATGGCTTCTGTAACCCAAACGAAGCTCGTTGATGGGCGTGTTCTTGCTCTCGCTCTGGTTGATGTGCACACGCGCTCATCCGGGAGAAGAGCCCATACAAGCAATTCATACAGGGCCATACTCGAAAAAAAACGTTCCAAAACTTATTTGAGTCCTGAAGGTGTGTATTTGGAACAGAAATACTTGTCATACGTCCAACTTGTTTTTTGAAATTTTGGCCATGTTTAGCGTGAGAATCTCATGAAATAGCATTAGAACCCCCACCCTGACCCCCGCCCTTTAAGTAATTGCCTTTTTTTTCAGTGCAAACACTTTTTTTTAATGTAAATTAGATATGTATTGTATTTTATTTAGATATGTATTTTATTTAGATATGTATTTTATGTATTATTCTTTTTATAAACTTTTTATAAACTAATTTCACAAAACTTACACTATTTGCCTTGTGCAGTTAATGTTTATGAATTTTGTTGAATTTCAAGTACATTTTGTTTCATCTAAGGACATTTCTTTATTGATTATGGTTGCAATAATTAATGCAAAACAAGTTAGTTTGATGTCAGCATTTGCTTCGTTTATATACATTCATGGTTCATGCAAACTCCAATAAGATTTTGTATAAAAGCAGTCTGACCTAGTTCACGGAAGTCAACTCCAATCAGTTTCATGTATTTTGCCTAATACAGTACAATGCTTTTTTCATTGCTGCTTGTCTCTGCAGAAATTGTCTTCACTAGTAAGCCGCTTGCATTCTCTTGTAGTCTCTCCACTGACACGAGCAGACGCCTTTCATTCTGTGCATGTTGAGAAGTAAAATGCAACAAAAGCATAAAATTATGTTTAAAATAGCTTTCCTTTTTTGGTATCTTCAGAGTTGTTTCCTAGCTACAGTGGCAAACAGCCGTTGCTAGTACTTACATTGAAAAGTAAACCTCGCTGATCAACGTTGTAACAGACAAAATGTTACTTGTTTTATTATTGTAATAATCGTCTTAGTTGATGCCTTAGGGTTAATATACAGTATTTGGGACACATGTAGTACCAGCAGGGGCAGCTTGAGGGCACTATGGCCTGGAGGGAACAGGATATATAAGCTCAGCTACCATAGAGTACGTCAGTTGGTTTGGTAGAGGGAAATCACATTGTGAACTCACACTGCCTTCAGTCTCTTAAAGTCCTTAGTTGAGAACTCTTTGAGTTTCTGCTCAACTGTGAGTATGAATTGCCTTGTATTTTGGATGTTGTGTTTGTGAACTAAGGTTACTGACGTTATTTGTTTGCTTTCTTTTTAGAAAGGACTTTTTAATGTCTTCCTGTTGTTTTTATGAGTTTCCCATATGAGCACTGAGCTGAATAAATCATCTGCTGGATACTAGAGATATTGAATTCAAGTGCAAAGCGGCTACAGCATGTGATACCCACCAACCCAACTCTGAGGTCTACACGTATCACCATTAACTGCCACCCTTTCACACGTTGTGGAGCACAAGCATTGCATCGCACCCCAATGACTAGGAGTACTTGATGCTCAATTTATCATCACCGCTTCATCTCATCAAAAAACTGAACAGTCAAATGATAAGTTTACTTCATTCATTTGACTCATTTAAGAAACAAAGACTTTTGGGCATTGATTCCTAGTATGCACTGAGTGTTTTGCACCGGGGATATAAGCACTGGTGAAGCAAATAAAATGAGTTAAAAGATCATTTGGTTTGTGAAGAGGTTTTATTGATCAGTACATAACAAAATTCTGTTGAACCCCTCGGAGTAACATCTAACATAAACAGAGGCGTTACAACGTACTGCAGTTTGGAGACACATAATACATTGTGAAAATAGACCTATTGGGATAAAATTAGGTAGAATCAAATTCTAGTTCAGATCAAACATTAGTCGGAAAAAAAACAACCTTAAATTGAATCAAAATTGTGAATATGAAAATAGAAACACAAGTCAAGATTGAACCTATTTATAAGTTTAAAGGGATAGTTCCCCCAAAAATGAAACTTTTCGTCATTTAATCACCCTCATGTCATTCCAAAACTGTATGACTTTTTCTTTTGTAAAAAAAAAGTTGGGATTCTATTCAATGAAAGCCAACGTTCTTTAAAATATCATGCTGCTTTGGAACAACACGAGGGTGAGTAAATAATGACAGAAATTGTGTTGTTTTAATTCATGTCCTTGGTCTTATATTGCACTTTTAACTTTGTGTGTTATTCCAAAGGCAAAAAAGTTTCTTTGAACCTTTCATTAAAATGGAATAACCTGCCTTGTCTCTGATGTTATTGTCCTTCAGGTGTGTTTGCAAACACTGAACGCACACACTCACATTAGGTCGAAGCTTCAGGGCCTTTTTTCCAGCCCACTGGATGATGACAACTTGAGTAAAGGCCATTTTTTTCCCCATCTGACATAAAAGCATGAAGGAGAAAGAGAAGTAAACAGCTCCCTGTTGTGTCTCATAAGCAAGGGTAAATAATTCAGCAGGGGTGGACATGCACCATCTACACACAGCATTTTATCATTACCTTTCGGCTCACTCCATGCATAAAACAATCATTTTCAGCTCTAAATTCTATAACCTAACAGCTCAAAGAGTGAGCCAAAATGTGTGTGGTCTGTATGTGAATACATGTTTACATAATCCATTTAATACTGTCCGCCGTTTAAATTTTTCACCCATAACTTTGTGTTAAATAACCACTGGCTATAGAATTCATTAAACACAACCCGGCCTGAACAAATATAATATCTCGCCAAGCACACCAAGAGCTCTGGGTAACAAACCTCAAATATATTATAAATTAGAACTGAATAAAACAAAAAGAAAATACTACTCTTCTTCATTAAAAACAAACAAAGGCCTTATTCAGTCATATTAACCTTTTATTTTGCTACTTGTCATATTTGTGCTTCAGATTCCTCAAGGAGACGTGAGCTGTTACTTTATTAAGTGATCAGACTTAATAAATTATGACCACCTTCCTAATATTGTTGGTCCCCCTTTTGCTGCCAAAACAGCCCTGACTCGTCGGACTCCACTAGACCCCTGAAGGTCTGCTGTGGTATCTGGCACCAAGATGTTAGCAGCAGATCCTTTAACTCCTGTAAGTTGCGAAGTGGAGCCTCCATGGATCAGACTTGTTTGTTCAGCACATCCCACAGATGCTCGATAGGATTGAGATCTGGGGAATTTGGAGGCCAAGTCAACACCTCAAACTCGTTCTTGTAAACCATTTTTGCTTTGTGGCAGGGCGCATTATCCTGCTGAAAGAGGCCACAGCCACCAGGGAATACCGTTTCCATGAAAGGGTGTACATGGTCTGCAACAATGCTTAGGTAGGTGGTACATGTCAAAGTAACATCCACATGGATGACAAGACCCAAGGTTTCCCAGCAGAACATTGCCCAAAACATCACACTGCCTCCGCTGGCTTGCCTTCTTTCCATAGTGCATCCTGGGGCCATGTGTTCCCCAGGTAAGTGACACACACGCACCCGGCCATCCACGTGATGTAAAAGAAAACGTGATTCATCAGACCAGGCCACCTTCTTCCATTGCTCCGTGGTCCAGTTCTGATGCTCACGTGCCACTGTTGCCGCTTTCGGTGGTGGACAGGGGTCAGCATGGGCACCCTGACTGGTCTACGGCTATGCAGCCCCATATGCAACAAACTGTGATGCACTGTGTATTCTGACACCTTTCTATCAGAACCAGCATTAACTTCTGGAGCAATATGAGCTACAGTAGCTCGTCTGTTTGATCGGACCACACAGGCCAGCCTTCGCTCCCCACGTGCATCAATGAGCCTTGACCGCCCATGACCCTGTCGCCGGTTCACCACTGTTCCTTCCTTGGACCACTTTTGATAGATACTGACCACTGCAGACCGGGAACACCCCACAAGAGCTGCAGTTTTCGTCTAGCCATCACAATTTGGCCCTTGTCAAACTCTCTCAAATCCTTACGCTTGCCCATTTTTCCTGCTTCTAACACATCAACTTTGAGGACAAAATGTTCACTTGCTGCCTAATATATCCCACCCACTAACAGGTGCCGTGATGAAGAGATAATCAGTGTTATTCACTTCACCTGTCAGTGGTCATAATGTTCTGCCTGATCTATGTATATATCGGCAACATATAGACAAGTTTTTGCACTCAGATTTTTCAAGTAAATGTCTTAAGTTAATTCAAATTAAAGTGAATAAGTACATTACTTTTGATTTTACTCAATTTAAGGCAATTGTCTATACGAATTTGATTGACCTTAATTTTTAGACATACATTTGCTCTGAACACAACGCTAAATAATTCAACTACAGAAATTATTTTAAATGTCCAACATAATTGAACATTAAACACTAACAGTTTCCCTTTACTCAAAAATGAACACTTAATTTCAACATTTACTCTCCCAAATCAGTCCTATGCAAAGCATCCTGGGAACTAAAAATCCAACCCATGCAGATTCAGTTCATGCAACAAAAATTGTTCATGCAGTCCCAACACAAATTAATTAAGTAAACTTCAATGTGACTTATTTAATTGAACTGAACACAATACAATTAAGTTAAACAATTAAGCAACTGTATTGCTTCAGCCATTTATAATCAAGTAAATTGAACAAGCAGCTAAATTTTTTTTTTCAGCACCCAAGTAATATCTAGAGACCAAAATACCACTGAATCTTGATGGAGGACATTTTTCACAGTATAAAAAGAAAAATGTCAGTATAAAAGCCAGAACACCCTAGCAACTGCATAGCAAAATCCTAACCATCTACAACATTCTTGTATCATGACTAGAGAGTTTTGTGCATGCAAACATATTTAATTTCAAGTGAGAAAAGTGGCGATGATTAGAAGTGGAGTCTGTTCAATATGTTTCCACCTTGACCCGTGTGTAGTTCTTTCAATGTTAAACTAGAGTCTAAAATTTGTGCACAAACTCTGTTTGTTGTTGGCTTGAGAACTCCTGAACCTTGATCCAGGACTCGAACATGGGTAGCTTTGTGGTACAAAGCTACAAAATACAGCTGCGGCAAATGTATTATTTTGGCAGCTTTGGAATTCCATACACAGTGCAATTGCTCGACAAAACAGTTATTTTATCTATGGGTGACTTCGTAACATTTCGTACAGATTTCTGCTCGTTCTATATCAGATAAACTAAATTACTCCTACCATCTCTCTATTAATTGTGAAGCTATGGGTTGAACAGCGCTTGTTGACTTTAATACAGTTGTCTATTATGATTAGCTGGCAAAGCAAAGTAGTACAAAACAGTAGCATATTTTTGGACTGTATATACCATGGTCATCTCAATGGTAATGATATTACCATCTGACACCATAACTTTATTATGATACTGCTGGAGTATTTCTGTCAAGCACAGTTTTAACTTCTTTTATGAATGTTTTGGCTCATGCAAAACAGAAGGTTGTATTCTCTTTGAGGGGTATTTAAAATGCAGGTTATGTTTAGGAAAAATTTAGTTGTTAATCGTGTTGAAGTCTGGGAAACACCGTGACCTCAATATCTCTTCATTTTCCAGCTCAGTGATGTTAACTGTAATGTTTTCCTGTCATCACTCTTTCTGTTACCAATGCTTATCAAAACATTCCCCAACTTTCTTTTTTTCCAGGCTGGAACAAGCTTGTTGACTATGAACCAGGAACAGGCAGTAAGCTATTATTTCCCAAGATGCACCTGGAGACATGTGAGGGATCTGTGTCCTGGATTAGGACCACGGTGGAACTGGAAAGCAGTGGTGATGGAAGAGGCTGTGACAGACAGTCGTACTCTGAGCGATCCTTACAGAAGCTCTGTGGTATGATTAACAGCTATTTATTCCATTGCACGTTTCCTCATTTCTCTTGAGTCAGTTTAATTACAAAATGTGCCTGAGGGCTAAACTAGTCAGACAAAACCTCCACCCTTGTCCTAGAATAGGTATGTGTCTCAGTACAAATTCATTATCAGTGAAATTTTTCCAAGACTTCATCCATTTCAGAGGGATTGTCTAGAGAAATTACAAATTAAGCTGTACAATACAGATATTGAGCTCATATCAAATGACTCATGCCAGTGTCCACTGCATTACACTCTAGGGGATTAATTCATTAACAATGATATCCTACAAAAGTTCACCTAAAGTCATCTTAAGATTTCACCTCAAGATGACATGGAAATAACATCACAACATTTATCTCCATCAAGAGGTGCATCAATTTTTGGTCAAGATCTTGTATTGACAATGCAAGAGTCCAGCATGTTGTCGAACATATAACATGCTAGAAACATAATAATCACTACAATAATGATCCAATCATAGACTCTTAAGCACTTGCTTATTTAAATCCAAACAGCAACTTTTTTTTGTATAGATAGATAACATAAAATTTGCATGACGTATCCTTATGTGGGTGGTGCTCGCAATGATTAAACATTTTAAATTAAGGAAAGTGTTCAATATTAATTTTGCTGTGGTACAGAAATTTCTACAGATAACCCTATTTATTTGTAAGGCTAAAAATGTATAAGGCTTTTCATTTGGATGTCAAAGTCAGCACGAGTTATGCATCAAACTGACTTGTCAAATTTCATTTCATCTCTAAACTCACTGATCACATACCAGGAGCTTCATCAGGCAGCACAGATCTTCTTCCGGCCCCCAGCAGCGTTTTTAATTGGACGGCGACTCTCGTGACGGATAGCGGCCGGGATAGTGAACTCACATACCGGTTTGATGGTCGACAAGCTGCCAAGATCCCAGACTGGGTCATCCCGCAGAATCTAACCAACCAATTCACCATAACAACATGGATGAAGCACGGACCGAGACCAGGACAGAGGGCTGAGAAAGAAACACTGCTCTGCAACTCTGACAAAACCGGTGAGACATAGAGAACAAAAGAGAAGAGGAGATAGGAGGAAAAACCTGCGAAAAAAGCTCATGGATGCTGCATGTAGGAAAGGGAAATTACAGTTGTTTCTCCTACAGTAACAATAGCAAATAGAGCTTTCAGACCTCTTAGATATTTCTCCTAAGGAATGGTTTTGTGGATTCAGAAGAGAGATATAAATGTATAATTTATATAATTATTAAAAGTATTCAAATATATATTAAAATAAATAATATATAATTATATGAACATTTCTCATTAATGATCTGAGCTGCTATCCAAATGAATTTAGCTCTATGCGTTTACTTTTTCAACCATTCAGGGCCCTATCATACACCCGGTGCAATGCGACGCCAGGCTCGACGCAAGAGTCTTTAGCTAGTTTTAGCCCGCCGCATTTATCATTTTCACATCCAGCGCCACGTTGTTTAAATGGCAAATGCACTCGCGCCCATTTGTTTGTCCATGGGCATGCTGGTCTGAAAACGAGGTGTGTTCAGGCGCATTGTTGGCGCATTGCTATTTTGAGGAACTGAAAACGACTGCGCCATTGACCAACAAAAACCTGGTCTAAAGTCAAATAAAGTAAATATCTGAGACGGAACTGATATTTAAATACCCCATAATTACTTCATAACCTCTGTAATAGCATGGAAAACAGCAGCTTTTTAGAAGGCTTTTGTATTCCACACAGGGAAAAAATATTGGTGTATCTATAGCTTATCCACCAAGACTTCCATGATCAGCCTTTACTATAAATACTTTGCTGGTTTACTTGCTATACTAGCAACAAACCAGCACTAACCAGCTAAATCCAATCAGGAGGACAGAGGGCCAGCACGGAGGAACACGCTGGTCTTTTCAGCACGGTTGAAGAGGAAACAGTTAAGATCAGAATTTCATTTGTAGTGGACAATTGGAGCACTACTTCAAACCCTGTTAAGTTAACAATCCTCTCCTGTCAGGATCTCTATATAGATAAACACACACCAAATGGTGCCGTTTCTTTTCTCTCAGGTTCAATTTAGAGATATTATCCTGTATGTCAAGAGGTAATTGTATTCTCTGTCTGTCTCTTGACCTGTCTGTGCTCTCTTTGTCTCTCTATCTCTATCACTTTCTCTGTCTCTCTCAGAGATGAACCGACACCATTACTCTCTGTATGTGCATAACTGCAGGCTGGTGTTCCTGCTGAGGACAGATTACACACAGACTGACTCCTTCAGACCGGCAGAATTCCACTGGAAATTAGAGCAGGTATGAGAGATAAGTAAGAATTTCATTTCAGCCGATCAATGATCAGATGAATACAGAACATGATCATTCTTGCATGCATGTTAGCTAATAGATATTAGCTATATACAGACAGACAGTAGATAGACAGACAGACAGACAGACAGACAGACAGTAGATAGACAGACAGACAGACAGACCGTAGATAGACAGACAGACAGATAGATAGATAGATAGATAGATAGATAGATAGATAGATAGATAGATAGATAGATAGATAGATAAAACAGCCACCTTCTATCAAATATTAATAATTAATTTCCTCTTAATGTCACCCTTTCTGTAATGTCCTGTCGTTTCATTCGTGTTGTGTTTAGATTCACAGGTCTGCTGCAGGTTAATTGAATCCTTCATCATGCAACAATTCTTTAGTTAGTCTATCATTATGCAAATATCTTTAGGGTGAAGATAAAGCCTTACAATGAGAAAGATGGGGGAGAGAGAACAGTGAAGTCATTAAGAGTGAATTGTCCTCACTGCTGTGCCAGAGAACAGACCCGCAGGAAGACTTAATCATCTGAGAGAACAAACACACAAATGCAGCGAAACACAAAACTAACGGCGAACTGCATGAACATCCGTGCCAAAGACCACTTAAAAACCCATCAGAAAAATGGCAGGGGGCCTTTAAAACATGAACTAACCGTATTGGGCACAGGGGATATGCAAAGTTCTGCTGTCCAAAACAAACAAACAAACTTAACTAAACTTAAACATCAGAGCATCAAATTGCAAACCAGTTTGAAGATGTAAGGAGCAGCCGTGTTATGGACAGCGTGGATTTTAAGCAGTGCTGTTGCATTCATTTCTCATTTGGGTCTTTTCCTTTGAAATCTTCATTACCATAACTGTACATTTGCTACCTACATGCTCAGCATTAGAAGATGCGAAGACAGTTTAAAGATTCTACAGACATTTTAAGCATCAAAGAGACTTTTTTCCCCGTGGAGAACAAGCTCTTGAAGAACTTCACCCAACCTTAAAATGAATTTCATAATGTAGTTTCATGAATACATAAATGCATTACATAAAATATATCAGGTTAAGGGTCCACTGGCCCGAGGGAGAAATATTTTGGTCTTTGCACGTCTCAGACATCAAAGAACATGAGTGATCTTTTTTATCTTTCCTAAAGGCTTTTTCTTTCCTCTCCCAGCAGAAAGTAATCTAATTAAATTAGCTTTTTTAAAGAATCTGAGACTTAATTTAATTAGTAAGTGGCTGGTGTTGTGTTTCCATTATGAAAATGGATATTAAAGGAATGAATATTAATGCAAATGTGAAGTTTTCATGGGCGAGCACTGAGTGCTGGCTCAATTACATAAATGCCAATTCCAGTGTTTAATTGCACTTGACGAAACGCCATTTTTACTTTCATTTGCTTTGTGTTCATTACAAAATTATGCATTCTAATGCGTTATACTTTTACAAAATGAATGAATGGCAGGAAACTAAGAACAATGGAAACAGATGACTGACGAATGCAAACTAAAAGTCCATGAAAATGAAGCAGAAAGGACATATACGTGACATTACGCACCCTCTTGGAAGGTGTGACCTTGCGCCAAAACAGAAGAGATGTGGGAGGGATGGTGGTAGTGTTTGGAAGGTGGGCAAGAAGAAGGCAAAGGGCTGGTAAACATAGGAAGACATACAAACAAAGGTGACTAGAGAGGAGCAGATGGTGGTAATCGCCATGGAGGAGCTGATGGGAGAGACCATGGAGGCGATGGCAGTGGGAGGAGCCATGGAGGAGTGGATGGTAGGATCCAGGGAATGGACGAGATCCCAGAGCGACCCAGGAGATGGCCATGATGGAGGCGACCCACAGCGGCAGTGATGGAGGGAGGAGAAAAAGTTGGCCCAACCGACTGAGGTGGCAGTGAGATTGTGAAGCCCTGGCGACGTCCGATGGACTGAGAGACCCGGTGACACCGACGGACAGGGAGCCCAAGGCGAGGTCAAGTGGCCGAGTTATAACCAAGGGGCCAAAGGACCAAGATGACGCCGGTGTAAGTGAGAACCCCAGTGGAGCCTGAGGACTCAAGCGCGTGTATGTCAGAAACTGAACACGCATCTGTATACAGTATCAGTGTAGATAGCGTCAGTGATTATAATGGGTTCTGTTTGCTTTTGATGCGGCACTCGCGTCCAGTGTAGGCAAATGTCAGTCGTTAAGTGTCTGAATGCCAGTGGGCAGGACCTATGGTGCGATGATATATAACTATTGGTCAATGTCTTGCTCTGGAGGCAGGATGGGACCTGGGGCGGATCGGGTGGCACAGGCTGTTAAGGTGGCTTGGGTGGCACAGGCTGGTCAGGTGGCTTGGGTGGCACAGACTGGTAGCGGACTTGGGTTGACTGCAGATCACTGGGCTGGGACAGACTGGTAGCTGGCTTGTGCTGACAGCAGGCCCCTGGACTTGGACACAGACTGGTAGCTGGCTTGTGCTGAGTGCAGAGCGCTAGGTTGGGATACAATCTGATCCGGAGCCCTCTCTGGGCTCTGTGCAGGGGACGGAGTGCTCTCTGGGCTCTGGATGGAGACAGGGGACGTCACTGGGCTCTGGGCACGGGTTGAAGGCCCAGATGTGGTGGCCATCCAGAACTGAAACAGGGAACAGGATAAACCTGCATGACATGAAACAACGACCGGCAGAGAACCAGAGAAAACGAGGGCTAAATATACACACAGGGAAGACGAGCCTAACAAGATAACAAGGGGTGTGGTAAATGGGAAACACCTGGGGAGGCTAATCGACAAAACTACAAAGAACTACAAAATACCACAGAAAACAGGACACAGAAAAGAACACAGAAACTAGGCACAGATAATACAACATAAAAGTCCCACCAAATGCCATACACGGAAAAAGATGTGACAACTTGCTTTCTGTAAAAATTTCAGTGAGTTTAGGCATAAAGCAAGAAAAATATCTGCCAATGGGGTCAGAAAAAAAAACAATTCAAAGGGAAAACAAGTTTATTTTAATTACCCCACGGGCACATACTCTTTTAAGCTTAAACTCACTTCATTTCGATAGATTTTCCAGAAAATACTTTTTTGATTAAAGATTACAAGGGCACATGAAGTTAAAAAAGTGTACATCAGCTCTAGAAAAAAGTTATTGTCCAGCTAAAGTAAGTTTTTGATTGATTGATTAATCATTAGTTATTTACTTTGGGGCCACTTACACAACACCATTTTCAACCAAAATAGAAAACTCTCAATGCGTTCCAGCAGCTCATCCGCACAGCAACAGCGCCCGGCGGCTAGAGAACGCAAACCTTGAAACAGGTTTTGAAACGATACCGTTATCATATTCGTGTAAACTTAAAGAAAACGTGAATCTGTGAGAATGTTGATGGCATGCCCATCGTATGTGCACAGGCGCATAATTTTTCTTTACAAAATGACCAAATTACTTTACCAAAGTTTTTTGTCGTTTCCAATCATTTCTATAACGTTTTCATCTGTACAGACGGAAAGTGAAATTAGCGAATGAGACCCATTGTTACCAGGTATTTCAGACCTTAAATAAGCACTAAATATTTCATGTACAGTAAGTTCATATTCTTGATATGGCACTCACCCTTGACAACAGCTGTGAGGCACATGTTGACATGGCTCTTGTCTCTTTAAGTTTTCAGAGATACACTTTGTCATGTTTGAAGAACCAAACTTGAGAGAAAAAACTGAAATTGCCAGAAAATAGGTAATAGACAGTTGTTGTAATAGGGGAATGGACGATTTACAGATACACAGTAGCACTGCAGTAAGTCTGAAAGTGCCCAGTGTACTTACAGCATTTGAGCAACTGAAAAAAATGCTTCTCTCTACCCGTCTCTTTCTACCTTTCTCGCTCACTCTCTCTTTGATAAATCGCCTTGCCATTAAGTGGACTTTGGCTTAGTGTGGCTATAAGTCTTTTACCACCTCTATCGATTCAGCGCTGTGCGTTTACTGAACACACACAGATAAAATATATGCAGTAAGATGCTCTACTCTCCAGGGATCCTATGGACACGCTGTGTGCTCGTGTGCTGTACACACACACATACATATACATATATATATATATATATATATATATATATATATATATATATATATATACACACACACACATACACATATATATTTATATATACACTCACCTAAAGGATTATTAGGAACACCTGTTCAATTTCTCATTAATGCAATTATCTAATCAACCAATCACATGGCAGTTGCAGTTGCATTTAGGGGTGTGGTCCTGGTCAAGACAATCTCCTGAACTCCAAACTGAATGTCAGAATGGGAAAGAAAGGTGATTTAAGCAATTTTGAGCGTGGCATGGTTGTTGGTGCCAGACGGGCCGGTCTGAGTATTTCACAATCTGCTCAGTTACTGGGATTTTCACGCACAACCATTTCTAGAGTTTACAAAGAATGGTGTGAAAAGGGAAAAACATCCAGTATGCGGCAGTCCTGTGGGCGAAAATGCCTTGTTGATGCTAGAGGTCAGAGGAGAATGGGCCGACTGATTCAAGCTGATAGAAGAGCAACTTTGACTGAAATAACCACTCGTTACAACCGAGGTATGCAGCAAAGCATTTGTGAAGCCACAACACGCACAACCTTGATGCGGATGGGCTACAACAGCAGAAGACCCCACCGGGTACCACTCATCTCCACTACAAATAGGAAAAAGAGGCTACAATTTGCACGAGCTCACCAAAATTGGACAGTTGAAGACTGGAAAAATGTTGCCTGGTCTGATGAGTCTCGATTTCTGTTGAGACATTCAGATGGTAGAGTCAGAATGAGAACATGGATCCATCATGCCTTGTTACCACTGTGCAGGCTGGTGGTGGTGGTGTAATGGTGTGGGGGATGTTTTCTTGGCACACTTTAGGCCCCTTAATGCCAATTGGGCATCGTTTAAATGCCACGGCCTACCTGAGCATTGTTTCTGACCATGTCCATCCCTTTATGACCACCATGTACCCATCCTCTGATGGCTACTTCCAGCAGGATAATGCACCATGTCACAAAGCTCCAATCATTTCAAATTGGTTTCTTGAACATGACAATGAGCACTGTACTAAAATGGCCCCCACAGTCAACAGATCTCAACCCAATAGAGCATCTTTGGGATGTGGTGGAACGGGAGCTTTGTGCCCTGGATGTGCATCCCACAAATCTCCATCAACTGCAAGATGCTATCCTATCAATATGGGCCAACATTTCTAAAGAATGCTTTCAGCACCTTGTTGAATCAATGCCACGTAGAATTAAGGCAGTTCTGAAGGCGAAAGGGGGTCAAACACAGTATTAGTATGGTGTTCCTAATAATCCTTTAGGTGAGTGTATATTAGGGCTGTCAATCGATTAAAATATTTAATTGCGATTAATCGCATGATTGTCACGAGTTAACTTAATCACACATTTTTATCAGTTCTAAATGTACCTTAAATGAATACTTTTCAAGTTTTTAATACTCTAATCAACATGGGTATGGACAAATATGCATGATTTATTATTAGTGAAACCATACTCAAAAGAGCATGAAGACTAGACAGGTCATAGATGTTTTTTAAAGAACTTGTTCATGTCTCTTAAGCCTAAACTTAAAAATTCAGAATAAGCAGTACTTTCTCTTATTTTAAAAATAGAAATAGGCATTTTTATACTGGCAGTTTAGTCCAGAACGGGGCACGGTTCGCATGAAAAATTGGAAAATGTTGGCGTTATTTTGTCACTTATTGAGCAGTAGGCTAGCTGGAGCCGTTTACCTGCAGTCTTTGTGCTAAGCTAGGCTAGCGGTGGGTGCGTCAGACAGAGTTATGGCACGCACAGAGATAAAAATGGTATGTATGGACTTATCTAACTCTGGGGGATACGGTGAATAAGCTAAAATCCCAAAAAGTCGGCGTGTTCCTTTAATGATTTACCTCGGATACGAGAGAGAGCGAGCTTGCAGTGTATTCACGCATTGCGCATCTCCTCAGAGTCCCTTTGCAAGCATGCAACAGAAATCCCCCTTCATCCAACACAAATAGCCTACAGTAAACCCAAATGTCATTTACTCATAATAGCACTAAATTCAAAATAATTATAAAAAAACAAACAATATATTGACCCGCGTTCTGTTTTCTATCATGCCCTGTGCATGTTTGTGATTATGTAAGATGCACGCAAATGCGCCAGGGTTCAATAGAATCAAGTTGACCAGCGCTGCGGGGGAAACCGAGAATTATCGCGCTCGGACATGGACTGCAGCAAACGTGCTCAGTGTAAAAACGCCCTTTTCTTTTATTTCGACCTGGAGTCTAATAAAAGTTAAACAGGAAAAAATGGTAGCTTATGTAGGCTATATAACGTCACTTGTTTCAGAATAGTAATGTTAATGTTAGCCCTTTTCTTTCCCCATTTCTGTTTGCTGCTGCATCCTTTACATATATGGCTGCTATCGATTTCTCCAACTACAGGCTATATATTGAGAGTCCTAATAAATATAGAAATAAATATATATATATATATATATATATATATATATATATATATATATATATATATATATATATATATATAAATCATTAACCATAGTAATGTGTGCTAGAAGTAAAATAACAGCAATTCAACTACAATTCACAGGACTGAATGCCACTACTGCTGTCCACAACATCAAATTCTCACATTCACACACAGACACATCCCTGCAGAAAATCAATGTCTGCCCAGAGATACAGAGAACCACAGAAAGAGAAAAGAGGTTGAAAAACACTGAATGGAATACGAGACGAATAAAAACAGATTTAATGAAAAAGAAATCAATTAATTTATAATAAAGCACAGGGTGATGACCTATGTGCACAGAGAGAAGAAATCGATTAAGGAAAAACAGAAAAAAAATGACACTCGCTCTGGCTGAATCTCACGACGCCTGTCAAAAACATATTTTGCAAAAGCCTGTTTTTGTACTATCAATATATTTTTTTTTTCATACATCATGATTCTCAACTTTATTGCAAAAAAAAATATATACTTATATTATTATTATTATTATATTTAAATATTTATTTTATTATTAACATGTTAGTACTTATCCTATTGCCTTTCATTTATAATAAAATACTTTTAATTAAAAAGAATAAGATGCTAGGGTGTTTTAGTTAGTTGGTATAAAAACATGCTGTAATGGTTTGTGGCTGATATGAAGTCCAAACAGTCCTTTAATAAATAAATCCAAGTGGCACAGGTAAACTCAGGGAACATAAACAATGCAGGACAAAGAAATAACTTAAAGGGCTTAAAGTCCTCCTAAAATCAAAATGAAGTTTTTTGGCTTTTAGTATGAATATGTTAGCCTGTTATCTATAAGCTAGTGTGCTCCAAAACAATTAACAAAGTTCTAATTTAGAAGATATAAGCATTCAAAACGTACGGTCTCTTGCGGATTTTGATGACATCACTCTGCACTTCAGCTTCTCATCAGATTTTCTGTCCAATCAAATGCTCTCTAGAATCTGAAGCCCCGCCCCCTACATTATAAATAGACGCTGACGCTGCGGCTGAAATCGGTCACTCTTCACACATTTACTATTTTCTAAATGGTGAATGGCACATAGTGCACTATATAGGGGATAGGGAACAATTCAGACAGTGTAAATATGCTTTCAGTTGAGGCGAATGAAGTCTGGTTTCACTGGTCGCACGAACCACACACAGTCTGCTCCGGTCCAGAGACACGATAGCACAGTGCGGATGAACGAGTGGACGCAGACCAGAAAATGCATCAGACCCGTTTGAATTCTGCAAAGAATGCTGTATTTAAACCAATTTGGAGGAGATTAGGAAGAGAAACCGTTAGAGATTAAGAGGAAACTGCGGCTTTTCCGAGCTCCACGAGGCCGAGCTGTGATATAAATGAAACGCTATTGGCTATTTTAAAAAAGGGGAGAAGCTGTTCAATATGCCCTGCCTTCTCCTGTTTCAGTGGACATAACGTAAACACAATGAATAATACTGCACGTTTCAAGGCACTTCACTGGGGCTTTAAGTACACAGAGAAAACAAAAGAGCTAATGAGTTCATTAACAAGGCAACAGGTGAACAGGATCAATATATAAAACACACTGGGGAAACTAGTGCTGTGTTCGAAATCGCCCACTATACCCTCATTCACTATTCCCTACATTACTCCACTAATATAGTCCACTTGAAGGAGTGAATGAGAACGAGTGAGTGAATTCGGAAACTCAATGCGCCAGGAAAGGCTGTTGCTTTTTCATAGTTTGTGCTTGACGTTTAATAATTATTTGAAACGTAGCAAACTGGCAGCTCTAGCAGTAATAAAATATTTATCTTGAACTCTGCCATGGAAACTAGCATGTATAAACCGTAATTAAAAACATTTTAATCAATTAAAAAGGAATTTATATCTGTATGATATTATGCTGAACCAGCGCGGTTTGGAAAATGGATGGATAATTGATTCAGCTGCGGCAGCATCTCCTGGCGAGACACGGGAATTCATTCATCGCGCAACTCTCACAGTGCATTATGGGTATTCTCTAGCCATTTGAGCGTACATCAGTTGTACACTCGTTATTGCAGTGTATTGTGGGATTGAATGAGTGCACTCAATAACGTCCACTATGGTTTCGGGCACCACTACAAATGGCTGTCCCCTCAAATAGTTCCCTATTTAAGGGTATAGGGGGCGATTTCGGACACAGCTTAGGTCAAACAGGCAAACAGAAACAGGGAAAGCAGAACATACATGAGACACATGCAGACGAATTATAATGAGAATTTTGGTGGGAAAATATGTTTAATCAGTAGGAAAACAATTATAATTGTAGTTTTATATATATAAAGAGAGTTTAATATCACAAAACGAGTTAAAAGCGTGTGTGTGTCTTCTCATCTTCACTACATCTTTCCTCCTGCATCTGAAATCTCACCATCCGAATTCCTTCTCTCACTGTCTCACTTTCTACTACCAATTGGAAGCCCAATTCATTTGGTAGTAGAGAGTGAGACAGTGAGAAGAAGTGAGAGAAGGAAGACGGATGGTGAGATTTCAGGTGCAGGAGGAAAGATGTAGTGAAGATGAGAAGTGTCTGATGGTTTCTCACAGCAGTTTCGTGTGAGGGTGTAACAATCAGTTCCACTAGACTCTACGACCCAGACCGCCTGCCAGACACAAATACACAAACACACACTGTGTGTGACAGAGCGAGCAGAAACCGTCTGCTACTGTGTGCTTTTGAGTGGCAGTGGTCCAAATGGGCCAAACAGAGACAGATATTCCCCTCATCACTGCGCTATAGCACAAACAAATAAACTCATTCATGACGACAATTAAGCATTTCAGAGGCATTAAATGTAAGCCTATACGCGAGGTTTACTATTTCTACTACTGATCATAGTTAGGGTTTTGGTTATGGTTAAAGCCACAATATGTAATTTTTTCGCCGCTAGAGGTCACTTATTCAAAACAAAGGCATAGCTTGATGACGCCTTGATTTTGCAGAGCTTTTATTATGCCACAGACGAGCGCTTCTGCTTCTTCCGCTCGTGTATGTGGGGTAACGCAGTGCTGTTTTATCATATTAGATACATTTGAGTGTGTTGAAAGTTATGTTATAATACTACTCTGTGTGTTCGCTCGGCGGCTGCTATGAGACACTTGTTCACACTGCAGTGAGCTAGATCGATATTAGACACGGTAAAACATGGTACTCGCGGTAAATCATGAAAACCAGATTTAAACAATAGACTAACTGTGTTGAGCTGTATAACAATGATTAGTTTTCTGTTGATGAATGTATCCAAACAGTTGCTCACCTGTCTAATAAAACATAATATATTACAGTGTCTTTGGTGTTTTCATGGTTTCTACAAAATAAAACCGGAAATCGAGGGTAACGTGGGTATGATGTCATTGATAGGCGATGCATAGACACGGTCCGTGTCCTGGTTAAAATGGCTTATTTCTCTGGATTTAAACATTTTTGGAAACATTTGGGATACTGTAAGTACACAAGTCAACAAAATATACAACATTGTTCTAGTGGTTTTGGATATTTTAATCCAAAAATATTTGCAACGATTCTGTTAATTTTTTGTTTATACTATGAAGCTGCTTCAAAACAATCTGTATTGTATAAAGCTCTTTATAAATACAGATGACTTGGCATGAATACCAAAAATTGTGGCATTCTGCAGTCAAGTTACATAAAGCTAATTGTTTTAAATAAAGACATTGTTTCAAATTTCTTGACTCTGAAGCAAAAATGAAAACAAAAGATATGTGGCATGCAAAAATGCCCTTATGTGCTTTTATTTACAAAAATCATGCTGATATGGTGAAATTCTCCTCCTCTTTCTCTCAGATCTGTGATAAGGAGTGGCATTATTACGTCATCAGCGTTGACTTCCCAGTGGTGACTCTATATGTGGACGGCGTGACCTACGACCCTTACCTAGTAACAGATGACTGGCCCATCCACTCCTCTCAGATTGACGTGCAGCTGACTGTAGGAGCCTGCTGGCAAGGTTAGCGGGATGGGATGTGGGCGTGGCTAGCATGTTTTGTGGGTGTGGTTAATGTGCATGTGACTGAACATGCTCCAGAGGTCATTAACTTGAAAATAGAAATGTAAATTCTCACAGAAAGCAAATCCACAATGAACAATTCTTCTACTAAACAAACATCTATTTATTTCACCAGCATTCTTTTTTTTGCTTTTAAAAATTATTTTCCTCATTTATTCTTTCTCTTCAGCAATCAGAACACAGCTTCTAACTAATAAAAAAAACAGCTTCAAAACACAGTTGACCTCTTCCACTCCCCCTTTTGCTGTCTTTCTGTGTCTCTGAGCTTCTTTGATTCACAATGAAAGAAAAATAAGAGAGAGGCAGATAAAAAAAAAAATCACTTGTGCATGTGGAATAATATCAAAGGAAAAATGGTGCGAAAGCTGACTGGACATTTGCTCTTTTTAAGATTTTTGGAGCTTGAGGGGGGTATAACGGTTTCTCATGGACCGTTTCTGTGGTCACAATTTAGATTCAGTTTGTGTACACAGATAAAATATGATAAACAATATTTTTAACACTGTAATCGGCCAATATTAATATTTTTTGTCAAAGAGGCCCCTTTACCCAGTGAAGTTATTATTAACCAACTAGGGGCCAGATTTACTAAACAGGGCAAATTAGCACGAGCGTGCAATTCCATAAAAGCGCACAGGGGAGTGGAAAGTTCTGCATGTGATTTAATAACATGCAAATTAAAGAACACAGACGCATCATTTCCATAATGACCAACACAATCTACCAAGAGCAGTGCAAATTAGCGTCTGGTTTAAGCTGTGCTTTTTTGGGCAGTAAATAATAGTGCAAATACCAGTAAATTGACGAACACAAACCTTAGTAAATCACCTTGCGTGATTTATTTAAATACTCTCCTCCCATAAGTTGAAAGGGAAACTCCTACAAATGCATATGCAATAAGGTCAGCCGCAAAAATAATATACAAGTTCACGCATTTTCAGCGCTAATTTATCACGGCTTGTCTTTGGTAAATCCTGACAGTTGTTTTTTAAACACCAAAAGAGGGTTTGTGCTGGTGTAAGCTGTTAGTAAATCTGGCCCTAAAACTATTTTTAAACTGGAAACTATTAAAACTATTTTTGTTAATCAAAATAAAGCTAAAATAAAGTATACTTATTAGATGAAAATCTTAAAGTTTAAAAACTTGAATGAAATGGCAGAAATGGCAACTAGTCAAAAAAAATGTGTTTAAAATGAAGTACTAAAATGACTAAAACTAAATAAAAATAAATTAAAGCTAAATACATAAATATATATATATATATATATATATATATTTTAAAAACTAATAAAAAGGACAAAGCACATACAAATGACTAAAATGTTCTTTTACCAAACCATTTATTAAATGCATTAAAGGGTTAGTTCACCCAAAAAGAAAGTTCTGTCATTAATTCCTCACCCTCATGTCGTTCCAAACCCGTAAGATGTTCGTTCATCTTCAGAACAAAAATGAAGATATTTTTGATGAAATCCGAGAGGTGTCTTAACCACACATAGGCAGCAACGTCATTACAACTTTCAAGGTCCAGAAAGGTAGTAAAGACATCGTTGAAATAGTCATGTGACAGTGGTTCAACCTTAATGTTATGAAGCGACGAGAATGCTTTTTGTGCGCAAAAAACAAACAAAAATAACAACTTTATTCAACAATCTCTTCTCTTCAACATCATTCTCCTACGCTGTTCTCGTAGTTAACACAGTGCAGTGCTTCCAGGTTCTACGTCAGAACGGCAGCTCATTATTGGCTGATGCTGTTCACGTGAGCACCATGACCAATGCGTATGATGCTGACGCAGGAGCTGGCCAATAATGTGCCGCCGTTCTGATGTAGAACCTGGAAGCGCTGCACTGTGTTTACAATGTGAACAGCTACCATTCTGGGCCTTGAAAGTGGTTGTTGTGTTTTTGCCTACGTGTGGTTCAGAAACCTTCTCGGATTTCATCAAAAATATCTTAATTTGTGTTCCGAAGATGAACGAAGGTCTTGCAGGTTTTTTGGTAAATTTATGGGTGAACTATCCCTTTAAAGGCCAATTCACACCGCACAGACAAACACCAACAAACAAGTCTGTTAGAGTTTTTTGGATCAGTGTGTTACCCCTGTCGATTGATGTTCAATCGTCGTTTGTTGGGTCGTGGAATGTCTGAGCAGTGTGGTATGATTTTCCAACAAACAACAACAAACTCTGACGTAATCTGACCTGGATACCGTTGCCATGGCGATGAGGCAAGTCCCTTGACTGCGTGTAGGTGCTGGGTGTACTTAGTAAATTATTCTTTTAGTGAAAATGGCAGGTTTCTGGATAAATCAGAAGACAATTCTAGAAAAAGAGCAATATTCGCCAGCGCACATTGGACAAAGTTTGAGCACGCACACGTAAAATCTGAGCGAGAGCAGAGCCATATTTGAAATAGGGGTGTAACAATACATCGCTATAGATCGTTGCATCGATCTAATGTCTAACGATACGATGCATCAATGCCAAGCGTTATAAAAATCGATACATGTAGGCTACTTATATATTTAAGAGGCACACTTGTTTTAACACTCTCCACATTTCAGTCTATGTATTATCACCAACGCGTGCATTCCCGTTTAAATTACCTTTCAGAGCTTGTGAAAGATGCTCGGGACAGTGCTGAATCTTCACAAAAGTTTTTGCTCGTGTTTAAAGCCTTGCAAAAAGCAGTGCACACTCATCACAAACAGAGCACAAATAGGCCAATGAATTGAGTCTTTTTTTATTTATTTTTTGTGCTTCAGTAGATAACGGTGTATGGTTTTGCATATAAGGAGAATAGAGCACTATGAATCGTTCTTCACACTGAAATTTAAAACTGTTAAAAGAAAATGCTCAATAAACTGCAGCATAGGAGCTGCGCGCTGCGATTTTGTGTTGCTTCAAGCACATCATTCTGCACACGGGAAGTGCATAAGTGCTTTGTGCCGCTCTGTATTGGAGCCTTTCATATTATAATACTTTTGCACAATGAAAGAATATTAATAGCATATCTTGTTCTGTCCTACCTATAATATGTTGTTGCTTCATTAAAAATCCGCGCTATACATTTAAAAGAAATGTCTTTTAATTTTATAGTATTTATATGTAATTTTTAAAAAGTTTTTTGACATTACACATTTTAGCACAGAAGCCTAAAATACTTTCTTGACTGTTTTTATGTCATAAGCTGTCATTAGATTACTGTGTGAATTTTTTTTATTATTTGTGGATGTCCCAATCAGGGTGCAGGATGTGAAATTTTGAAATAAATGTTTATGTTGTGAGTTAATAAAAATGTAACTGATTGTGTAAAATAGAAACATAATATAGAAATATGAATCGTATCGTATCACAGAACTTTTTGAGGTATTGGAAAATAAGGTATCGCTGGCTATGAGAATTGATATTGTATCGAATTGTGATGAACCGTCCGATTTACACCTCTAATTAGAAAGCGCACGTCCAGTAAGTTTTGTGCTAGTGAAAGAAAATTGTTACATGGATGCACTCTCGTGTTACAATAATGCGCTTTCGACATTTAACACCATAGAAACAGCCTCAAATGCGTGTCTGAAAGCTGCAATCTTTTATTTTTATTGGTTAAAACGAACAGAGAATATCTTGTTTTTTTCCGTGGGTGCTCGAGTTTGCCTGTTTTTTGGGGCAGTGTGAACATGACATTTATTTTTCATAAAATTCAAAAATCCAACGACCAACTTGTTTGTTGGCGTTTGTCTGTGCGGTGTGAATTGGCCTTTAAGGAAAAGTGGATCCAAAAAATTAAAATTCTACATTCATTTATATGCTGCATATGCAGCTCTAAAGCACGATAAAAAAATAAATAAAAAAAAATCACCATTTCCAGTAAGCCATAAAAGCACACAAAAGAAAGTAAGCAGGTTTCCTCTCAAACCTAGCAATACCAAGCCTATTAGTTTCAGGCTTAATGACAGTGCAGATTCTCCTGAAATGTGCAACACTGTGGCTCTATCAACACATTGATCTGTTTGTTTGAGAATCACAGCAAGGCTGAACTGTCTTAATCAATGTTGCTGTGACAATTTTCTTCTTAAACTACATCCATGTAAACCCACACACACACACAAACCGGCCTGATACACATCAAAATGCCATCGCCCGAGGCTCAGAATCTCATCTCACTGTCACCTGATCACAAACGCACTCAGAGAGGCTTCATTACACACAAACTCATACAGAGCGGACAGATGCAGGTAATTGCTCATTATCTCTGACTTCAGCAGTGATATAGGTTTAATCATATGATTGCTTCATTTCAGTGCAGCTTCTGAAGACCCCTAGCTTGACTGAAACCAAAATGTATTTTATATATGCGTGTATGATGAATAAAGTGAGTCTGTGTAACCATGGCTTCGTCTGAAACTAAAGGCAGCTACCCAATGAGTCAATCACTTTTTGATGTTACCTCCACAGATAACAGGTTTCAGACCGGCTTCCAAGGCATCATTACGTCTAATGATCTAGAACAAATAAAGATAGCTTTAGACATAACATAGTGAATATTTAATGACTACATTGACCTATTTCTTACTACAAATGGAATAATATGTTTAAAGGAATAGTTCACCCAAAAATGAAAATTCTGTCATCATTTACTCAAATTGTTCCTGTATGAATTTCTTTGGTCTGCTGTACACAAAGGAAGATATTTGAAAGAATGTTTGTAACCAAGCAGATCTCGCACCCCCATTGACTACCATAGTAGGGGGAAAAATACTATGGTAGTTCCAAATATCTTCCTTTGTGTACAGCAGAAAAAAAACGTATACAGGTTTGGAACAAATTGAGGAATTTTCATTTTTGGGTGAACTATCCCTTTAATTTTAATTCAGATGTTCCTTAAGCATAGTTCATTTTTTATCCCGTATATAAGGGACTTAGTTCACCAAAAGGGGACATGAAAAAAACATTTTTTTGGTTTGTTTCTTTTTTCGAATAAAACAGTTCAATACAGTATAATATTGAAATCTATAAGGTCTATGCTAACGTTCATAATTCCAAACTCCCTCCTTATAGTCCACCATGACCATTTATGGAAACTAGGCAGCAAAAATGGGCCAATCAGAAACCACCATTCTATTGACAACCACAAGCTCATTTACATATACACCACTCTTCAAAAGATTTGAGTCTGTAAATTTTTTTTTAATGTTTTGGAAGTCTCTTCTGCTCTCAAAAATACAGTAAAAACAGTAATATTGTGAAATATTATTACAATTTAAACTGTAAAAAATGTAAAAATGTTAGCATCATTACCACAGTGTCACATGATCCTTCAGAAATCATTCTAATATGATGATTCGCTGCTCAAGAAACATTTATGATTATTATCAGTGTTAAAAAAAGTTGTGCTGTGGAAACCACAATACATTTTTTTTCTTTCAGGATTCTTTGATGTATGAAAAGTTCAAAAGAACAGCATTTGTTTGAAATAGAAATCTTTTGTAATATTATAAATGTCTTTACTGTCACTTTTGATCAATTTAATGCATTATTGCAGAGTATTCATTTATTTACAGTAGCAAAAACAGCCCATTTAATTCTATTTGTCAGACAAAGGGTAAAGAATGGTCAAGAAAAACTAAATTATGACTAAATGATGTGCAAGAAGCATTGATTAACATTATAAGTTCAGGTTTTTGCCAGGTTAAAGGGATAGTTCACCCAAAAATGAAAATTTGATGTTTATCTGCTTACCCCCAGGGCATCCAAGATGTACGTGTCTTTATTTCTTCAGTGGAACACAAATGAAGATTTTTAACTCCAACCGTTGCGGTCTGTCAGTCATATAATGCATGTCAATGGGAACAGTTGAGAGTATGAGAGCTATGAGAGTAAAAAAACGTACACATACGAACCCATATTAAACCCTGCGGCTCGTGATGACACATCAATGTCTTAAGACACGAAACGATCGGTTTGTGCGAGAAACCGAACAGTATTTATATAATTTTTTTACCTCAAATACAGCACTATGTACATCAGCGTTCACTGCGCAATGACTTCCGGTAAGTGAGGTCAAAATTCACGATATGTCGTAGAGATACGCGCAAGAGATCACTTCCGCCGCTTGTATCCGATTGAGATACGCCATATCGTGTACATTTGACCTCACTAACCGGAAGTGATCGCGCGCCCAAGGCTGTGGTACATAGCTCGCATTCGAGGTAAAAAAAAATTATATAAATACTGTTCGGTTTCTTGCGCAAACCGATCGTTAAGTGTCTTAAGACATTGATGTGTCATCACGAGCCGCAGGGTTTAATATGGATTTGTATGTGTATGTTTTGTTACTCTCAAAGCTCTCATACTCTAAAATGTTCTCATTGACATGCATTATACGACTGGCAGACTGTAACGGTTGGAGTTAAAAATCTTCATGTGTTCCACTGAAGAAACAAAGATACCTACATCTTGGATGCCCTGGGGGTAAGCAGGTAAACTATCCCTTTAACACGTCTATCTGTTAGCATGTCTATATTTATGTTTGTGTTTGCAGGTGGTGAGGTGTCTAAAGCAAAGTTTACCCAGTATTTCCGAGGCAGTTTGTCTGGACTGACGATACGAGCGGGGAAGATTGAAAGCCAGACGATCATCTCCTGCCTACAGGCCTGCAAAGAAGGGCTGGACATCACTTCTCTGGAAAGCCTCGGACCGAGAATAAAGGTTTCACATACACACAGACACAAAGACTCTACAAACTCAACATTACGAATCTGAATGAATGAGCTGCGCTTGAAGCCAGTGTCCAGTGCCAATAAAATTTTTTGCTTTTACTAGTAATTCAAGGTCACAGATTTGATTTCAAGGAATACACATGCTGGAAAAATGACATAGCCTGAATGCACTGTATGTCACTTATAAACAAGTTTACCATAGTCTATCATAAACCATAGAAAAGAGTTGAAAAATCACTATTTTGTAGGAAGAACAGAGAAAGAGTGAGAAAGAGACGAAGAAAAGTCAGGAGACAAGACTTAAGGAGAGATATTTCTGTACGCACATTTTCCATTTTATAGTTTGCTTTCCTCTGTTCTGTTCTTTTGTATTCAAGAAGCTCTTGGGAAGATTTGAGGATCAAATGAAAGCAGGTTTTACAGAGAGAGAGAGAGAGAGAGAGAGAGAGAGAGAGAAAGAAAGAGTTAGTGGGAGACAGATGACAGGTGTTCCTTCACGCAGGTGGTCTGATCAAACTATAAGCTCAAAGCAGGATTGTGCTCCATTCAGAAACAAATTGATAATGCCTTTTAAATTCCAGTTCAGTTCTTGCCGTGCCAATGCAGGATGCAGAATTTGAATTTAAAGTGTGCCTGTTATTCTATTTTAAAGGTTCCAAATTATTTTTGGGATTCTCCTACAATAGACATGCATGCATCCAAGGTCAAAACACACTTTCATGTTCTCATAATATACATTGCACATTACCTAATTTCTCAAAGAGTCTGAAAACGGTTAGTTTAAAGATTCAGTCTCTCTAAACCCCTTCCGAAAGCCTGCTATCCTCTGATTGGTCAGATGGCCCAGTCTGTTGTGATTGGTCGACTGCTTACAGCGCGTGTCGGAAACAAAACGCCTATTACCATATCTGAATTTCAGTTCAGAATTTTCCTCAGCGCTTGATACACAGTGGTATGAACAGTAAAGATAGCGTTGATTTTACTGTATCAATTCCAGCGGCGGTCTCATCCTTTTCAAGTGCATCAAAGTGGATAATAACGTCTTCTCGACATGTCAACAACAAGAACCAAACTCTTCCAGGTAAAAGTAAGCGTTGTTCGAGGGCAGCCAATGAAAACATTAGGGCTGGCATTATGCAAATTTGTTACATTGTTACGTAGGAATGTATAAAGAAGTGAGACTGGAATTGCTGATGACTCGTCTACACGGATCCAAAAATTCGTAGAGACCCGTAATGTGCTACACGGAACCGGACTCGTTTATTATTTCAAAAGCTGGACCCGGACCCATACAGATTAAAAAAAAACAATTTGTACCCGGAACCGACCTGGACCCGTCTATTATTTGAAAGCTGGAACCGAACCCGGCGGGAAGACACAGACCCGACTGGACCCAATTGTCACATATTCCACAATAAACTGCTATTAATAAGTCAATAAACAAGTTGCGAAAAAATATAACTTTTTGTCTTAGCCTACCTATAGCCGTCGTCTCCCTTCCTGATTGCGATGCATTACAATCCTTGCCAAGAAAAAAAGTTCTATCCATGTTAATCCTCTCTTGTTATTCCAAGCATGCTTAAAGGAACACGCCGACTTTTTGGGACTTATTCACCGTATCCCCCAGAGTTAGATAAGTCCATACGTACCATTTTTATCTCTGTGCGTGCCATTATTCTGTCTGACGCACCCACCGCTAGCCTAGCTTAGCACAAAGACTGCAGGTTAACGGCTCCATCTAGCCTACTGCTCAATAAGTGACAAAATAACGCCAACATAACTCTGGGGGATACGGTGAATAAGCTAAAGTCCCAAAAAGTCGGCGTGTTCCTTTAATTCACTCATCATTTCAGCTTTAAAGTCCACTTTATGTCACGGTGATGGATGACAAATGCAACTCTGCAGATTTGCATTTCGACTCGAGTTAACTCGCAAAAAAACTTTAAGATTAAACAAGACGGTTCATTCATATTATTTTTAAAGTCATTACAGTCATTGCGGAAGCTCGGGTTGCCATAGAAACATGACACGCGCTTGAGACTGCACATGCGCGTTAGCTGGAGCAACCGGAAATATGAGCTTTTTTACGCAATTTGAGCGTCATAGAAAACATTTATGTGACAGTTCAGCTGAGATTTTGTTGCTGATTTGAAATATATTATTTAAATATGAGTACATTATTACCGTGCACTTGCATTAAATCTGCCCACCTTGCTTCTAACGGCTGAGAGAGAGAGATCACTCGTGTGTTTTTTTCTTTTTTAAAACCTTATTTCCTGGCTCACACTTTTCTTATCCTAATTTTACAAGTTGCAAGTTACAAAACACACAAGCCGTGCTGACTGATTCTGATCATGGCCAGGTGTTCTCCGAGTCCGATCGACTCGGGTATTACACACAAACAGACCCGGGACCCGAAGTAATAGATAATAGAACACAAACAGCTACATTACAAACTCAGGGCTCGACAATAAGGACTGCCTGATGGACACTCGGGCCAGCTTCACTGAAGTTAATCATTTGCGCATGTTCTTAAGCCTTGTCCATTTAAATATTCAAGCGCACATAGGCGAAAAAGTACCCGCGTCTCTCAGTTTGGTACTCAAGCGCTGTGTGATAAGTTATTTTTATGTGTGCAACAACACATATCCAAAGCGCGCACCCAGAACGCCACATCTCACAGCGCACAAGTACTCTTTCACGTCTTCCTGAGCTTGAACGGACATATTCACACAAAATGATGTCCAAATGCCTGTCTTGTCGAGTATCATCGTAAACATAGTCGGTTATGTCTTAAGTGAACAACGTAAACGTGAGAGATAAAAAGCATGTGTAACAGTATATTAGATCTGTGCAGCTCTTAAAGTGACAGCAGCCTAATATTACTTTTAATATTACTGTTTTCTATATGTTAATCAAACAAAATACGCTTGACTGAATAACTTTAATAAGGGTTAATCTATATTTAAAGTGAAGACTGAAGTGCAGTGATGTTTTATTTTCCTGAAAATCCAGTTTAGACCTACAAGAAAAACGTAATTTTTATTTAATTTGTATATGTTTGTTCTGTTGTATTTAATTGTGCTATTGCTCATAATTTGATTATTTGTTCTTATTTTATTATTGACTGTCTTTAACAATATTTAACATTTATACGAGTTAGGCTAATCGTTTTTGGCGTCAATAACAACTAAAACAATAACTAACTATTTTATTTTATTATTATTTTATTTGTGGAGGGGCCAGTGAAAATTTTGGCAGAGCAAGTAAAAATTTTAACCACTGGCCTAATCGGCCCAGTAGAAAAAATCCTCTGCGTTGAGCCCTAAAAAAACTGCATGAAAGGTAATATCCGAAAAAACAATATTAGGGGCACTAATTATTTAATTAAATTGTTAAATTAAATTATTTAAATTCAACTGCTGTAAGTGTAATTTATCATAATACATTTAATTTTCGATATGAATCACCTAAAAACATGCCTGTTAACATACACAAAACATTAGATTATATAAGTTCATTTTTGAAATGCCACCTACAGGGTTCCCACATATTTTGAACAATGAATTTCCAGACTTTTCCTGGATACAGATAAAATAATTTAAAAACAGACCAATTCATTTGAATTATTCACTGACAAGAACTGACTCTAAAAAATGATTCACTTACAAATCAGACATTACTGTGCAAGCATGAACCATATTTATCCAATGAAATGATTTAGAGCAAAACAGTAAAACTCAATTTCAATACGAATTCAAAATAAATATGCATTATTAACCTAACTTATGTAATATATGTGTTGCGGCAACACTTTGAAATCAGTAAATTCCTCTTCCATTCATTCGTTCTAATTCAAATTCCAATTCAGTGCAGAATGTGAACAACTCAATTCAGATTCACACTAGATTCACAGCCATTTCTTTGATCCTGAATTGAGCACAAGTCTGCTTCAAGCACGCACTTTAAATGTATGTTTTTGTGTGTCTATTTCTCCCAGTTTCATTTGAATCCCGCTCAGTCTCTGGTGGTGATGGAGGGCGAGGATCTGGAGCAGATGAACGGCGCTCTGAGGAAAGTTTCTTACATCAACTCTCGGCAGTTTCCCATTATAGGAGCACGTCACCTCCGGATCTCAACAGCAGTGCAGTAAGATCATAAATATTCATGAGATGTCATCTCTGAACTAGAAAACTAGAATGTTAGCTCTGAAATATGGCATTATGAATGATCAAACCATTTATTTCAATGTTACACAGTTGTGATTCACATCCCGGAGTCATATATGAGCTCAATTTTAATCTGTGCTTCGGCTCAGGGCTGGAAAAGTTATTAAAACTTTTGTGTGAAACACAATAAGCAGAAGCAGTATTGTAGGAAAATTAATACAGCATTTGAAACTAGATTTGTACATTTTTTGCTAGATTGCTGCTTGCTTATTGTCTAGTTTAAATCCCTAACCCTGAGTATGAGCGATACTAACTCTTCTTATAACCTTTTCACTTTTCCTGTTCTTGTCTAATTCATATTCCGCGCTTAGGGAGGTTTAATTTTTATGTACAGACAGGGAAATGGAAAGAGAATGACAGAGAGATTAGTTTTTTGGAGCACACGCAGACCCACCGGCACCCTGTGATTATTCAAAACAGAGCATGAATATGCATAAGCCCCTGGAGGATTATGACCCGCCCCTCTGAGGTTTGAGACAGGCGGTGGGCGGAGTTCTTTTGGCAAGATCCACTGGGAATTAGCATGAGAACATACACGCACATACACACGCTAAAACACACACAGTAAAGTAAGACATATAGGCTAATTGTACTCTTGCTTCTTTCATTAACATGATCACAGACTTGTATTAAGACACAACCATGTGTTGTGCTTTATTTAATTAGTAACGTTACTTTTTTTGTAAATGCGGTTTACACCATTCATTTACACTTACTTTTGCAAAAAACACATTGCTTGCTAAGGAGACAAACATAGCACAGCAAATTGACTATGATTTAAAGGCAACAGTTGCCTTTGCCTTTAAAAGCAACTTGGCATGACAAGTAATGATGGAAAAGAGAGACTATAGACCTATGCGGACAGTATTTGTTTTGCATGGTGACCCGAGGCATTTACGTTTACAGGTGCTAGTCAGCAATTCATGATCAGTGTTTTTCTCTTCCATCTTCTTTTCTTTTTATTCTAGGGCCATTTAATAATTTATTTTCCTATCCAAATTATCAGGGATGCACTGATATTACAATTCTGACCATATTTTTTTTAGGGCCATCTGGTAATTTATTTCCCTATCCAAATCATCAGGGATGCACTGATATTATAATTCTGGCCAATAACAATAACCTGATAATTATTTTTGAGTTATGACTAAACAGATAAAATTCTATGCTTTGTCTAAAAAAAATATTATTAAAAAATACACTAAAAATCACATAAATTATTTTAAATGATATGTGAAGTTAGGCATGCAACAAAGGCAGCTTGATAAATTATTAATTAATTAAATAATGTATTTACTAAAAATGAGATCCTGATTATTTACACTTACTGACACCATTAATTTAGTGAACTTTTTAACAGTGGATTTCCCTGAACTTTAAATATAAATAAATGGGAAAATTTAAATGTATATCAATAATATATAATAAATACACACATAAATATGTATAAATATAATTCAAAAATAATGAATATAAATTAGATCAGATAAAGATCAACTATGTATGTTGATACAAAATGTTTAATCTATTTACTTATTTATTATATATTCAATTAATAATTAGTAATAATGATTTCAGTGAAAACTATTAAACCTTTACTTACTACTGCTAAACATCATTGCAAAAAGGAATGCGGCACAACAACCATTTATATCTCGTGTTCATAATCGTTGGAAGCCAGAAAAAAGAAATCAAATTTGATTAATCGCCCAGTGCTACATGAAACACAACATTATAATTTACAATATTTAAAAAAGATATTTATTTTGAGACTTGTAAAAGATGACATTTACTTTAAAAATGCCATTCAGTTATTATTGTTAAGAATGATTATTTTTAGGTGAACAATAGATGATAGCAAACAAAGGCAAAAGTAGAAGGAAATCAGCATGCTCAATTAAATATTCAGTATCGAACAATAAAGACCATGTTGGAATATGCTCATTAGTCTACACAGATATCAGACAGGCATCTAGGTTTGGGCAGAATGCCCTCATCCTTTATTATTAATCAATTGCCATTTGAATGCATTAAATTCATCACGGAAAATCCATGCAAATGTTCTACACACATGACCCTGAGAAATAATTAACATCCAAATACGGCTAAAGATGTCATATAGCAGCACCAAGATGCAGTAGTTTAAACCTACTTTTAGCAAACCGCTGTTTCACAATGAAATGTGGATTAATCTTTTCAGGCCTCAGTGTATCTAAAACCTTTAGTCACAGATGGTTTCCTCCATTCATTTCCTGTCTTGATGAATGCGAGTTTGTTTGTGTCAGGATTAAAAACAACATCTTTAATTAGAGAGGGCGGAACGTCCTACTTCCTGTCGCTCAGAGCTGCTTCACGGTGGTGAAATCACTAGAGTTGTAAATTAATTCTAGTAAACACCGTTTTTGTTTTGCTTTTAAGCTTATTAAGTCCAATTACCGCGTGATTCAAGAAAGCTGAAGTGTTATTAATTCACTCCAGGCGTACTTTTTCTCTTTGTTTGAAGTTGTCAGCTACTGCAGTCTCCGTAATGAGTTGGGAACGGCTCCAAGTCATTTGTTTACACTCTACAAATCACCGTCTAATGCGTCTTATTTATATCGAAGTGGAGATGTCTTCACCTCTGAATGAGTGAGTGAAGGATCCAAAATTAACTTCCACATCTGCCAATGTCAAGTGAACAGAGACAATTTACCAGCTCAAAATATTTCTTTCTTGTCATGAAAAGATATTTTGCAATATACAGTCAAAACATTACGACCACCTGCCTAATATGCTGTTAATCCTCGTTGTGCTGCCAAAACAGCACTGACCCGTCGAGGCATGGACTCTATAAGACCTCTGAAGGTGCGCTGTGGTGTCTGGCACCAAGACGTAATTCCTGTAGTTTGCAAGGTTGAGCCACCGTGGATCAAACTTGTTGGTCCAGTACGTCATCCCACAGATGCTCAATTGGATTTTGGAGGCCAGGGCAACACCTTTAACTCTTCATGTTACTCAAACCATTCCTGAAAAATGTGTGCAGTGTGGCAGGGTGCATTATCCTGCTGAAAGAGTCACTTCCACCAGGGAACACCATTGTCATGAAGGGGTGTACCTGGTCTGCAACAATGTTAGGTGGCACGTGTAAAAATTTACGTCCACATGAATGGCCGGGGTTTCCCAGCAGAACATTTCCCAGAGCATCACACTCCCTCCACCGGCTTGTCATCGGCCCACAGTTCATCCTGGTGCCGTCACATCCCCAGGTAAACGGCATCCACGTGATGTAAAAGAAATGGGTGTCAACAGACCAGACGACCTTCTTCCACTGCACCAAAATCCAATTCTGATGTTCGCGTGCCCATTGTTGCTGCTTTCAACAGTGGACAGGGGTCGTCACTGCAGACCTTCTGCTGGCTCGGACCAGACAGGATAGCCTTCGTTGCCCTTGTGCATTGATGAGTCTTGGGCACCCAACACCTGGTCGCTGGTTTGTGGTTTGTCCATCCACTAAATCCTCACCACTGCTGACTGGGATCAACCCACTTGCCATTTCAGAGATATACTCTGACCCAGTTGTCTTGCCATTTGTCCCTTGTCAAAGTCACACAGATCTTTATTCCTGCTAATTTCTCCTGCATCAAACACGATTACGAGAACTGATTGTTTGCTTACCATCTAATCTACCCAGACCTTAAAGGCCCTGATATACTTGCGGCAAAGTTCTTTTTCGTTTTTCGCTTTGGAGTAAAACGAAGTTTGAAATGCGTGAGTAGCGATATACTGTTAGTGAACATTCAATGCCGCCCACTCTGCTGAGAGTGCTGTTTAGATGAATATGTAAATATGTGCTGTGCACTTTCCTTTCAATAACAAAACAAGTACACAACAAAAATGAGAAAACAGCAAGCATTTTTTTAAAGAAAGCATAAGAAAAGCATCTGATCACAGCAGCTTGGATATGTTTGCACGAGCTCTGCAATTTGGCACTCTAGTAAAGTCACGTCATGTTTATTTATATAGCGGAAGTCTGACCTTGAAGGCTTGAACAAAATAAATGATCCAGAGAAGATTTCCACGTGAAAGGCAGCGGAGCCTCAGCACCACACCTACCTATTACACAATCGTCATGGACAAATGGTAGTACAAAGGTGTTTACCAGCCAGAGCGAACTTTTCAGGAAAGTCCGCTTTGGCAAGTTGTTTCGATCTCCTAAAGCGAACTCTGAACGAACTTCGCTTTGGACTGATTTTGTTTGAAATTATGTCACAGTCAATATGACTATTGCATTTGGTGCATTAATTTTGGACCCTAAGTGAGTACCTAAAATAATGCACAAAACTGAAATGCAAGGTTGTGTTGTTGTGTTTGTGATCTCTGCAGGTGTTTCGGAGAGGATGTGTGTATTTCTGTCCCAGATATTGAGGCAGTTGTCATGGTAATGCAGCCCAGTAAACCACGCATCACAATCACTGGGGCGGAGCACCTGACCATTCCCGCCTCCGACCTTGCCCTAGGCCTATCCCTGTTCAGAGGTTTGCATATCATCAGCACAGTTACAAAAAGTGACGAACCTACAAACACAGGTACTGAGAAAAAGTATTCTCCTTATCCTTTCTCTTAATGAGAATGAAAGTTCTGTCATAATTTACTCACCCTCATGTTGTGACAAACCTCATATTTACATATTGTTCTGCTTGTTAAAACATGTCTTGACCCACCATATTTTATATACCACAATGACATTTGATAGAGCAACATTTTCAGCAAATAACACCAGCGAAGGCTTGGGATATAGCTCACATATTTTTGGTACTTTATCATAATTTTTGGAGCTTGACCGGATATGACAAAGAGCAGCAGCCAAGCAATCTGTTAAACCAAACCTTATGTGTTGCATGAAAGAAAGAAAGTCAGTGACATGAGGGTGAGTAAATGATGACAGATTTTTTCTTTTTTGGGTGAACTATTTCTGCAACAAAAAAACAACCCACAAACAAACCCCCCAAATGCAGCGCAGAGCACATTATTCTCTGACAAACGGCACAGGTGTCATGCTGTTTTGGTGGCAAACAACAGAACAACAGTAAATGCAAAAAACATGTTAATAAATCATAAGAGACAGATGCTCACTGCACCCCTCCACACTCTGAACACAAGACATGAGTCTTTCATGAGGATGCTTTTTTAAATCTGAAACACAGCTTCTTCCATTATCCTTAGGGCTTATGTGTTTATAACAAATTTGTCCTTGCTCTTTCCAAATAAAGTTAAGCACTATGTTGACTTTTTTTTACTGAAATTAATACTTTTATTCAGCAAGAATACATTACAGTGGTTAAAAATGACAGTATTATTGATAATAAGAAACGTTTCTTGAGCATCAAATCATCATATTAGAATGATTTCTGAAGGATCATGTGACACTGAAGACTGGAGTAATGATGCTGAAAATCCAGCTTTGATCACAGGAATAAATGATATTTTAAAACATTAAAATAGAAAAGTTATTTAATAATATTTCACTGTATTTTTTATCAAATAAGTGCAGCCTTGGTGACATAAAAGACTTCTTCCAAAAACTTACTGACCCCAAACTTTTGAACAGTGTACAAGGTTCAAAATATAATGTAAATATTAAGTTATTAACATATGACTTGCAACATTTACATATCAACACCTATTCAGTATTCAGCACCGTGCACGAACTACACTGGTAGCCAATCAAGTGGATGGTTAGCCAATCATAATAGAGGTCATTTGCATACAGAAGCCTAAGTGAGATTTTAAATACTACAAAAAAATTAGAATATGTTCATTTTAAAACGAGACCACAATAGTTCAACCAAAAATAAATATTTGAACAATCATATATGTAGTCCAGACAGCTTATGCACTATGGCAGAGAAGGAGAGATTTCTTTTAATTATTATTCATAAACCTAACCTACTTGTTTCATCTTTGTATGTGTGCAGATCACAGGTCAGTTGTATTGAAGGAAATCACACATAATCTGGACTATTGTGACATCATGGTCTTGGGGGAGGAGTTAAGGGCGGGGCTAGAGAGTCTTGAACTGCAACACAGCACCTTATTGGGCAAACACCTGGAATACGCCAACTCTAGCACCGGCATGTCCATATATGGTAAAGACACAAACTCTACAACATGCTATTGTCTTTCTCAATACAAAGTCCTTAAAATGTTCTTCCTCCACATCTGTTTTAGGTGTAGACTCTATTTCTCACTACACAGAGGTAATTAGACAGGTGCGTTATCAGAGCCGCCAGGCTGTCGATTCCGTCCGCACCTTCAGACTCACCTGTTCTGAGCTCAATGGACATTACACCAGCGATCAGTATACATTACAGGTGAGAATCAAACAGAGAATGTTTTTTGCATCAGCCACAGCTCTGATCTATGACCTAAAGTTGCTCTCTATCACACTTTCTCCGAGGTCAACATCCTTCACACTGAGGAAGCTATGGAACATGTCAATCGTGCGATGGCCCCGCACAAATACATGCATATTATTCATCCTACAGTAATAGAATCTAACAACTACTACAGCTTAGGTGAGTGTCTGTAATTGTGTTCATATTGATATAATAAGTTAAATATTAGAATGAACACAATCATTAATGGAATCATTAATGCCCTGTTTACACCTGGTTTTAAGATGCGTTTTGGTTGATCGGATCACAAGTGGATGATGCTAAATACAGGTGTAAACGGGTCTAAAATGTTTTGAGCTTGTCCACTTTCAACCACTTCCACTTCCGGATTGCTTTTGTAGTGTAGACACTCATGTGGTCAAATGTGTTCAAATAGCCACAAAAGATCATCTACACTCCGCCTACTGACCTAATGCATAAACATTATGGGAAGCGCGCTAGCCAGATGGGATTTGTCAGCTGAGTTTGGTTCGAATATGAAAAACGTAAAGCAGGTTGTCAGAGCAGAAACGAAAGCTGCTGCTCTCCGTATGTTTTTCCGTTGTCTCCAGTCGCATTCATATGTAAATTGCGTGATCTTATTTTGTCCATTGGATCGAAAGGTCTGAAAAAGCCCATAGACCCTCCCCTGGAAGAAATCAGGACAGAAGTGGTTGAAAGTGGACAAAAGAAACGGATTAAATACATACTAAACAGATGTTACTTTGGCGATACGACATCTACTCTAAAAGTCTTTCTAAAGCCCCGTTTCCACCGAAATTACCAAGAACAATTTGTCACAGGAACTCCCACCTCCCCCCTCCCAGTTGCTGTCTGCTATTCCATCGCGGTCTAATGTACCGTGAATATTATTCCGGTGACGTAGAACTGCGCGCGAGTTTCCAGTTCCCACTGGATTTCATCCTTCGCATATATATGCTTAATAAAGCCTGAACCTCACCGTCGGTACATCGGTCGTATTTTTTAAACTCTATTGTTGATTTGAATAGTAGGTTGAAATAAAATGCTGTGTGAACTCAACCAATCAGCATGTTCAGCGCCCAAGTCCCACCCCCGGAAGTTCCTGAACTTTGGAAAAGTATTACCTCGCAAGCAGGGACATTTTGAGGGGGAATTTTTTACCCGGAACTTCATTTAGACCCCGGTTCCTGCGGTCGAAACACACCGAGTACAACCCCAAAGTCCCTATTCCTGGGGAAAGTTCCTGCTGTGGGAACGCGGCTTAAGATTCAGATGCATTTATTGTCTTTCCAGTTGTACCTGCCATTGCTACTGCAGTCATTGTGGTGTGTATCGCTGCCCTGCTGGTGGTGCTGCTGGGTGTTTACCGCCTCAACCAACCACTAAACAAAGACAAGATACACACGCACACACTACCAGACAAACAGACGGACTGTGACGGCTCCTCTCTCTCCATCACTGTCAACCCACTGGAGGTAAGACAAACCGTCTACAACCAACACAAGATATAATAATGTAAAGAAGCTGCCAAAATGTTGACGCCTGTCAAACTGTCACAGCATGCACGAGTCTCTGTGAAAACTAAAACTTTTTACAGCTGACAGGAGTGTACAGCAAAGTAACACAATGAGCTAGAGCTGAACAAATGTTCTGAACACTGTAGTGAAGAACTAAAGTACTAAAGTTATGTGCAAGATCATCAAGTATCCTAACCGATGACCACGATTTTGCCATGAAGTTGGACATTTTTCTCAGTCAATATCCCTGTTGGTCCTGGATTGGAATAAATCGGAACATTTGCATATAACAGATTTGAGGATTAGTGATTTAATATTATTCTAACGAACCTAACCTTTCCATCACTGGTTTTAGATGTATTTAATGGCTAAGAAATGGATTGTGAACTAGGACATATATGATTGTTTGGGCACAGTGTTATTCCAGGACCAACACAAAATGGCAAAATTATGGTTACCCTCACCATATATCATACCAAAACAAAATCTGGGTCACAGTGAGGCAAGTGTTGGCCAATCGGAAACATTAAAATTTCAATAGCCATATGACGTAAAACATGTCTTGACATGATTAAATATGATGAAATATGAAAAAATATAATATGAAAAAATTGTGCATGCATATATATATTTGTGCATTTTTCCGTTTTGACATTTACTATATATTTGTTTAATTTGTCAGTATGCACAATTTTTTTCATATTATATTTTTTCATATTTCATCATATTTAATTCTGTTTATATTATATTGGTTATTTGGGTTTGCAATTGATTTTTCTGTTGATTTATGCTTTATTATACATGTTTTTTTGTTTTTGTTTTTCCATTCATTTTGATGCTGTTGCATTGGATGATTGGGTAATTAGTTCACTAATGAGGTCAGGTGTGATGGTTCACATTCATTTAATCTAGCACCTGCAAAAAGTTTGTTGGATGTGCGCACAATTCTTCTTTGAATATCCAATTTTGCCACATTGCCTTGACAACAGAACTCTATATACCCTTAACAAATTGCTACATTAACTAAAAAACAAAAAAAACAAACATGGGCCCCATGCATTTCCATTGTAAGTGCCTCATTGTAGCCTCAGTTTGTGCTTTTTAAAGAAAAGTTAGAACGAGTCAACATTTATTTTTGTTAATTTTCACATTCATGTTGCCGCAAACCCATTTGACTTACTTTCATCCTGAATGTTCACAACTGCAATAAATTTCCTTGGCTCGTCATCAAAACAAAATCCTGTGAAAATAAATGAAGAAAACATAGTGACAATTTTTGTAATGGTTAGAAAATCAACCAAACCAATATTGATTATTACAACTGAGAAAGATTAATGTTTAAGTGTTCGATAACCACATTTTGAACCATGTTCATGTTACTTTTTTCTTACAATGGAAGTGGATGGGGACTGGGACTGTCAAGCTCCAAAACCAAAAAACAATGAAACTATGAAAGTAGTCCATATGACTCATACACTATATAAGGCTTAGGTGTAGGTGAAGTGAATAACACTGATTATCTCTCATCACGGCACCTGTTAGTGGGTGGAATATATTAGGCAGCAAGTGAACATTTTGTCCTCAAAGTTGATGTGTTAGAAGCAGGAAAAATGGGTAAGTGTAAGGATTTGAGCGAGTTTGACAAGGGTCAAATTGTGATGGCTAGACGACTGGGTCAGAGCATCTCCAAAACTGCAGCTCTTGTGGGGTGTTCCCGGTCTGCAGTGGTCAGTATCTATCAAAAGTGCTCCAAGGAAGGAACAGTGGTGAACCGGCGACAGGGTCACGGGCGGCCAAGGCTCATTGATGCAAGTGGGGAGCAAAGGCTGGCCTGTGTGGTCCGATCAAACAGAAGAGCTACTGTAGCTCAAATTGCTCAAAAAGTTAATGCTGGTTCTGATAGAAAGGTGTCAGAATACACAGTGCATCACAGTTTGTTGCGTATAGGGCTGCATAGCCGCAGACCAGTCAGGGTGCCCATGCTGACCCCTGTCCACCACCGAAAGCGGCAACAGTGGGCACTTGAGCATCAGAACTGGACCACGGAGCAATAGAAGTAGGTTGTCTGGTCTGATGAATCACGTTTTCTTTCACATCACGTTGATGACCGAGTGCGTGTGTGTCGCTTACCTGGGGAACACATGGCACCAGGATGCACTATGGGAAGAAGGCAAGCCGGCGGAGGCAGTGTGATACATTGGGCAATGTTCTGCTGGGAAACCTTGGGTCCTGCCATCCATGTGCATGTTTCTTGTGTTACGCTGCCTAATATATCCCACCCACTAACAGGTGCCGTGATGGAGAGATAATCAGTGTTATTCACTTCACATGTCAGTGGTCATAATGTTACGCCTGATCGGTGTATCTCCTTTTGTGTTCCACGGATAAAAGAAATTGCATGGTTTCTAAAAGACTTCACATGAGTATACGAAGACACAATTTAAACTTTCATTTCAGATCCTTTGTTCTGTTCTCATTTTAGTAAAACAATGCAAAATGTTTCATTTGAATCAAATATTTGAATAAATCTGTTTATCACAGCAGATTGCATTGGTTAATTCTAGAGCTTTCAGGAGCTTCAGTCAGCAGAAGAAGTAACTGAGGAGGAAGAAGATGAGGATGAGGAAGAAGAATGTGAAATCTCTAGTACCGAATCAGACAGTGATGAAGAGGAAGCTACCACATCTTTCATACATCAAACCAGGATTCAATGGGGAAAAGCAACATTACACTGCTGAAAACACTCTCAAAACACAACGCTCTACCTGTAGCATTGTAGTGACCTGCAATACAAGCAAGTTTACATGCAAACACACACAAACATGCTCTGAAAAGACCCGACTCTGATCCTTTGTGAAACTGTTTTGGTGTGAGATGACAAACCAGTAAAACTCCTGCATCCCATCTGATCCCTTTACACTCTCCGTCACTACCGCTGGAGGACAATAACAGAAAGCACGAGACAGGGAAGTCACAGAACAAGACTTTCTTTTTTGAGGCCTCATTTGATGTGAAGTGATCATCCTTTCATAAACACCCTGGATTTTAGCTCTAATAACTGGCGGTGAAAAAGGTTGTCGTGAGTCTTGTACATTTTCATAAATCCATACGTGCGCCCTTTAAATGTTGTCCAACTACTACGGCTTACTCTGTGTAACATAGCGGTGCGTTTTGTGTGCGAATGGTTTTGTAAATGACTGTCTGTTGACATATGTATTTGTATATCTTACCGACTTTTTGGGGTCGCTGCTGCACTTTCTGTACATGGGTCAATAAAACGGTTTTAAGAAATAGCCCAAGTCGTCTCATTTTTACTCTTTAACATGGCTGTCAGATGTTTGCTGTACTGGAATTAAAACAATAATAAAATGTATCAACATCATCAAACTGTCACCTCAAACGGCTGTGACCGAGCACAAACAAAATTGTAATACAACAGTTCTGTCCTGTCCTGTTCTCAGGGTATAGCATGTAGTTGTCTAATGTATTTTTGTATGTTAAAACATTTTGATGAACATTTTTCCATATTCTCCATGTAACATTTGATTGGCAAATTATTTCTTTTGTAAACATGGCTTTGTACTTCACTTATGTATTGAACAGCACATTTGAGGGCCCAGTTTTATGTCGGAGCCCTTCTCTGACTGCCAGTGAAGAGAGGTGTGCTACATTTTGACTGGATCTGATTGGACTAGCACAAATGTCCACTTCCATCAGATAAGGATGCTAAGACAACTGCCAGACACCTCTTAGAGGGCAAAAAGATGAACTCTAGAACCAAACACAGGAAGGACAGGACAAGAACCGACAAAATGTAAAATGTGTATCTTGAATGCAATGTAAATCGCTTTGGATAAAAGCGTCTGCCAAATGCATAAATGTAAATGTAAGCAGTTTTCTGCCCTTCACTCATCCTAAGACTAATCCTTGAGGTTTAGGCCCGGACCACCATAAAAATTAATTGGGAGGACTTTTTGGATGCAAAGAGACCACAAGAAATTGATATGTTGTGTGTGTGCTTTTCTTGCTTTAAGTTTATTGCATTGTGTAAATCACAGCACGTTTCCAATAAATATGTGATTTATATTATAGAAAATACGATAGTAAGAAATAAGGTTTTCAATGTCAATGATGTTGTGAATAAAACAGTAATTTTGTTTTTGTCATTATACAGAGCCTATAGACAGTTAAGATGTTGCAGAGAAATGTTTATGAAAAGAGTTTTCACAGAAAGACACAAAGTAAAAAAGAAAAAAAAAAAGAAATAAACCTCCCTCAAATTGAGGGCTTCAGTTCATACTGACAAACAACAGTTTGTTTTTGTCACGTTTGTTTCAGGCATTCAGCACAAAATAAAAAATTAAAGTGATTCAATAGTTTTGCTGTTCCCCAACAGCATAAAAACAACACCAAATTGTGTGGCATTTCTATGGAAGGTTGTTTCCAAAAAATAAAATAAAAAAGGTAATTGCAACTTTTTATCCTACTACTTTTTTTTTCTCAGAATTGCCTGATATAAAGTCAGAATTACAAGATATAAAGTCAGAATTGCGGGATATAAAGTCAGAATTACAAGATATAAAGTCAGAATTGTGAGATATAAAGTCAGAATTGCAGGATATAAAGTCAGAATTGTGAGATATAAAGTCAGAATTACAAGATATAAAGTCAGAATTGCAGGATATAAAGTCAGAATTGTGAGATATAAAGTCAGAATTACAAGATATAAAGTCAGAATTGTGAGATATAAAGTCAGAATTGCAGGATATAAAGTCAGAATTGCAGGATATAAAGTCAGAATTGTGTGATATAAAGTCAGAATTACAAGATATAAAGTCAGAATTGTGAGATATAAAGTCAGAATTACAAGATATAAAGTCAGAATTGTGAGATATAAAGTCAAAATTACGAGATATAAAGTCAGAATTGTGAGATATAAAGTCAGAATTACAAGATATAAAGTCAGAATTGCGAGATATAAAGTCAGAATTGCGAGATATAAAGTCAGAATTGCAGGATATAAAGTCAGAATTGCGAGATATAAAGTCAGAATTGCGAGATATCAAGTCAGAATTACAAGATATAAAGTCAGAATTGTGTGATATAAAGTCAGAATTGTGTGATATAAAGTCAGAATTGCAGGATATAGTCAGAATTGCAGGATATAAAGTCAGAATTACAAGATATAAAGTCAGAATTGTGAGATATAAAGTCAGAATTACAAGATATAAAGTCAGAATTGCAGGATATAAAGTCAGAATTGCAGGATATAAAGTCAGAATTGCAGGATATAAAGTCAGAATTACAAGATATAAAGTCAGAATTGCGAGATATAAAGTCAGAATTACAAGATATAAAGTCAGAATTGCGAGATATAAAGTCAGAATTGCAGGATATAAAGTCAGAATTGTGAGATATAAAGTCAGAATTACAAGATATAAAGTCAGAATTGTGTGATATAAAGTCAGAATTACAAGATATAAAGTCAGAATTGCAGGATATAAAGTCAGAAATGTGAGATATAAAGTCAGAATTACAAGATATAAAGTCAGAATTGTGAGATATAAAGTCAGAATTGCAGGATATAAAGTCAGAATTGCAGGATATAAAGTCAGAATTGTGTGATATAAAGTCAGAATTACAAGATATAAAGTCAGAATTGTGAGATATAAAGTCAAAATTACGAGATATAAAGTCAGAATTGTGAGATATCAAGTCAGAATTACAAGATATAAAGTCAGAATTGCGAGATATAAAGTCAGAATTGCGAGATATAAAGTCAGAATTGCAGGATATAAAGTCAGAATTGTGAGATATAAAGTCAGAATTACAAGATATAAAGTCAGAATTGCGAGATATAAAGTCAGAATTACAAGATATAAAGTCAGAATTGTGAGATATAAAGTCAGAATTGCAGGATATAAAGTCAGAATTGCAGGATATAAAGTCAGAATTGCAGGATATAAAGTCAGAATTGTGTGATATAAAGTCAGAATTACAAGATATAAAGTCAGAATTGTGTGATATAAAGTCAGAATTACAAGATATAAAGTCAGAATTGTGAGATATAAAGTCAGAATTACAAGATATAAAGTCAGAATTGTGAGATATAAAGTCAAAATTACGAGATATAAAGTCAGAATTGCGAGATATAAAGTCAGAATTACAAGATATAAAGTCAGAATTGTGTGATATAAAGTCAGAATTACAAGATATAAAGTCAGAATTGTGAGATATAAAGTCAGAATTACAAGATATAAAGTCAGAATTGTGAGATATAAAGTCAGAATTACAAGATATAAAGTCAGAATTGTGTGATATAAAGTCAGAATTACAAGATATAAAGTCAGAATTACAAGATATAAAGTCAGAATTGCGAGATATAAAGTCAGAATTACAAGATATAAAGTCAGAATTGTGAGATATAAAGTCAGAATTGCAGGATATAAAGTCAGAATTGCAGGATATAAAGTCAGAATTGCAGGATATAAAGTCAGAATTACAAGATATAAAGTCAGAATTGTGAGATATAAAGTCAGAATTGTGAGATATAAAGTCAGAATTGTGAGATATAAAGTCAGAATTACAAGATATAAAGTCAGAATTGCGAGATATAAAGTCAGAATTACAAGATATAAAGTCAGAATTGTGTGATATAAAGTCAAAATTACAAGATATAAAGTCAGAATTGTGTGATATAAAGTCAAAATTACAAGATATAAAGTCAGAATTACGAGATATAAAGTCAGAATTGTGAGATATAAAGTCAGAATTGTGAGATATAAAGTCAGAATTGCAGGATATAAAGTCAGAATTGCAGGATATAAAGTCAGAATTACAAGATATAAAGTCAGAATTGTGAGATATAAAGTCAGAATTACAAGATATAAAGTCAGAATTGTGAGATATAAAGTCAAAATTGCGAGATATAAAGTCAGAATTACGAGATATAAAGTCAGAATTACGAGATATAAAGTCAGAATTGTGAGATATAAAGTAAACGTTTCACAGCAACATTAAACTACACATTTACTTGCACCTGGGGGGTATTCCAGAAAGCAAGGTTAACTTACCGTCGCATATACCCTGAACTCTTGGTTGATTAACCCAAACCTGGCTTACTCGAGGTATGCTGGTTCCAAAAACACGTCCGTGAGTAAGTTCAGACAACTCAGAGTATGTTCCCGGTTAACACACAAGACATTCTCAACAGAACGACGAATCGATGATTCACCATGGAAACAGACGCTGAGAAGAAGCGCGCCATTCTTCTTCCTCTTCTTCTTTTGTTTAATGGCGATTTACATAACCTACTTAGTGCACATCGCCACCTATTTGGTGGTTATGCAATATTTTTTTCAATGTCTTCGTTTAATAAGTAATCTTTATTCACGGAGCATAAGGATTATATTGTTTGTTTGATGCTAATTTAATGCAGATCCATGTGTGAGATGACAATAAAATAAATATATTTGAATTAACATTTAAACATTACCTTGTTATATTTTTTTAATTCTAATTCTTTATAATTAATATATAATATTGTATATTATATAACAAACAAATGTGGTTATATTAATAACTACACTCACCTAAAGGATTATTAGGAACACCATACTAATACTGTGTTTGACCCCCTTTCGCCTTCAGAACTGCCTTAATTCTACGTGGCATTGATTCAACAAGGTGCTGAAAGCATTCTTTAGAAATGTTGGCCCATATTGATAGGATAGCATCTTGCAGTTGATGGAGATTTGTGGGATGCACATCCAGGGCACGAAGCTCCCGTTCCATCACATCCCAAAGATGCTCTATTGGGTTGAGATCTGGTGACTGTGGGGGCCATTTTAGTACAGTGAACTCATTGTCATGTTCAAGAAACCAATTTGAAATGATTCGAGCTTTGTGACATGGTGCATTATCCTGCTGGAAGTAGCCATCAGAGGATGGGTACATGGTGGTCATAAAGGGATGGACATGGTCAGAAACAATGCTCAGGTAGGCCGTGGCATTTAAACGATGCCCAATTGGCACTAAGGGGCCTAAAGTGTGCCAAGAAAACATCCCCCACACCATTACACCACCACCACCAGCCTGCACAGTGGTAACAAGGCATGATGGATCCATGTTCTCATTCTGTTTACGCCAAATTCTGACTCTACCATCTGAATGTCTCAACAGAAATCGAGACTCATCAGACCAGGCAACATTTTTCCAGTCTTCAACTGTCCAATTTTGGTGAGCTCGTGCAAATTGTAGCCTCTTTTTCCTATTTGTAGTGGAGATGAGTGGTACCCGGTGGGGTCTTCTGCTGTTGTAGCCCATCCGCATTAAGGTTGTGCGTGTTGTGGCTTCACAAATGCTTTGCTGCATACCTCGGTTGTAACGAGTGGTTATTTCAGTCAAAGTTGCTCTTCTATCAGCTTGAATCAGTCGGCCCATTCTCCTCTGACCTCTAGCATCAACAAGGCATTTTCGCCCACAGGACTGCCGCATACTGGATGTTTTTCCCTTTTCACACCATTCTTTGTAAACTCTAGAAATGGTTGTGCGTGAAAATCCCAAGTAACTGAGCAGATTGTGAAATACTCAGACCGGCCCGTCTGGCACCAACAACCATGCCACGCTCAAAATTGCTTAAATCACCTTTCTTTCCCATTCTGACATTCAGTTTGGAGTTCAGGAGATTGTCTTGACCAGGACCACACCCCTAAATGCATTGAAGCAACTGCCATGTGATTGGTTGATTAGATAATTGCATTAATGAGAAATTGAACAGGTGTTCCTAATAATCCTTTAGGTGAGTGTATATTAATTATATAAAACACATCTGAATACCTCTTAAGCAAACTAACCCTGGATCATGAGCCACTCCGGAGCAGGTTATGTTCAGAGAGTGAGTTGCTATGGCTACTTACATACCCTAAAAGTTACCTCCGTTTTTGGAACCGAAAGTTGAGGTTATCCGCTTGCTTACTCTTAAACATACTCAGGTATGTCACATAACCTGCTTTCTGGAATACCCCCCTGAAGTAATTTGTTCATGGTTGACACAAAACCATGCTTTTTAATATGAGACACTAGATTCCTTAATTGGCCAAAGCTCTTCCTACATGGAGGGCAGTGGAACGGCTTCACGCCGGTATGAACTCGCTCATGTCCTTCAACTTTCAGGTGTGTTTTTAGAGTCACTGCTAAAATGAAATCTTTACCACACTGATCACAGATTTTTTCTCCAGAGTGAAGGAGCAGATGAACACTGAGACCTGCTTTACCAGCAAAACTCTTTCCACACTGAGTGCAGGTCTGACGATTTTTGGCTTTTGTTCCTGGAGATTTGAAGTCATGTATTTCCTCCACTTCATTCATTTCGTGTCTTTGCTCCATCACTTCCATCTGGTCTAAAATAAACATTATTTAGAATCAGTTCAAGGAGGATAAATGTGAAAATTTAGGTGAACACTACAGGTGAACAAATAAGAGATCAGGGCCTGTATGTATAAAACTGCTCAGAAATGCTCTTAAGAATAGTCCTAAGCTTTGACTTAAGTGTCAAAAAATTCTTAGTAAAAAGTAGGACTTTTTAAGAGTAGGAAACTTTTATAAAGAAGCTAAAAGCAACTTTAAGACTGATTCTTAAGTGCTGACTGAAGTGGACAACAATGATGTCATCCCTTACATCCCAAAAACACAAACACAGTTCTCATGAACAACTCGATAGCATGAGCACGACAGTCCAGCTAACAAACATATTACAATTATGACAAGATTAGAGGGTTATATCGATCACGAAAAGAGGAACCAAAGGAAACAAACATAAATTCGGAGTATACTATTTTACTTTTCGGACACACTTTGGGAGCTGATGCTTGAAACAGACAGCGATGAGGTTTAGACGCTCCAGGCTTATCGGGTGTGGAAATTAATGGGTCTTTATTATCGCTGAAGTGGACGGCAATACGATCGCAAATGGACAAACAGGTGAACATGAGCATATTCAAGCAAAAGCCAGCATATATTAGTTCTGTGAAACAAAACAAAATCAATGTTACTCGCCTATCGAGAAGAAATAAAGCAACCTCGGCCTTCGCTCCTTGAGTTCTCTCCAGCGCTGGAAAGCTGATACTTCTTGCCTGATCGTAAGCCTTCTTTTGTTCCACTATAGTTTTTTTATCTGCCATCTCTCTCTTTCTGCCATCTCTCTCTGTCATCTCTCTTTCTGTCGTCGCTCGGCTAATGTCCTGTGTGTCGTGTCTTTTGAATAATGACGTGCACAGAACGCTTTCTTCTCCCCGTCCTTAGTAGACACGCCCCTTACTGCTGATTGGCTACAAGTTTGTTTTGGTACTCGGCTGGAGACACTTTTATAAAGCAGTTTTGAAATACCACTTACCCCACCTTTAACTAAGAACATTTACTGCTATTTAGGAGAACTCTTGGTGCTAAGATAACATGTTTTGTGAATACGGCCCCAGGTATCTGTCTGTGTGAGTATACAGTATTAGGGTTAGTTCTGTCATTCACTTGTTATTGTGGTTAAAATGTGGATGGCAACTGTTATACAAGGTTACGAACTTATTATCCATATGCTTATTTCACAGCTACCAAAGCTGTCAACAGTAAAGTTTCAAGAATGGACACCTACCTGTTTGTTACTCAGTATCTTCATGATTCATTCTGGATGGTTCTGGATCACTCATGTCTTCAATATCTTTAACAGTCGCACAGATTTCAGCGGCTACACCTGGAATTTGTCCTAATCTCTTGTAGGATGATGGGAATATTGTCCCCTGTATTTATAGGTGAATTGTTGTGGGAGGGGCTTGTGATGTGTGATACTGACGCCCACAGGACCACATCTAGAAAAATCCGAATTTACTTCAATTACACACAAAGTGAACATAGTAGAAATACAGTAGAGTATTTTGGTATGGTTGTGTATATTATTAGCATATAAACAGCTCTATATGAACATAGCATCTATGGTTTTTAAATAAAGATGAAACAGAAACCAAACTTAAATCTAACATAGACAAACACATTTTATACACAATATAAACAGCTAAAAATAATATCTCTCACCAGTGGCAACGAAATTTACGCCATCAGGCAAAATACTCACACACAACTACCCTTCCTTGAATCTCTTGAACTAGTCTCTTCGATTAATATTAACCACCACGTGAACTGGTCAAACTTCAAACACTCGCGTGTCTCGCGCCGTTCTCTTCTGCGCATCCTCTGTTTGTTATTTTGGATGTATCCACCTTTTCCTAAAGCCTAGAGGTATAACTTCCGGTTTGGGGAAGTTCGACTCAAAAAGACTAAAACAAATAATCAGGTTACGCTACAAATAATCCTTATCCATCAGTTTGACTAAATGAGCTGTAATATTTCCTCCTTGTTCAATTTTCAAACGTCAATCAGGATAGGATAATAACATAACCCTTGGTATTTTTATTCTAAATTATTTTCCTCCTGTTTTTTTTTCTTTTCAAATGGCAACATATAGGCTGTGCACCTGTCTGCTCTCCCGATTTAATTTACGATATATCCCATTTATTCTCTGGAATCTGCTAGAATCTCTCTCCTCGTTTCCATAATGTGCCATCATCAGCATATAAAGCAGCTCTGATGATTCCTAAAAATATAATTTATCATAATATTAAATAGTGCTAATTATACTTTCCTGGTGCTCCACACTTTTATGTTATATTATTCCGACACTTAATTTCTCACTTGATTAATAACACTACTTTTCCACACTGTATCTGTGATACTGTTTTATATGGAAACTGCAAACATCTTTATGTTTTAAGGCAGTTGATGGTGCATTTGCGCCACCTACTGGAGTGTAGAGCATTGCACATGGATCCTGCTATTTTGGCCTGCTGATTTTGATTTAATTTAGAAGTGCATTATATAATTCTATATACTGAAACAGGGATCAGTGCACTTTTAAACCTGAAAAAATGTAATAAAAAATAACAAGTAGTGTAGAGTGTCGGGGGAAAGTTAATGAAGTAATGCATTATAATATTAACTATTTACTTTTTATGAAAAGTAATGTGTAACGTTACTTTTTCTCACCTGGGCTGGGCTTGCTTGTTTGTTTTTTAAATAAAAAAAAAAATCTATATTTGGCAAATGTAAAGGCCAAAAGTAAAATGGATAAGCCTCAGGCTGAAGGAAATGCAAATGTACAACTGTACAGTATGAGGGCGCCGCTCAAATAAACCTTTCAGCTGTGCTGCCATTCTGGACTGCCGAAGAATAGGATGCAGGAGAAGAAAGTTCTAGCAATAAAACAAAAACAAACAAATATGATGTTTACCTAAAGTAATTTTTGCTCATTCTTATTATTTAATTGGATCAAATCAGTTACATTACTTTAATAAAGTAATTTAAATAGTTACACTACTTATTACATTTTAGGGTAACTTGTAATCTGTAAACTTTTACATTTCCAAAGAAACCTTCCCAACACTGATGTTATATTTCCTCATATTTTTTTGTAATTATGAGGTAACACTTAAGTCTTTTTAGTTCTCCAAGCATTTAAAAAAAAAAATCACAGTATTAATCTAGATGATTGTGCTTTTGGGAGTAACTCCATATTTTGCTTATCTCACACAATTTACTTCAATGTACACCGATAAGTACACACCAAAACATTATGACCACCTGCCTAATATGCTATTAATACTCCGTATGCTGCCAAAACAGTACTGACCCGCTGAGGCATTGACTATATAAGACCCCTGAAGGTGTCTTGTGGTCTCTGGCACCACGACATTAGCAGCAATTAGTAATGTGTAACGTTACTTTTTCTCACCTGGGCTGGGCTTGCTTGTTTGTTTTTTAAATTAAAAAAAAATCTATTTTTGGCAAATGTAAAGGCCAAAAGTAAAATGGATAAGCCTCAGGCTGAAGGAAATGCAAATTTACAACTGTACAGTATGAGGGCGCCACTCAAATAAACCTTTCAGCTGTGCTGCCATTCTGGACTGCAGAAGAATAGGATGCAGGAGAAGAAAGTTCTAGCAATAAAACAAAAACAAACAAATATGATGTTTACCTAAAGTAATTTTTGCTCATTCATATTATTTAATTGGATCAAAGTTCAGCAGCAAAGACATTGGCAAATAAAGTGAGATTAAATACATAAAGTATATTTGTGTTATTTAACATTTAATTATTGCAGGTTTGCGTAATATTCTGAGTTTGCATTTTACTGTTTTATTCATTTTGAGGAATACTGAATCTGTTTTTGTGCAAGTGAAATGAGTAAATGCATGCTCACATTTAGTCTAGAACTACAATAACCATCAAATTAACCCAGCGTACATGGCTCTGCACATACTCTCGTCTATCTTTGTGGGTCCGGTGGAAGTACATGAGAAAGTTGTGTTACAACCCTCCACATTTGGTCTGATATTTCAAGGCTTCTTTATGTTGAAGTGAACATCTGGAGTAGAGTTTTAAAAAATCTAATCAAACAAAAGAATCTGCAGATTCAGATGATACATGTTTCATTTCACTTAAATTAAAACAAACTCAAATCAAATTATAAACCAGTGATTGCTCAAGATCAAGATTTTCTTTTACTGGAATATTTGAACCATTCTGTAAATAAAGAAAACAATCGAGTGTATTTGTCACAGTTTGTTTATTGTTTCAAATTTTACAGCTTCTATTATTTTGGTATACTTAAGCTGTTACCTCAATGCTTGTCAGCACTCAATAACAGGAATAAAACAGGGCATAAACCACTTTGTATGAAACAAGATAATTCTGTCTGGGTTGATTGTACAATACAGTACACCTCAACTTTATTTACTACAGTATTACTGTTTAAAACTCACTTGTGTCATTTAAACGAAACTCATTCTCAATCAATCACAGATTAATCAAGACAAGATGTTATACAGTGTTGGGGAGTAACTAGTTACATGTAACGGAGTTACATAATTCAATTTAAAAAATAAATGCAACTGTAAAATGTTACAGTTACTGAGAAAAACGTGTAATTAAATTAGTTACTTATGAAAATGTTAACGATTACAAAGGGGGTTACATCTGAATATTTTCTGTAAAAAGCTAGGATATGTTGAATAATATTAATTTGTTGTTTTGCCTGTTGTTTTTAGAGGTTAAATGTTTGAAAATGATTAACATTTGAAAAAAATGGTTAGAAATTTAGAAAAGTATCCAAAAAGTAATCAAATGTAATCAGTTACATTACTTTAATAAAGTAACTGAAATAGTTACACTATTTATTACATTTTAGGGTAACTTGTAATCTGTAAACTATTACATTTCCAAAGAAACCTTCCCAACACTGATGTTATATTTCCTCATATTTTTTTGTAATTATGAGGTAACACTTAAGTCTTTTTAGTTCTTCAAGCATTTTTAAAAAATCACAGTATTAAACTAGATTGTGCTTTTGGGAGTAACTCCATATTTTGCTTATCTCACACAATTTACTTCAATGTACACCGATAAGTACACACCAAAACATTATGACCACCTGCCTAATACGCTATTAATACTCTGTGTGCTGCCAAAACAGTACTGACCCGCCGAGGCATTGATTCTATAAGACCCCTGAAGGTGTCTTGTGGTCACTGGCACCACGACATTAGCAGCAGATACTTCAAGTCCTGTAGGTTGCAAGGAGTAGCCACCGTGAATCACTTGTTGGTCCAGCACATCCCACAGATACTGAACTGGATTGAGATCTGGGGAATTTGGAGGCCAGGGCAGCACTTTAAACTCTTTATCATGTTCCTCAAACCATTCCTGAACAATGTGTACGGTGTGCATTATCCTGCTAAAAGAGCCACTTCCACCAGGGAGCACCATTGTCATGAAGGGGTGTACCTGGTCTGCAACAATGTTTAGGTAGGCATGTGTCAAATTTACATCCACATGAATAGCAGACCTAGGGTTTCCCAGCAGACCATCACACTCCCTCCACCGGCTTGTCGTCGTCCCACAGTTCATCCTGGTGCAATCACTTCCCCAGGTAAACAGCACACACGTACACAGCCGTACATGTGTAGCCTTCGTTGTCCTCGTGCATCAATGAGCCTTGGGCGCCCAACACCCAGTCGCTAGTTTGTTCCTCCTCGGACATTGTTGGTAAATCCTCACCACTCCTGACCGAGAGCAACCCACAAGCCTTGCCTTTTCAGAGATACTCTGACCCAGTCGACTTATAATTTAATTTGTAATATAATTTGTCACTCAGATCTTTATTCCAGCCCATTTCGCATGCATCCAACACATTGATTACAAGAATTGATTGCTTGCTTTTACCACCTAATCTACCCAGACCTTAATATGTGGCATTTTTAGGAGACGATCAACGATATTTGCTTCACCTGTGACTGGTCATGTTTTGGCTCATCAGTGCATTTGACATGAAAACATTGCTCAATGTGACGACTTCTTACATTTTTTCATATGCGTGAGAAGGCTTGGTAAATGTCTAAAACTCTTCTCACATGGAGGGCAGTAGTACGGCTTCTCTCCAGTATGAAGTCGCTCGTGTGATTTCAGGTGCTCCAACCGAGAGAAACTCTTTTCACAATAGGAGCACTTGAAAGGTCTTTCTCCAGTGTGAATTCTCTGGTGCCGTTTCAAATGGACATCTGTAACGAAGCTCTTCCCGCAGTCCAAACACACATGATCTCTCACACCGCTATGTACCATCTGATGCCGTTTATAATGAGACATCCGTGAAAAACTCTTTCCACAGAAAGAACACGCATAAGGTCTCTCATTTGTATGAATTTTTAGATGCTCTTTAAGATTTGATGACGAATTAAACTCTTTACCACACTGATCACAGTTAAATGGCTTTTCTCCAGCGTGAACACGCAGATGAATTTTGAAAACGGTTGCTTTTCTGAAACTCTTCCCACACTGAGTGCAACAGAGTGGCTTTTCGCCAGTGTGAACCCGCTGATGTGTTTTTAGGTGTGCAGACAGAGTGAACCTCTTGTCACATGATGAGCACTTGTAAGGTTTTTCTCCAGTATGAACTCTTTGGTGCCGTTTCAGATGCTCAGCTCGAATAAAGCTCTTCCCACACTCCAAACACACATGATCTCTCACACCGGTGTGTATTTTCTGGTGCTGTTTACAACTGCTCAGCCTTGAAAAACTCTTTCCACAGAGAGGACACAAGTGAGGCCTCTCATCTGAATTAACTTCCAGGTGTTTATTTCGATGTGATGACGAATTGAACTTTTTACCACACTGATTATCGTTAAATGGCTTTTCTCCAGAGTGACAGAGCAGATGATTACTGAGACTTGATGTACAAGGAAATCTCTTTCCACACGGAGAGCAGTTGTGCAGCATTTTGGCCTTTTCTCTTTGAGTTTTGTAGTCACAATGTTCCTCCTTCACGTCATTCCGTTTATATCCTTGCTTATGTCTTTGTTTCACTTCCATCCAATCTAAAATACAATAGGGTTAGAATCAGTTTGAGTGAACCTGTTTTAACAGCAACAAAGCAACAGTGACAAGGTAGATACCTGATTTCTGTAATATCACGTATCTGATTTTTGATGTACCAAAGGTTAGTTCTGTCAATCGTATATTAAAGGGATACTTCACCCAAAAATGAAAATTCTGTCATCATTTACTCACCCTCAATATTGATGGCTTTTGGCATTGACTTCCATGGTATTTATTTTTCCATACCATGGAAGTCAATGGGGCTCCATCAACTGTTTGATTGCACATATTCTTCAAAATATCTTCTTTTGAAGAGAGAGATTCATACAGGTTTGGAAAAAGTTGAGAGTGAGACAGACAGAATTTTCATTTTTGGGCAAACTATCCCTTTAATACAGTCAAAATGTGGATGACAGAAGATATACAAAGTTATAATCATTCAGATGAACTTCTGTATCATAAATATGTTGAACTGAAGCTTTAACATTTCTCAAAAGTCAATAATGAGGAATCAAGAATGGACCAACCAACCTGTTTGTTCCTCAGTATCTTCAAGTTTTATTCTGGATGGTTCTGGATCACTCATGTCATCAATCTCCTCTTTAATAAGCTCCATCTTTAACAGTCACACAGATTTCAGCTGCTACACCTGGAGTTTGTCCTTCTCTTGTAGGATGATGGGAATATTCAGTATTTATTGGTGAATTGTTGTGGGAGGGGCACCAGACCTGCCAAATTCGAAGAGAAGTTACTGAATTACTTTACATTTAAACATGTTTTTTATGTTAGTAATATATAGTATTTTGATATGGTTACATATTAGTAGCAATTAAAACAAGGTTTGTTCCATTCGTGTTCCTACTCTGACAGAAAAAACAGGGCCATCATGATTAACTGTTGCTGAAAAGCATCTTTGTCTCCAAAAGTTCCTGGTTTTCACCTCATTCAATTTGGTGATGTTTGAGATCTCCTGTAAATTGGCACAATAAGCACATTTCATCGGGCTAATGAAACAGTTAATAATAGTTAATAATAAACCAGTACACAACACGTTTCACTACATTAGTATTTAAACTTTAATGTCTTTACTACCTTTCTGGGGCTTGAAAGTGTCAGTTGTGTAGACAGAATGGACAGAAATCTCTCTGATTTCATCAAAAATATCTTAATTTGTATTCCGAAGAGGAACGAAAGTCTTACGGGTTTGGAACAACATGAGGGTGAGTAATTAATGCCACACTATGTAGTTTTTCACCGCTAGAGTTCGACCTTTCAAAACAAAGGCATAGCTTGATGATGCCGAGACTCAGTGCAAACAGTGCAGTGTTTCCTATTCTACGGCAGAACGACTCATGCACATGCGTCGTGGTGCTCACGTGAACAGCATTGGCCAATGGTAAGCCAGCGTTCTGGAAGCACTGTTTATGTTACATAAACAACGTAGTCTGACACAGACTAGAAGAAATTGTTGAAAAAAGTTGATATTTTGTTTGGTTTTTTTTGCGCACAAAAAGTATTCTCGTCGCTTCATAAAATTAAGATTAAACCACTGGAGTCACATGGACGATTTTAACAATGTCTTTACTGCCTTTCTGGACTAGTCTATGGAGGGGTCGGAGAGCTCTCAAAAATATCTTACTTTGTGTTCCAAGATGAACGAAGGTCTTACAGGTTTGGAACAAAATGAGGGAAAGTAATTAATGACAACATTTTCATTTTTGGGTGAAGTAACCCTTTAATCCAAAAATCTTACATATTGTGCCTTTAATGAAAGAATTTTCATTTTTGGGTAAACTATCCCTTTAATAGTGTAAAACTTCCGAACAAATGAAGTTTCCACTACATTTGCTCACTCTATGTTATTATACTATATAAACGCTGTCCATCATTCCCAGTGTCACCTCCACCTGTTCGTCTGTCTTTTCATGGCCTTTCACATCCTAGAAAAACTTCATACCCAGCAGTTTTTCTGGAAGATTTACTACATTATGCTTTATTGGTGTCAGAAGTTTTAAATGCTACAATAGCATTAAACATTATTTCTAACATTTAAACACTTATGTTCACTTCATTTACACCAAATATCTCCTGATTATTCGAAAAATGAGCTGCTGAAAATCTTTCTCTTTATCTCATTCATTCTGGTCTCATGTCTGAGATCACCTGCACCTTGTCCTTGTCAAATCTGCAATGTTGAGAGAGAAAGAAAAAAACAACAACAGATAAGCGGTGTATAACTTGCATTTTATTATTAATCTTATAAATAGTGTAAAATACCTGAAACGTATGGGCTATACAGTAGGCTAATCCTGGAGCTCAATCCACAAAAAAATCAGTTTATGTCCCACTGATGGATTAGCGGTGGATTTTCTTGCCTCCCTTACTTTCTAAAAATCATACGTTTCTGTACGAATTCACACGAAAATCACAACATCGTAAAATTATAACGTTTTTTTCAATAATGTTGCTGTGCCTTACCTTCACCTTAACGAGTGATGGGCGCTTCGAAACACTTGCGAATCGTTTGTTGCGAATCGTTTGTTTCGAATCAGTGATTCGGAGCGCGAATCAAACGGCAAGTGTCACGTGATTTCAGTATACGAGGCTTCGTTACGTCATACCTGTTTTGACATTTCAACGGCTCGCCGATAGGGTCGATCTCTGTGAACCCTTGAACCAGTGTCTAGATATGATTTTTACCTGATCTCGGATCATTTTATAAATTTGTAGGCATTTAATGACACATTTGTAGGCTATGATAAAAAGGAAGTCTGTCGTTAAAAGTCACAGGTGTCTGATTAACCCATAAAACAACTACAATGTAATAAAATAATATTATAAAGACACTTCCTATTATTAGATGATTTGTTAATGCATTTAATAGAGTATGCCTTTATTTACACATTTGAAACTAGGTGTTTTTATGTGTGTTTGGGCTGAGCTTTAGCTGCACACTGTATTTTGAGAAATAAAATACCTACATCAACTTCTTTATTCTAATTTACCATGTTAAAGATGCAAATATGATGATTAAACGGGAATAAGAGGAGGTAAATAAAACAAATCCCATGCAAAAAGTGACCGTGTCACATGTAATGTGACCGGGAAGGGACAACATCAGTTCACTACATTATTATATGAGGACACTGCATAGATTTCCATTGATTAATTCTATTTTCTATCATCTAACTCCAGCCCTACTCCTAAACATACATGTGCAAAACACTAGATTTAAATAAAATATGTTTTGGCAATTTTTAAGCCTGTTTTAACTAGTGAGAACCAGTAAAATGTTCTCACGAGACAGTTGACAATGTCACTATAAGGACATGGACCTCACAAGGAGGTTATAGCTAAACCTTTACACACACACACAGCAATGAAAACAATATAATCATGAATATTTTACATCTAGTATATCAATATAAGATATAAAATATAGGTCTGTAATTAAGTAAAATATAAATGACAAATTATAATCAATTTTGAACGCTTTCTCGATGCTATTATTCAAAGACCCACAAGGTGGCACAATGAATCTGCAAACTGAATATTATAAAACTGAGGGCCCTATTTTAACGATCTGAGCGCATGGCGCAGGTGCACTTAGGGCGTGTCCAAATCCACTTTTGCTAGTTAAACGGCGGGAAAAAGGGTCGGTGCACCCAGTGCATGGTCTAAAAGGGTTGTGCATATTACTAATGCGCCCTTTAAATAACAAAAAATAATGCGCTATTGACTTTAGAGCAGGTTTCAGTTGGTCAATGGCGCAGTCATTTTCAGTTCCTCAAAATAGCAACTCGCCAACAACGCGCCTGAACACACCTTTTTTTTTTTAGACCAGCACGCCCATGGGCGCAAATGCAATTACTATTTAAATAACATGGCGCTAGATGAGATGACTCCAAATTTGCGCCGGGTGTATGATAGGGCCCTGAAAATCTATTAGGTCGAAAAATATAAATAAATCTTCAGCAGGTTCACCTAAAACTCAACATGATGTTAAAACTCACTGACAAAAATGTAGCCGCATCAAAATCAGAAAGAAAAATATGAATTTAAAAGCAAGTGAGACTATACAGCAATGAAAGAGGAGCTGACTGTGTTTGGGTTTTGAGTTTTATTTTTATTCACATTTCAAAAGTCACGAAAGAATAAAGTCGTGTCTGCCGTCTTGTGGGTTTTCCACCGCCACCCGGAGGCCCAAAGCACGGACTGCTTAGGCAGACGTCAATTTCATATAAAAATCAGATCTGTAAAAATCTGCTTCACAGATGCCGCGGCACATTTCATATTTCGCATACTCGCGTTTATACGCTAAAACATCTGAACACCGATTTAATCAGCTTCGTCATGATTACAGCTTGGGAAAAAACAAACAAAACAAGAACAGAAAAGATTTTAAAAGATCTCAGGCACTGCGGATGCGTATTAGTGAAGACTGCTGAAAGAATAAGGACTTGTTATCTGGAATAAAATGCATTAGTCTAATACAATTTTAACATCATGCTGGATTTATGTCCAGAAAACTAGATCCTTAGTCTTGAGATAAAAGTGAAGAAGAATCAAAATCATCAGCTCTTAATAAAATTATGGAAGACATGAACTTGAGTCGTTCTCAAACACAAACACCTTATTGTTACAATCACCTCATAATCATGTATAAAAGCTAGATACTCGTCGTCTGGCTGCTCGATTCTGTAGAGTCCGTCCCTACGACACTTGATTAACATCTGTGCACAGCACAAAGCTTTTACAGTCCTGAAGTCACCAGCACTGCGTGTGTCCAGTGACCGCAGGTGGGTTTTTTTGGCTGTATGTGTGTGTGTCTCTCATTGGTACTGCAGGTAGTTCTTGAGCGTCTGTGGCAGTGGCAGAGACTGGATGTGATGGATCCGGTGGCGACCCAGAGCCTGACGCGCCGCCCTCCTGCATAGCTCCATCAGTGGCAGGGGTTCAGCTACGGGACAGAGCAGAGGTCGGTTAGGGTCAAGGGTCAAAGACCTCAAGCGATCATGTGAAAACACTCGTCAGGACTTCAAAAGATCAACATGGTTTCTAGATAAGCTCAACGATTTATGCTTGTGACACTACAAACAGCAAAAGAACTGTTAAAGCATGCCATTCATAAGAGAGGCCATTTATAAAGAGAATAATGGAAAAAGCTGTGCATTTAATTAAATTAAAGTATTGTGCGACATTAGTGGAACTTTATACACTTCAAATCATACACTACCCTTCACTACCGATTTGTTTTTTAGAAATGAGTACTTTTATTCAGCAAGGATGCATTAAATTGATAAAAAAAAATTACAGTAAAGACCTTTATAATGCGTGTAAGATTTCAAATAAATGCTGTTCTTTTGAGCTTTTTATTCATCAAAGAATTCTGGGGGAAAATGCATCACGACTTGCACAAAAATATTAAGCAGCACAACTGTTTTCAACATTGATAATAATCAGAAATGTTCATATCAGAATGATTTCTGAAAGATCATGTGACACTGAAGACTGGAGTAATGATGCTGAAAATTCAGCTTTGATCACAGGAATAAATTACATTTTAATATATATTCATATAGAAAACAGCCATTTTAAATTGTAATAATATTTCACAATATTACTGTTTTTACTGTATTTTTGATCAAATAAATGCAGCCTTGGTGAGCATCAGAGATACATTATACATTTTTTTATACATATACAAAATTTACTGACCCCAAACTTTTGAATGGTACTGTACGTTCACAAAAATCTTATATATATATATATATATATATATATATATATATATATATATATATATATATATATATATATATATATATATATATATATATATATATATATATATATATATATATATATATATATATATATATATATATATATATATATATATATATATATATATATATATAGTTGATTTAAAGAAAAATGTTAAAAGAAAATAAATGCAGCACAGCAAGTCTTCGGGTAAAAGCATCTGCTAAAATGTATGAAATTGATTGCATTATTCATTAAGTGTGACTTGCATATCTAATTAGATTTAGAACAAATAACAATTACAACAAATACAAATGCTACTAAGTGTAGGCCTCTTTACATGTTTACATGTCTGTAATGCTTCTGTAAATTCATTGTCGGTGTTGCAACGGCCATTAAAATGTTAGGAAACATGCTCATATGCGTCACACCAACAATACGGGAATCATTTCATAGGTACATAATTTTTCATAATCTGCTGTTGCAATAAAAGCACTAGATGAGCTGCACGTAAACATGTTCCCAGTCACTACGAGTGGTTGCGCAATTACATCATGAAGCAACAGCAAAGCTCGAACAGCATCTTAGCAGAGGCTGGAAATACACTACACGCCTTTTGCCTCGATTTACAGCCCATGATGGACACACTCTCTGATGTTTGAGCTTCTGCCGTTGATTTTATTCAGTCTAAGGAAAATAAGACAAGCTTGATATTTTCAGCCTGTTTTAGTACACGTTTTAATTTGTCATGCGGGGCGCATGTAGCTTGTGTTCGGAACGACTTTAAAGTCTTTCAGTTTTTAGTGTATTGTACCCAGTTTAAATGCCTGTTCACACCAAGAACGATCACTTAAAATATAACTTTTTAAATTGATGTTATACATTTTATATTTGTTATGTTTTATATTATAAGCACATGCTGCAGTTGTGTGTTGTCTGCCACTTTAAATGCTCAAGCTCTTTAAAGCACAATGAATTCTGATTGGCTTTCAATAGCTAGTAGCCTGAACTGATTTTAAAAGTCACATGTAACCACATCAATAAGAATGAATTGGTCAAATCTGAATTAAACGTCATTTGGATTGTAAAGGGTAGTTAAAACCTTGTCTAATCTGTTCAAGGGGACATGTAAACACTTGAACGGATTGAAAACTGAAACTGGACAGTTCTGCGCATGTGCAATGACAGAAATGGCGTAGTGACGTATGGTAGACGGAACGAGCTGTTGTTGATCAAAGAAATAGTTGAGTTATTCCAACGATATTGTGTTTGTTATAGCTGTGGTGCGGACTACTCTATTCTCATAGAATTAGAGTGATTATTAAAACTTTACAGTTATAGTTATTATCCTTGGTATGAACAGGCCTGTAATCTGTTAAATTAATTTGATCTGTTATCATAGTTTGTTTATAAAGCAAAGTATGTCTGAGACCATAGACTTTACAGATCTGACTATGTGAGATTCTCTAGATATTGATTAAATGAATCCCGTTCCTTTGCATGAAACATTGACATTACAGTACAGAATGGCTCTTTTGATATTATCCTGAACATTCTACAAGCAAACATTTCATGTGGCATCAGAACAGAAGAAAGGCTCTCGGGATTGTGCGTAAATGTCAAATTGTATTGATTATCCCGGCAAAAACGTCAGAGTCTTTTACATAAAAATCAGTCTACAGCAGGGCTTAATTTGTGCCGGAACAAGCCGGATCCATTCATTCATAACTGGCAGTGCATCTGAAATGTTGCTGATCATTCTGAAATTTGGGGTTCAAAAATTCCAAAGCCAGATTGTAGAGTCGAATACAAACTTAAACTGTTGAAGAGTCATCTTTTTGACACTTTTGAAAATTCAATGATGGATGAATGCATATAGCCTAGTGCTCCCTGTGACATGCTGCTGTGCTGTCATTCCCAGAAAAGGAAAGATCAAATCATTGCGCATTTCCACCACTATGCACATTGATGAAGCCCAATGCTTGGGAGTAAGGGTTGTTGGGCATCGTTTTTATTAAATGCTGCGAGGAGATCCAGTAGAATTGATGAAAGGTCTCATATGCAGGTTTAAATGGCTGCTATGCCCGTTCGTTTACACTTCATATGAATGTCAAGGGCTATGTTGGAAGAATTTTGTGCCACGGTCAGACCTTTTGTTACATGCACAAAATGGTGACAACACGTCATCAGTATGCGAATAAACACCACAATCACCTTAAATGCACATTTGAACTAACGCAAAACTCAAGATAATCTGCATTTAGCGCATTAAATGTCTATAATTCTGAGAGTTTTTATTCGCATGTTATTCGTTCCCTTTCAGGACTTCTTGCACATTCTCCAAATATGCATCAAATGAATCGAATGGAAACCTGACTGAGATTGCGCATATATAGGCCATATATGTGACCCTGGACCACAAAACCAGTCATAAGGGTCAATTTTTTAAAATTGAGATTTATACACCATCTAAAAAGCTGAATACATAAGCTTTCAATTGATGCATGGTTTGTTAGGATACTATTTGACTAGTATTTTGAAAATCTGAAATCTGAGGGTACAAAAATCTAGTTGTCCAAATGAAGTCCTTAGCAATGCATATTAATAATAATAACACATTTGATTTATTTACAGTAGGAAATTTACAAAATATTTTCATGGAACATGACCTTTACTTAATATCCTAATGATTTTTGGTATAAAAGAAAAATTTATAATTTTGACCCATACAATGTATTGTTGGCTATTGCCACAAATATACCCGTGCGACTTATGACTGGTTTTGTGGTCCAGGGTCACATATAGATCCCTCCCCACTTTTTCCCAGGACCTCAGAATTTACAAATGAAGCATTGGTCTATAGGCTTTCATAGACAAACTAGGAAGTCATGGAAGGTCTTGTTTTTTTTATGTTTCAATACAAGCTGTTCACACATTGGCAATAAAAAAAGCAATTAATACATGAAAAATCTTACATATAGCCCCTTTAAATCTAAAGAGCTCAATATGCGCTGCCCATGGATATGGGATGACGGAAAATATAGGAAAGGAGGAAAAAAAGATGTAGCAAAACCTGAAAATTATACATACGGTCTAATCCGTTGATGTAGGTCATGCTGACTTCACAGTGACCCCACACGGCGCTGACGATCGGGTACAGCCTCTTCCCTTTCAGTCCACGGAACGCCACGCCCAGGTAGTTCCCGTCGGCGCAGAATCCGAGGGTGCCTTCGTCCATGTCCAGCACCACCAGAACCTCTTCGGGCACTGAGAACGTCCCTTCCTCATCCTCCTCTTCAATAAACTCCGGGTACGACGGTGCCGGGCCAGACTTCCTGTCGTGGTACAGTCTGCCTCGTCCCAAGTCCCAACCCCAGGATTCGGCGTCACTGCCGACTAAGGCGGAATATCCGACGGCTCTCAACGGAGCCAAAGAGGTTGCGACCCCAATAATGGCATGCGTCCCACGCTGCCGCACAGGCCATCGTAAAGTCCATGCGTGCAATCCACGGGTGAAGCCGACTTTTCCTCTCACACAGTCCGTGCTTTGGGCCACCGGGTGACGGTGGAACGTGAGCCGGTCGTCATCTTTGATGAAGAGGTTGAGAGAGCGGTCATCCGGGTTCCAGGCGTGCTGCAGCTGGGTTTCCGGTCCTGCCGGAGGCATATCCAACAGCAGCTCCAGACGTGCGGGTAACGGGATGCCGCGACTACGGAGCGATGCGCACACTGGCGGATAAGCCAGCTCGCCCGTCTCCGGCTCATCCGCCGATTTCACCACACCCGACACCCTCTGCCCCATCACGGCCCAGCCAAGGGCATCAACAACGACAGCCGGGGTTACCTCATTAGCAGGATGGACCAGAGAGCGTCAGCCAATCAGAAGAGACGACACTGTCCCATGCACGAGAAGTCGGCCGGATTGGAGCACTGTAGAGCAAAATAAAAGTGGTTAAAAAATAATGTTAAAACTAAGTTATTAAAAACTGACCCCAAGCTTTTGAATGGTAGCATAGATATCTTAAAATATGTTTTATATTATATAAGCTATATTCCATCAAAAAAAAGATAAGGCTTATTGAATTAACTCAATAAGTGTGATGGCATTAAACTTGACTGGACAAGTGTACAATAAAAATATATATTAATATGACTAATGTATACAGTACAACAGATCTGAAACCGTAAATGTACATTTAATATTTTGCAAAAAACACACACACAAAAAACAACAACATTTATTTAGCTAAAAAGGAATGCCCAGTATGGCTGCAGGCTTAAATCAGGAAAAAGTAAAGTAAAGCAGTAGACACTTCACTAAAGAGACACTTCTCTAGGTTGTGAGAGGAGTTGAGTTTTTACACCATCTGAGGAAGCCGTTTACACTCACACTCCACCGGGAGACTCAGAGAATGGGTTGTGAACCTGAAAAGGCCGTGCTTTCACAAGAGTGTGCAGATCGGAGGTGAATCTTCCCTTCGGATGAAAGAAACAAAAGCCTGTTTTCTTGAGAATCACTGTGCAGTCAGGGCCAGAAAGCAAACTTGCACTGTCCAAAACCTAATCCAGCAACTCATTTTCTCCAGAAAAAGAGCCACATTTGTCAAATCCACATGGGTGTGCGCATTTCCCATAAACTCCCTCACACAAGGAGCACGACTCATCATTCCAGCTGCTTCTGTTACTGAACGGAGCATCCCAAGAGCTCAAAAATTGAACTCGACTGGTCTAAGCCAAACAAAGACGCCTACATCTTAATAAACCAAGACGGCAAGATGAAACAAAAAGAAAATGAGAAAGTGATAGGAAAAGAAACGTGTATTTCTATGATAATCAAGAGTTAAATCTTGCCCAAAAAAGCAAGAATGCAGCTACTAATCATGCAAGGTATACAATTTTTTTTTAATATACATTATTATTATTATTATAATATTCATTTTCTGAAATAATTTTTCTGTGAATATTACAAGTGGCATTTCTTATTTTGTTATAAAATTTAATAGATTTAATGTTAATATTATTATTTTTATATTATTTCCTTAAATACTACATTTTAATTTACAGTGAAATTACAACATTAATATTTCTTATTTTGTTATAAAAAGTATTTCATTTTTATAAAAATAATTACATTATTATTTATAATAATTTAAATGATTAATTAATTATTACATTAATTATTAATATCATTAAAAGGTATTTTATAGACCTATTGATTTATAAATAAATTAAAATTAAAAAATTAAAAATCACAAAATGTTTGGCCAAATTGCGCAGCCTTACAAACAAGCACAGCATGGAGCATTTTAAATAAGTATATTTAAAAATCACATTAAATTTTTGGCAGCAAATTATCAAATCGTGCAGCCCCAGTTTCTAGTGTGATCTGGGTGGTTACTTATTGTCCAAAGCCAACCCATAATTCTCTAGATAATGCTCATTTATCTTCATTTTTATTTTCCAACCAGTAGGCCAAAATCGTACATCTCATCACTTAGAAAAGTAACAGCACACGCCTCAACAAGACAGAATTTGAGGAATCATACTTATCTGGAGCACAAATATTGCAGGATAAGTTACGTACTAAAGTTCAATACTAAGTGTTACGGGTTTGTTCAAATCACTAACTATGAGCATATAGGAATGAAACGATTTGAAGAATAAGATTTTGTTAAGCACATATACACAACTCGGATTACTCCACACAATAAATACAAGACAACAAACATACAAGAACCGAGTCTGAGCTTACCCTGCATGCATTGCTTCTCTTGTGTCAGCATAGAGCAGGAGAAAATGAAAGAGAAATGAAAAGGGGTAAAGCAGTTCACAGTGGAGCCATTCCAGAGCAACTCTCCTCCCTTCAGCCAAACGCAGAGGCGCCTTTCCACTGCCGTCACACTCTCTGCTCTCGCTCTCACACACACACACACACACACGTTCATCCAGAACACTCCTCTCACTCATGACGATGGTGATTCACCGGAATAAACTCTGGTGTAAGTGTGAATAACTGAGCAAACACTTACCTTCCAGATCACTGCAGGACTGAAGGAGGATCCACGTCAGCCGGACGAGTTTTATTAGGCCTTGAACTCCTGCACAGAGACAAAGAAGAGTTCTGTTAGGAAAAATGCTACCTGTGCACAACCAGAAAGTGAACATTTTATCAGTCAGCACACATGCACACAGTTAATGACGTCTCTGAGAGAGAAAAATAAGCTTATCTTTTTCCATTTTCATGTAAACTAGGGGTTGTGCACACAAATTGATTTGTTTTGGGGGGTTTTTTGAGAAGAATATTTGGTGTAGTATAGACTAGAGCATGCATGCATATATATATATATATATTTATTTATTTATACACACACAGATCAGGCATAACATTATGAAGTAAATAACAGATTATCTCTGATAAGGCTGGCCCGTGTGGGCCGATTAAAAAGACGAGCTACTGTAGCTCAAATTGCTCAAGAAGTTAATGCTGGTTCTGATAGAAAGGTGTCAGAATACACAGTGCATCGCAGTTTGTTGCGTATGGGGCTGCATAGCCGCAGACCAGTCAGGGTGCCCATGCTGACCCCTGTCCACCGCTGAACGCGTCAACAGTGGGCACATGAGCATCAGAACTGGACCACAGAGCAATGGAAGAAGGTGGCCTGGTCTGATCAATCACGTTTTCTTTTACATCACGTGGATGGCCGGGTGCATGTGTGTCGTTTCAACTCATTTAAGCAATTCCAACTTAAATTATATTAAATGGACTTAAAATATGAAGTTTGTATAGCTTATAAAAATGTAAAAAAATATAGCAATGTAAAAAAAAACATGCTATTATCATAATAATCATTAAAAAATTAAGCTGTATTTTAAAATAAGACATTCCCAGGACAATTAATATTAATGTATTAAAGTATTAATGTTAATGTATACATATACTATTATTTAATGTTAATTTACTATATTTAATAAATTATTCTGATCGGCATAATATACCTTATAATGTGCATGCAGAAAAACCTACATAAATGCTGCAAAAGAATTACTCATTAAGTATAACGATACCAAGTGAAGTGTTAACTAATATTAACACTGAACAACCAACAACCTATATAACAAAATGTTACCGAGAATATGTCCTGAATATGTCCTGAGAAAGCAGAGTACATAACCTTCACCAAAAACAGCATGTGCCTCATTACGGTAAACATTGACCCGCTGACTAGTCAACTAGTAAGAATGAGCAGTAGTGCACAGCCTAGTGGACACACCAGCAGCTGGTCAAGCCTGACTACAGGACAGCCTCAATCTGTCACACCTGCATTATTCATGTTTGCAGTGTCCTACATTAAAAAGGTATTGAAAACTGTCTGATCAATAGAGATGTGATGCTGTGTGGAGTGGGTTTGAGTGCAGCTTGGTAAATGCCGGGTCCCATTCCAACCATAAATAAATAAATATGAACTGCATTATAATAAATATGTTTTATTTATACCAGTACCAAATGCATGAACAAGACAGCTTAAATGCAAGGAAAAACATTAAATAAACAGCACCGAAAAGCAGGGAAGTCCAGTACAATATACTTAGTCTTAAAAGGCACAATATGTAAGATTTTTGGATTAAAATATTCAAAAACCACTAGAACAATGTCATATAATTTGTTGAATTGTGTACTTACATGATCCCAAATGTTTCCGAGAATTTTTAAATCCAGAGAAATAAGCAATTTTAGCCAGGACACGTGTCCGTGCGTCGCCTATTAATGACATCATACCCGCGTTACCCTCGATTTCAGGTTTATTTTGTAGAAACCATGGAAACACCAAAGACGCTTTAATATACTGTGTGTTTTATCAGACAGGTGAGCAACTGTTTGGAGACATCCATTGACAGAAAACTAATTGTTATACAGCTCAACACAGTTAGTCTCATTGTTTAAATCTGGTTTTCTTGATTTACCGCGAGTACCATGTTTTACCATGTCTAATATCGATCTAGCTCACTGCAGTGTACAAGTGTACACACTTAAATGTATCTAATATGATAAAACAGCACTGCATTACCCCACATACACGAGCGGAAGAAGCAGAAGCGCTCGTCTGTGGCATAATAAAAGCTACGCAAAATCAAGGCGTCATCAAGCTACGCCTTTGTTTTGAATAAGTGACCTCTAGCGGCGAAAAAAATACATATTTGTGGCTTTAAGTAATAAAAAGTGTCTTAAGCTGCAGAAAGTTGTACAGTGAAGTTATTGTGATTTGTTATTGTGCTGATTTAACAAAAGATTATCCGTACCAATAATTTCTTTAGGTGTCAAGATATTATGTATAAGAGCACCACATGAGAGACTCCACCAGCGTGTGAATGAAGTTCAAAGGTCACACAGAGTTCAACAACAGGTCAATGAAGACCCCTGAAGCATGCGTTTGTGCTTCTGTAACGACCTCATCCTCCGTTTGACCCCGGCGCAGGGTACACACGTCTTTGCATGAGCCATAAAAAGGAGAAAATAGAACGAGATGAAAGAAAGAGGAAGAGGAAACAGCACTGGAACTTCCTGCTTCCGCCTCTCTCGTTCTGAGCATGCTCAAAAAATGACTGAGCAACATGACCTTAGCCGAAAGGAGAAAATGACAACGCTGAGAAAATGACCATTTGGCCTCTTCATCAGAATAGTCATATCATAATCATAAAAAAAAAGCTGCATTTTAAAATAAAACGACACATTCCCACACTGGAAACACAAATAAGTTGGCAAAACTCAAAACATTTGAGGCAATCGTTGCCTCAAAATTAAGTTAATAAATTTAAAGTTTAAGCAAGCAGAACTGGCAGATTTTTATTTTGTACTTGCGCATTAATTGTTAACTTGAAATGATTGTGTACAATAATTCATACATTTACCTTAAAATTGTCATGTAACCTCAATGTGAACATTTTATTAGTATAAACTTAGCTAGCTATAACAAGCTAATTCAGAAAATGCTAACTTGCTAATTTGTTAACATGTTAGCATGACGGTACCTCTCCAAAAATCCACATTAAGAGATATTCTTCTACATTAGCATAACAAAACATTAATCACTACTAAATCTCCCACTTAACATTAATCTTGCACAAACACATTATATAAACACGTAATTTTAGCATTTCGAGTGCCATGGGCAAGGCATGCTGGGAAATAGAAATCCCAGCCCAGTTTTCAAGTTACAATATAATAATTTCATAAAACTCAAAACAATGAAAATATATCAGGTCTTTGAACTTGAGAGAAAAAGAAAGTGGTAAATACTCATAAAAGTTAATTTGACTGAACTAATGTGTTTCATTTAAGTTTGTCCTACTCAAACCAATTAATTATTTTGAGCCTTAGGGTTTACAGTGCAGAATAGGAAGTTTGGATTTTAAGATGCATTAAAATCTAATGTTATATGTATGAATATACTATTGTTCAATGTTGTTAATATACATTCAACATAATACAACTTATAAAGTGCATGAACTAGAGAATGAAAATTTGGCTGGTTTCAGTGGACAGTCAAAACTTTTATTCTGCATTCAAGTTTTTTTTTTTCCAACACTCAAACTATTGCATAAAACTGTATAAAATAAATAAATAAAAAAAATTAACCAAACGTTTGAATTTAAAAGATTTTACAATGCCTGTCAGAAACATTTCTGTGTCATACTTCACTCAAAAACCAATTGAAAGCATATTTTGCATAATAATTTAACAACATAATATCAGAAACAGATGATTTTCATGACTACATTTCAATAAAGGAATGTGCTTGTCATGAAAAACGTGCAAATGTCCCAATGCAGCTGTAGAAAATTGTCCTGGCTCTTCCAAGCCCAAAATTTGAAGACCAAAAAAGTGCAACCATCCATCCATCATAAAAGTACTCCACACGGCTCCAGGGGGGTTAATAAAGGCCTTCTGAAGCGAATCGATGGGTTTGTGCAAGAAAAATATCCATATTGAACACGTTATAAAGTAAAATATCTAGCTTCCACCAGACCGCCTTCCGTATCTAACGGAAACGATGACGTCGGATGTAGTGCAAGCATTTTGAACTGCGAGAGCTGTTACACTTTCAAATACGGAAGGTGGTCCACCGGAAACTAGATATTTTACTGTATAACGTGTTAAATATGGATATTTATCTTACACAAACCCATCGATTCGCTTCAGAAGGCTTTATTAACCCCGTGAGCCGTGTTGATTGCTTTTATAATGGATGAATGCACTTTTTTGGGCTTGAAACTCAATGTACTGCACTGCAACTATAAAGCTTGGATTAGCAAGGACATTTTTTAATATAACTCCGGTTGTATTCGTCTGAAAGAAGAATGTCATATACACCTAGGATGATTTGAGGGTGAGTAAATCATGGGGTAACTTTCATTTTTGGGCGAACTAACCCTTTAAGTAAAATGACAGTTCATACAAACCTTAACAAACCAAACAGCTCTCTTGGCTATAATCTGCCTTCTAAAACCAGTCTTGGCAGATTATTAATTGAACTTCTCATTTAAAAGTGTGATGCTAATTTTCATATGCCAAGTCTTCATTTGATGTACCCTTGAAGCTCACATGAAACACACATGTACACGCCTGTCTCTGTGCTTGTTTGCATAAGGGTTGAGCAAGGTCTCCATAATAAATAACGAACATATGCAAATTCTATAGGTGATGGGAAGTGGGCATGGATTTAAAGAAGAAAGACGGATGAGACAAAGAGAATAGAAAGAACTTTGCAGAAGTGACATCAGCCAACACTAAGAAATAACATGTCTGAATCACTACATGAAGGGTTTTGAAGTGTTTAACTGTTCACCAGTGATTAGTTCATGCATTTCACAATATATTCGGAATCTGTGGTAGATAAAAACACAGGGAGGGGAAAGCATGATTAGATTATCTCTGGAACTCTTTCCACTGTGACCTTTGCAAACACTCATGGAAAAATGACACACAAACCTATTTTCAAAACATCCTCTTTCATGTGCTTTGTCTTGAGAGGCACAACGTTTTTCCAAAAAAGCATTTAACTCAAAATCAATGTTGACTGAACACACAGACATATCTGTGAGAGGGAAACAATGAGTTTTAAAGGTGGATAAGGCCAAATATGTTGCAGGCATGTGGCGCAATTAAATATGCAGTATATTTGCTGCATGAAAACATGTATGACATTGTCCAGAACTGTAATGCACGATCCTACTGCGCCCCAACACAGTCCTGCGGTTTCAGCTGCTTTGAAACAATCTAAAGCACAAACACAAACAAACCAGCCACGCGCTCGTCTACTTACTCTCGCGAGAATCCCTCGCAGCTTCAGCGCAGACAAAAACACTCGCCTCCAGTCCCGAGATTTACACTTCTACACTGTATACGTGCGTATATAACGTGTCAAATGCTTTTAAAACCACCTTTAGCGTTAAACGAACGCGTCGGAGTTCTGTCGGGTCGCATCCGGCGGGGAGGAACAGCCCGCGTTGACTGCGCTTTTGTTCCGCGAGCTAGTTAGTGAGTGACGTCACGCAAGGCCAGTGCGAGCTGATTGGCCGCGTCGACGCAAGGGCGATGACGACAGTACGCAGAGTTCTGGAGAAACGAAGCTGTTCGAAACTCCGAATCATTTGAACCAATTGCTTCGCAAAATGATTCACTGTACCACACAGACTGCCTTGCACAGTCAAACCTGTGCAAATGCAACAAAAGCTTAGTGCAAACTCAACTTTTACAAACCAGTTGTTTTCATGAAAGTGTGATCTATTAAATGCAACACACAAATAATTAAATATGGTATAGATATGTAGACTACTGTGAATATTTTCTTTTATTATTATGTAGCAAATAGCTAATATAGTGATTGTAAGCAGGTCAAGTAGGTCAATTAAGTATACTTATTTTAGTATCATGCACTTTTATTATGAACCTATACATTACGAACAAAGGAAGCTTGTTTCCGCCACAGAAATTTTTTTAAAAGATAATTGCAACTTTTTTCTCACAATTCTGACTTTTTTCTGTGACTTTTAATTCTGTGATATCAAGTCGCAATTGCGGGTTATAGTCAGAATAGTATAGTCAGCAAGAAAAAAAACTTGCAATTCTGACTTTATAAAAAAAAAAAAGTCAGAATTGCCAGATTGTGAAATAAAAAAATGTTTCATTCTGTGGCGGGAACAAGACCAACGTCATCATTTTGAAATGGAAAATTTGAAACCAAAGGTTCCAAACCGTATGATGTAACGAAGCCTAGCCTTGTCGAGTTTGATACAAGCATGTTTCTGAATCATTAATTTCATAAATCTCCTCTTTAACATACATACTCTTTTAACTCTTAAAATACAATAATGGGCAAACACATTACTTAAAATCACACATAATCAGAGATGTTGTCAGTTCAATCATTTTATTTTTGCCATTATACAGAGACTATAGACAACTTTTATGTCGCAGAAAAATCTATAGATGTCTAAAAGTCAATAACTCAAATTGAGAGAATCATTTCAAACTGACATAATCATACTCTTTAGGGGGCTTTCAATCAAAAAAAGAAAAATACATTAACATCAGATTAAAGTGATTCAATACTTTTGCTGCTCCACAACGTAACAGAAAAAAAATATCTCCACACATTTTGTGGCATTTTACAGAAACTAATTTATTTTAGCTTACTACACACAACTACTTCATCTAAATATCACATTATTTAAACTGGATTTGAAGAAAACATTTGTTTACTGTGCCACAGAATGCACTTAATGCTCATGTTTACACTTAATTCACCATTTAATTAGAATTAGTTTTATTGACTTTACTCGCCCTCATGTTGTTCCAAACCTGTAAGACCTCCGTTCATCTTCAGAACACAAATAACGATATTTTTTATGAAATCCGAGAGCTTTCCGACCCCACATTGACAGCAACACAACGACCACTTTCAAGGTCCAGAAAGGTAATAAAGACATTGTTAAAATAGTCCATGTGACTCCAGTGTTTCAACCTTAATGTTATGAAGCGACGAGAATACTTTTTGTGCTTAAAAAAGCAACAAAAATAACGACTTTATTCAACAATTTCTTCTCGTATGTGCCAGTCTCCTACGCAGTTTACACTGTAAATACAGTGCAACGTTTTCAAGCTCTACATCAGAATGCCGGCTCACCATTGGCCAGCTCCTGCGTCAGCATCACATGCATGCGTCTTTGTGCTAATGTGAACAGCATTGGCCAATAATGAGCTGGCGTTCTGACATAGCACTTCAAAAGCGCTGCACTGTATTAACTACATCAACAGCAGGGGCGTAGAATTTAGTAGGGATGCTAGGGACCCTACCAATATCCAGTGACACTGATTTGTCCCTAGCAATATTTTTTCGATCAAAAATATAAGTATATTTATATATAACCACTGTTGTCCGATTGTGTCTTGTGGTTTTTATGTATTTTATTTAACCAGGAAACATCTCATTGAAATTAAAAATCTCTTAAATTAAAAGAGTGTTCTGTTAAAAATGTGCAATTCCTGGTACACAAACGGTTAAGAGTCCCGCTTCCTGAACCCACATCGCTAATCCGATTGGCTTTGTTTTTTTTTCTTTCTAACTTGTGAGAGGCCATAGCTACATTTGGTTGTGCGAAGCGCCAAAGCTCCTCTGTCCGAAACCTAGATGCGGTAATCGTGACACATATTGATTCAAGGACAGTGCAGTTTTTTTCAATATATGACAATCGCAGGATAAGTGGAAAATCTAAACGATAGTGTGTGTAAATCAGACGTGTGTGTGTGTGTGTGTGTGTGTGTGTGTAACCCTACATCACAAAGATGTATCCGAAATTGAGAAAATGAGAAAAACAGCTTATAAATCACACTAAGCAATGTTTTCTTGAAAATTGTAAAAATGCAGAAAGTTTTGTGTGATGGGTAGAGTAAAACATAAAAAACAACATTGCTTGGTCTTGTTAAAGTGAGAGTTAAAACCCTTGTCAGCTGAGGCTAAAAGAAGTTTCAGTGCTCTTAGGAGACTGAAAACATGGTATAGAACATCAATGGCACTAGTGAGACTTAACAGTATTGCTGTGTGCCATGTCCTTCAGGACAAACAGGACAATATTGATGTGAAGCAAATATGCCAACAGTTCATTTCTGTTAAGGACAGACACAGACGTGTTTGGCCTCTTCAAATAGCAAGGAACAAGACGACACCTTGACATTGACTACACTGAAAAAAATGCCTTTCTTATTTAGTATTTTTGTCGTTTCCAGTCTAAATATACACTCACCTAAAGGATTATTAGGAACACCTGTTCAATTTATCATTAATGCAATTATCTAATCAACCAATCACATGGCAGTTGCTTCAATGCATTTAGGGGTGTGGTCCTGGTCAAGACAATCTCCTGAACTCCAAACTTAATGTCTGAATGGGAAAGAAAGGTGATTTAAGCAATTTTGAGCGTGGCATGGTTGTTGGTGCCAGACGGGCCGGTCTGAGTATTTCACAATCTGCTCAGTTACTGGGATTTTCATGCACAACCATTTCTAGAGTTTACAAAGAATGGTGTGAAAAGGGAAAAACATCCAGTATGCGGCAGTCCTGTGGACGAAAATGCCTTGTTGATGCTAGAGGTCAGAGGAGAATGGGCCGACTGATTCAAGCTGATAGAAGAGCAACTTTGACTGAAATAACCACTCGTTACAACCGAGGTATGCAGCAAAGCATTTGTGAAGCCACAACACGCACAACCTTGAGGCGGATGGGCTACAACAGCAGAAGACCCCACCGGGTACCACTCATCTCCACTACAAATAGGAAAAAGAGGCTACAATTTGCACGAGCTCACCCAAAATTGGACAGTTGAAGACTGGAAAAATGTTGTCTGGTCTGATGAGTCTCGATTTCTGTTGAGACATTCAGATGGTAGAGTCAGAATTTGGCGTAAACAGAATGAGAACATGGATCCATCATGCCTTGTTACCACTGTGCAGGCTGGTGGTGGTGGTGTAATGGTGTGGGGGATGTTTTCTTGGCACACTTTAGGCCCCTTAGTGCCAATTGGGCATCGTTTAAATGCCACGGCCTACCTGAGCATTGTTTCTGACCATGTCCATCCCTTTATGACCACCATGTACCCATCCTCTGATGGCTACTTCCAGCAGGATAATGCACCATGTCACAAAGCTCCAATCATTTCAAATTGGTTTCTTGAACATGACAATGAGTTCACTGTACTAAAATGGCCCCCACAGTCACCAGATCTCAACCCAATAGAGCATCTTTGGGATGTGGTGGAACGGGAGCTTCGTGCCCTGGATGTGCATCCCACAAATCTCCATCAACTGCAAGATGCTATCCTATCAATATGGGCCAACATTTCTAAAGAATGCTTTCAGCACCTTGTTGAATCAATGCCACGTAGAATTAAGGCAGTTCTGAAGGCGAAAGGGGGTCAAACACAGTATTAGTATGGTGTTCCTAATAATCCTTTAGGTGAGTGTATATATAAAAATTGAATTAAGACGCATTTAGGCCTACTAGATAAGTAAAGTGAGTTAAAACAAGCTAAATTATCTGCCAATGTGGTAAGAAAAATCTTGTATCTTGTTTCTGTTTGAAATCTTGTTTCTGTCCACGTTGGCAGATAATTTTGCTTGTTTTAAGCAAAAACTCCATTTAGATTATTTTCCCCCCAGAAAACAAGAAAAAATATCTTATGTAATTTTACTTATCTAGTAAAAGCATCTTGATTTAATAATTTTTTGATATTTGGGCTGAAAGACAAAAATACTAAGTAAGAAAAGCATTTTTTGCAGCATATTGCATTGCAATTGCAATGGAGTAAAGGTAAATCTCTGTTAAACTGCCTCCTTGTCTTTATTAGTCATCTGTAACATTACAGAATTCATTAATTAACATATTGTTAAGGTCAATATAGACTAAAAACCTTAATTCATTATCCTATTCATTTCCTGAATCCTCAGCTTCCGGGGATGTCCCCACCAATTTCAAAATCAAACCTACGCCCTTGGTCAACAGCGTAGGAGTCTGGCACAGACAAGAAGAAATTGTTGAATAAAGTCGTTATTTTTGTTAGTTTTTTGTGCACAAAAAGTATTCTCATCGCTTCATAACATTAAGGTTGAACCACTGGAGTCACGTGGACTATTTTAACGATGTTTTTAATACCTTTCTGGGCCTTGAAAGTGGTAATTAAATAGCTGTCTATGGAGGAGTAATTTTTTCATCAAAAATATCTTCATTTGTGTTCTGAAGATGAATGAAGGTCTTACGGGTTTGGAACGACACAAGGGTGAGGAATTAATGACAGAATTTTCATTTTTGGTTAAATTATCACTAGTTAACTTCGAAATCTATTTAATTCTCTAAAGATCACCTTTCTTTCCTATTGTGACGTATATCCGAGTGAAACTTCTCAAACAAGAACAAATGTAGGGCGGGACTTGACTGTCCATGGGGAATTGATTGGATGGTTGTAGTTTGCTATTGGTCGATCTCATGTGAGTGACAGTTTGCCCCGCCCACGCACCAGTAAACACGTCATCAGAGATGTCACTTCAAGAGGGAGGGGGAAGTTATTTTGATTAAAGATTATAAGGGCACATAACATGAATTTAAAGGCATAGTTTGCCCAAAAATGTAAAATCTGTCATTATTTACTCACCCTCAAGTTGTTCCAAACCTGTATGAAATTATATTTTGATGAATATGGATAACCAAACAGCTGACGATAGCCATTGACTTCTATAGTATGGAAGTCAATGGGGCTCATCAAATGTTAGGTGATGATGAATGATTTTTATTTTTGGGTAAACTAACACCCTTTAAATAAAATAATGATGTGCACAAATAAATAATTAATAATAAATACTGCAATATTCCACAAAAAACAAGAATTGTCCATTTTGATTTCATGTTGACTAATGCCACTTATTTTATATTCATCAGTTTTTCTGTATGTTGTTGTGCACTATTCTCATTGTGCACTGTTTTACTTTGGCATAATGTATATTATTCATGCCAATAAAGCACTAAAGACTAACTAACTGGATGGATAGATTTTGCTCACTGTGAAAATGCTTTTTCATATGATTTGCTAAAGAGTTTGAATGTCTAAAACTCTCTCCACACTGAGCGCAGCGGTACGGCTTCTCTCCAGTATGAAGTCGCTCATGTGATTTCAGGTGTGCAGACAGAGAGAAACTCTTGACACAATAAGAGCACTTGAAAGGTCTTTCTCCAGTATGAATGATCTGGTGCCGTTTCAGTTGGCCAGGTGTGACGAAGCTCTTCCCGCACTCACAACACACTTGATCTCTCACACCGGTGTGTATTTTCTCATGCAGTTTACAACTTTCCTGCAGGGAAAAACTCTTGCCACAGAAAGAACACACATAAGGTCTCTCATTTGTATGGACTTTCAGATGGTTTTTCAGATTTGATGATGAATTAAAATCTTTCCCACAATGATCACAGTTGAATGGCTTTTCTCCAGAGTGAACATGCAGATGATTTTTGAGACCGGTTGCATCTTTGAAACTCTTCTCACACTTGGTACAGTGGTACGGCTTCTCTCCGGTATGAACTCGCTCATGTGATTTCAGGTTTCCAGACTGAGTGAAGCTCTTGTCACAATATGAGCACTTGTAAGGTCTTTCTCCGGTATGAATTATTTGGTGCTGTTTCAATTGGCCAACTGTAGTAAAGCTCTTCCCACACTCCGAGCACACATGATCTCTCACGTCAGTATGTATTTTCTGATGCTGTTTACAACTGTCCAGCCGTGAAAAACTCTTTCCACAAACAGTGCACAAGTGAGGCCTCTCGTCTGAATGAATCTTTAGGTGTTTGTTGAGATGTGACAATGAGCTAAAGTTTTTACCACACTCATCACAGTTGAAGGGCTTTTTTCCAGAGTGAACGGGCAGATGATTCCTGAGAGCCGATTTATGTCTGAAACTCTTTCCACACCGAGAGCAGGTGTGCAGCTTTTTCAAGTTACAATGTTCACCCTCTGCTTCATTCAGTTCTTGTCTTTCCTCTTCCTCTTCCATCCAATCTAAAATAAACATATTACGTTTAAGTGAACCCTGATATAATAGCAGAAATCAACAGAGATCTGTCTATGAGTATCAAGTATCAGATCCATGATGTTCCAAAGGTTCATTCACTTGTCAATTCATGGCAATTGCTATACAATGATAGCTGCATTTTTTCTATCATTTACCATTCATATACTGTTTATTATTTCACTGACATGACATCTATTTTGTTACCTTCAAGAATGGACACCTACCTGTTTGTTCCTCAGTATCTTCATGATTTATTCTGGATGGTTCTGGATCACTCATGTCTTCAATCTCTACTTCAACAAACGCCATCTTTACCAGTCACACAGAGCTCAGCTCTTGTAGGATGATGGGAATATTCCCAGTATTTATTGGTGATGTGTTGGGAGGGGCACCAGATCTGCCAAATTCAAAATGTTCAAAAAGTTACCGAGTTTATTCTGTTATAAAGTATTAAAATATGAAGTATTTTGATACAATTGCTTGTTTTTATGTAACCAGGGCTTTTATAAGCATGAAACGGCACAGGTTATATTCCCCAATTAATACAGAAACTAATTAGAAACCTAACATTGACAACATAACGACAATATAGGAACATAAGAAATTCGTTACAGGGCCAAAAGTAGGGGTGAGCGGGCTAGTTGTAACACACATAGTTTAAAACTTTCCACACATGCCAGCATGATGAAACTTCGTGAATTTACTAGTTGCCATATCAACATTATTTAGAGAAAAAATTGCGCCAAAGTTAAAAATGTTTTGGAAGATATCACTGAACATTTATTTAACCATAGCAAAAGTAAATTTCTTACTGAAGTTAATTTTTCATCTCTGTTTATGTGTTTATTTAAAACTAGACAAATGTGATATTATTTTAATCTTATATCTGTTATTTAACAGTTGAGACCTTTCTTTAATGCTGTGTAACCAGCAGAAGGCACGAGCCGGGGTTAAATCCCAGTTGTGCAGGTGGGGCATGTTGTCACACTGTGTTACAATGAGTTAATGTTCAGAAATTGCAGTGTTTGTTGTCAAACTCAAAAATCATTTATTTTAAATTATTAAAAATGGCACTATTTTATATGAAAAAGTTGATAATTGTTTTTTATTGACAAAATATTTTAGTTCATCTTGGATATTTTTTTTTAATTGTGTCAGATAACATTTTAAGTTGTCATGGTCATGTTACAATGTATCCACCTATGGGGCATGTTGTCACACTTCACTTCCATTCTTTCAGGGTATATCAAGACAAAAGTATACACTGTATTAATGAAACAAAACCACATAATTGTACTAGACGTGTGAAATTTATGTGGGAAAAAATAAATACTCTGAACCCCAAGTGGATTTACACAAACTGAGAAAGTCAAAAAGTGTTGTGTCCCGCTCTCCCCTATTCTAGTGCCTTGTACAACTTAAACTAGAAAACAAGTTACAGGTGAAATGCAAAAAAAAAGATATCCTTACCTATTCTTTTAGATCCACTCTTTAAACAACACAAACAGACTGAATAGAGGCTGATCAAGATTAATGACTACATATGATTCTCTAGTAATTTACAGTAAGAACAATGTACATTAACGCAACCCAAACATTAGAAAAGAAACACTTATGATAACATTAAGCAATGAAATTAAATCTTCATCACACAGAAGTGCACACTCACTCAGAGTCTGTGATGAACTCTCTGCCAACATATTACACTCTAATTAATAATAAACCAGTCCACATAATGCGTTAATAGGTAAACACTTCAACACTCGCCTCGTCTCTCGAGCTTCTCTCTGCGCATGCGCATCCTCTTGTTCTTTTGGATTTGAATGACAAACTCGAAAACGCTTTAGTGCATTGCTGCCATCTACTGGATTTGTGTAACGTCAGTTGTCTAGCTGAAAGCTATTGTGTATCACACTGAGCTTTACAGGTGCAGATTTCAGTAGTTATAAGTTAACTGAGAAAAGTTGATACGGCACAGAAAAAAAATTATGCACATTATAGGCTAGTACTTAAATTTTTGTAGCAATGTGTTAAATGCAAGCAGAACATTCACACGTGCATGTCCATTTTTACACATTTCTTTCATGTAAAGTAAATAGTGAACAGAAAATTGCCATAAAATGACATCCAGGCAAATATATATGCTTCTAAACATGGCTAAGTTTGTGATATTGTCATTATATATCCTATTTCATTATATGGCAGGTCATTTGCCAATGAATTTAGCAGAATTAAAAGGATATTTTTACACACACACACATGCACACAAAACATATATTCCTTAAACTGCAAGTGAAATACAAACACTTAAATATATCATATCATCTATATGTATAGCATTCATATTGTGTTATATTATCCTGGCATGAAAGAGCACAGCTGAGTTTGGCTTTTCACTTGGACTTTGCAGTGATACATGTAAACACATTGCTCTTTATTTGTCTCGCTTGAACACAATATTTCCCAAAATTAATCAAAATCCACGAAAAATTTAACAGCCAGAAATTTTTTGAAATTACCCCAAAAAATCACAGAGACTCAGCTAAAGCCAAATTAGGTACGTTTATTAACGCTGTTAAACATGTTTAATCTAATGTAATAATGTGAGCACATTGACAGCTCTAAAAGCCATTTATCTTGACAGAAGTTTGTACGTTTTTATTGCGCTGACTTTGCACAAGAAGTTTTCAAATATCTAATCTTGACTATTAGAATTAGTTAATTGTAAATGCCACTAGGCTTTACATTGAAAATTAGTTCACACAAAAATGAAAACTTTTGTGAATCACAAAAGGACTTTGCACCTTTCGACTTATCGATGAACTGCAAACGTCTGGGTGTCTTTGGCAGTACTGGATAGTGAAGCGAACGTGAGGAATTCATAGAGACAGGACACAGAAATCTATAAATGCTTTTTGAGTTGAGTATATTTATACTTTTAACTGTGAACAGTTTAGGACATTTTGTAAATATTTCATTACTGATCTAAATTCTCCTCTGCTTTTCTATGATCCTGACAGATGAACCTTCTCCAAACCCAAAAGCAGGGTATAAGGGTTCAGTGAAAGTGGTCTGGACTCTGTGAAGGAGAGTCATTGTGTCAGAGACGCTGTAGAAGGACAGAGTTCCTGCTCTGTGATCCAGATACACTCCTATTCTAGAGGAGCAGACAGCAGGGATAGGAACATGCTCACTATCATGTCTGACATAGAAATTCTGTTCACAGTTTGCCAATCTCCAGGATTTGATATTAAACCCCAATCTGCAGTTTTTATTTTTTCCTTTACGACTAATTCCTATGTAGGAAACTGCTACAGACCAGTCGCCCCCACTGCACTCGACCTCCCAGTAACAGCGACCGCACAAACCCTCTCGACACAGCACATGCCAATACCAATCAAATCGCTCTGGGTGATCAGGATATTGCTGGACTTCATCTGAATATGATGCTTTTCTGTTGTCTTCTGACAAGATGAGGTATTTGTGTGCAGTGTTTGGATCCAGGTGAAGCTGACAGAAATCTGATGAAGATGTGGAGACAAATTGATATTCAAATAAAGTACTGCCAGAGATATTATCCAAATCATCACATATTAGCTTTTAACTTTTAAATTTGCCATTTCCAATGAATGTCTGCTATATTCTTCTTATTATTAGGATTATTATTATTATTAGGTTACTTTTATTATTAAATTAATAGGCTGTTAGGCTACAATAAATTTGGCCTGCAATAATTTCACAGCTCATCACCGCATAAAGATTAGGCTATTACTCCTCATTGAAAATGCTTTGAAAACATTTAGGTTTATTATACAATGAATTATAGGCCAATAATTAATATTATTAACAGTCTATAATATTTCTGAACACTGAAGTAATCGATGAAAATTAAGAGCAGCTTTATTTCAAGCACAGACTACCAGTCAAAATACTTTTCTCCTTTTATGTGCAAAAAAATGTGCACAAGAGAAATATTATGGGAATAAATTGAGACACTTATATGCCGTTATCAGCATATGTTGAAGTAGATGCATGTCTCGTCGTCTCTGAGAGAATATGCGCTGTTAATGCAGCGTGATAATAGCAGTTTTTACTTTCACATTCTGTAGTGAATTGACTGAGGTTAAAGACTTCTTCACCAGTAACTCTTGCGCAGTTTGCACACTGCTTGTATGCTATCCATTGGCTCGCCTTTATGGTTTATAAACCCCATCCTCCTTGCTCTCTCTCACCCCCCATCATGAGTGGACACGCCCCCTACTGCTGATTGGCTACAAATTTGTTGTGGTACTTCATTAGATGCACTTTCAACAGTGTTTCTCAGAAATCGCCTTACTACACCTTTAAAAACTATTATTAACTCAACTTACACTGCAAATATCCATTTGGAGTTTCAGGTTCTGGAGACTCTGAGACATGGACATTTGACACTAAAGGAGAAAAAAACACAATTGAATGTTTACTTTTTACATGAATTCTAAAATTCTGTGAATGAATCAACCCCTTATTTTTTATAAAAAAAATATTTTTTTTATAAAAAAATACCTTCTCTGGATATTTTAGCTGTTTGCCGTTGACAGACGTCCACCAAAACCTTCTTAAAAGCTGAGATTGAAATGTCTTTAAAAGACAGATGAGTGTGTTGAGTGAAGCTGGGAACGTCTTTAAATGTGGGTAAAACACACACAGACTGACAGCTCTGAAATGAGAATAATAACTCAGACTTCATTTTTGAACCACAACAGATCTTTTCCAGAACATAAAACAATCACGACACAATAGTGTTTCATTTTATAGACAGTTCTCAGTATTTTTGCATCACTACCTGGATCTGATCCTCAGTAATCAGAAGTTTCTCAATCTCTGCTTGTCTTTTTCTGAGTTCTGTCAGCTCTTGATCCAGATGTTTGTGAAGTTCCTCTGCTCGATCTATCTCAGTCTTCTCCTGAGCTCTGATCTGCTCTTTAATCTCAGAGCGTTTCTTCTCAAGAAAGCAGATGAGCTCAGTGAAGACCTTCTCAATGTCCTCCATGGTCTCTAGCGCTGAACTCTGTCAGAGACACAAAGATCTGATCACACACAGCAACAACAGCTTAAATAATACATGTTTGTGACCATTTCCATTGTCATAGATGTTGTTCAAATCCAATGTGATTGTGCTTTCAGTCTAATGAAATTGGCAAGATTAAAATGTTGCCCATTTAAAACATTAAAATGCACCGATCAGGCATAACATTATGACCACCTTCCTAATATTGTGTTGGTCCCCCTTTTGCTGCCAAAACAGCCCTGACCCGTCGAGGCATGGACACCCCTGAAGGTGTGCTGTGGTATCTGGCACCAATATGTTAGCAGCAGATCCTTTAAGTCCTGTAAGTTGCGAGGTGGGGCCTCCATGGATCGGACTTGTTTGTTCAGCACATCCCACAGATGCTCGATTGGATTGAAATCTGGGGAATTTGGAGGCCAAGTCAACACCTCAAACTCGTTGTTGTGCTCCTCAAACCATTCCTGAACCATTTTTGCTTTGTGGCAGGGCGCATTATCCTGCTGAAAGAGGTCACAGCCACCAGGGAATACCGTTTCCATGAAAGGGTGTACATGGTCTGCAACAATGCTTAGCAGGGATCGCAAAATTTCAAAATCGCTTGTAGCCCTTTGGGCAGACAATCTTCAAATTTTGGTAGCCCGAAATTAATTTAACTAGCCCGAATAATATTTTTTTTTTTTATGTAGAAAATTGAATAGGAGTCGAAACATCAATCAAAACCATTTTCAAAATCACAAATATCAACAATGGTATATAAAATAATCAAATTACAATCATCAATACAAATATGCATTTGGTTCTACCTGAACTGAAATTTCTATACATTTCTGTCTTCTTAATCTTGACCTGTCTTTTTTGCCTGTGTAGAACTGAAACACCAACTTAAATCTATACGCCTCTTAACATTTTAACACATACACACACACGTGCACACACACACACACAGAGACTTTCGCAGTTTTCTCCACTGTAGGCTTATAGGCTTTATTAATTTATTGTCATATACATAGAGCAGTTCACAGCCGTTACACATCACATACCCATCAGTCCTGTTAAACTACTTCACTAAAACGCTCAAACGTTACTTGACTTTCCTTCCTTTAGTTTTTATTTTAGTAAATTCTGCAAATTAGTACCTGAAGAAAAGAAAAAAAAAGAATTTTAAACACGTTAATATTTCCAATATTTTCCTATCTTATCAGAATAATTTCTGTTAAGCTTGTGTATATTTTTAAGTTATTAAGCAATGTCTCATGTAGGATTTTTCCTTTGTGGTTTATATACTGTCCACTAGGAGGTGCTCTTGGCATATGATATCCTTGATTTGTTTTCCCTGAAGAGATGCTGGTTTTGAAAACGAAAGTGAAAGAGTGACGCACGTTTGTTGCGTTGTACAGTGAAATGAGAGTTCTGTCTTTAATAATATCAACATATTTTACATATATATTTTATTATTTGGTCCGCCCGACCAGTGGATATAACCACGATCCGCTCATCACTAACACACACACACGCTAAGTACGTTAACATCGGCTAAACTTCACTGCGGACAAATCAGCATGATCAAAAACATCCGTTATATTATTTTTCCTTCAGATAACAAGTCAAGAGAGTCAACAACGCGAAGCAAGAAAGCAATTATTTCAATTAGCCCGATAGGCTATTTTAAAATAGCCTATCGGGCAGGGCCGTGATACATTTTGGTATGCTGGTATTTGCCCGGCTGGTATATACAATATGTCCTCGGGACGTCAGGCTAGCAATTTTGCGAGCCCTGCTTAAGTAGGTGGTACGTGTCAAAATAACATCCACATGGATGGCAGGACCCAAGGTTTCCCAGCAGAACATTGCCAAAAGCATCACACTGCCTCCGCCGGCTTGCCTTCTTCCCATAGTGCATCCTGGTGCCACGTGTTCCCCAAAAACGCAATTTGAGCTACAGTAGCTCGTCTGTTTGATCGGACCACACAGGCCAGCCTTCGCTCCCCACGTGCATCAAAGAGCCTTGGCCGCCCATGACCCTGTCGCCGGTTCACCACTGTTCTTTCCTTGGACCACTTTTGATAGATACTGACCACTGCAGACCGGGAACACCCCACAAGAGCTGCAGTTTTGGAGATGCCATCAGTGTATATCTGTTGTATTTGTGATTTGACAAGTCATTTGGTCCTCATACTGGTACTCACTTTAAAAGACTTCACAGCTTCACTGAGTTCCTGCTGACCTCTCTCTCGCTCCTGGATCAGCTTCTGACACGCCACCTTTATCTCCTTTAACTCTTTCTGAGGATGTTAACATACAAAGTTAATATGTAAAAGAAAGATTCGCTGCAAATAGCAACAATCAGGGACCAATTCCATAAAAATTATTATACTTTTGTTTATGCAAAATAAAATTTTATGTCATCTGTATACTTGTCCGAGTAATGGATGGGATAAAAAAGTTAAACATATAAAACTATAAATTACAGGTGAACATTAATATAAGCATTTACCTTTTGATTTGTCCATTCAGATTCCAGCGAAACCACACGGTGACCAATATGATTGTCAATCATACACAAGTAACAAATACACTGACGATCATCCTGGCAGTAAATCTCCAGAAGTTTCCCATGACTGAGGCAAAAGTTCTCCTGAATGTGTCTGGAAGCTTCGACTAGTTTGTGCTTCATAAACGCAGGAGATTCATAGTGAAGCTGCAGGTGAGTTTGACAGAAGGAGGCCAAGCACTGCAGACAGGACTTTACAGCTCTGTTCTTCTCTGTAGTGCAAACATCACACTCCACAGCAGCCGTTTGTAGGGACGTCTTCTGCAGCGTCTCCATCATCTCAGCTATCAGAGTGTTCTTCTTCAGTAGAGGTCTCTGACTGAAGCTCTCTCTGCATTGGGGACAGCGGTACGGCGGCCCCTGCTCCTTCTGGCCCCAGCAGTCAGTAATACAGCTCATACAGTAACTGTGTCCACAGGGAATCGTCACCGGCTCCTTCAGCCGATCCAAACAGACGGGACAGCTGAACTGATCCACAGACTGACTCGCTGCCATTTCTTTGCAGTTTGTTTAAAGATAAACAGATTCTCAGTCTCTGTCCTGTAATAAGGGCTGTTTAGCCAAGAAAAGCAACATTATTTGTCAAATGCTACTTAACTGAAAGTATGGATACTGTCAAGATTTTACAAAGTCCGAGTATCTAACCAAAAAATAGTTTGAGAGAAGCCTAATCACAATGTTTAAATGTAAAAAAAAAAAAAATCTCTGCTGATCAACAGCAGGCTTTAAATGCTATTGTAATAATAATGTCAATAGAGTTTAACTTGTTTTTAGCCCAGAATAGACTTCATGATTACCACAGAAATAGGTTTGTATTTTAAAATCGTAAAGAGTAAAAAGTATAGTTTTGAGGTAAGTATGTAATCAAGTATTTTAGTTCAATAGTACTTGTTTTCATTAGACAATAAAAAAAAAAAATTGTTTAGCAATGAAGTACAAAGTAACATTTAATTCCCTTTCGAACGGTCAGTCGTACTGCGTCGAAGATGCTTGGGGAAAATTCCTTTTCCTCGAGATACTGAAGCCTTTCATAAAATCACGCAGTGCTACTGCACAGCCATAACAGTGTAGAGGACTCTCGCACGCTATTGGCTGGCCAGTGGGAACTGCATGAACCAATGGCAGAGCGGCGTAATTGCGCGAACCAATCGGTGCGAAGCTGAACGCAGAGCCTGCCAAGTGGGCGGGGCATCTGCCTATAAAAGATGCATGCTTTGCCATATAATTCAGATTATTCTCCTTCAGCGACGATCTTCGGACCCTCGCTGATCCCTACTTGAAGCCTCACATTCTTCGCCGAGAACAGATGAGCCTGCAGCGGAACAGCGAGCTAGCCAGCCCGGACCATCCTACAAACGAGTCAGCGGCCTGATGCCAGAGTGCTCAATCGCCACAGATTCCGCGAGCTGTCGCGCTGTTTCCCTGTGCTCTCTGGCAAAACACTATGGTGTATACTTTCTAAGCCTTTGCATCTGAAAGAGCTGCGACATGGTAATGTCACGGCACACGTGTGGCACGTGCAGTTGTGTTATCTGTCTGGACAAGGCCCACGCGGATGCAGCTCTCACCGGGTCCGGCTGCTCTCACTGCGAGAGTATGCCCATTTCCTCTCTCCACTCGCGGATAGCGCTCTTTTCAGAGCGCGACCCCGCCCCTCGCACTCTCCCGTTCCCTTTCCCGTCCGAACCTCGGCGGAAAAAACAGAGGAGTCAGAGGGCTGAGTATTCGGAGGTCAGCGAGCTCACGTCGGCCCAGTGCCCGCGTGTCTCGCTCTCGCCTCAGAGAGACATCTCACCTGTGATGTTCTCGCGATCAGACCTGCACCCTCCGCTTGACACTGAGGGCCAACCAACGAGAGCATCAACACAATGACTCCGTGTCATTGGCCGCTTCAGATGCTGAGGAATGGTCGGGCTCCGTTGACGACTGCCCCCTCAACATCTCAGCAACGCAGCGACTCCAGGGCTGGTGTGGACGCCGAACTCATCCGTGTCCTCACTAAAGCTGTCGGCGAGCTCGGCCTGAACTGGGCCTCGCCTGAGGAGCCTGCGCGCAGCCGCCTCGATGAATGGTTCCTGAAAGGGCGCCAGCAGGGCCCTCGTCAGAGAGCCGTGCCACTTCTACAGCCACTACTTCCTCGTTCCCAAAAAAGATGGCGGCCTCAGGCCCATATTTTAGACCTCAGACATCTGAACAGGGTCCTTATCAAACGGCCCTTCAGAATGTTAATGCTGAGACAGGTCATCGCGCAGGTTCGCCCAATGGACTGGTTTTTCTCAGTGGATCTGAAAGATGCTTACTTTCATATCCAAGTTATTCCCCGCCACAGACTGTTCTTGAGATTCGTGTTCGACGGGAAGGTCTACCAGTATACAGTTCTACCATTTGGTCTGTCCCTGGCCCCCCGCACTTTCACGAAGTGCATGGATGCATCCCTCTCTCCTTTAAGACAATGGGAATGCACATTTTGAACTACATCGACGACTGGCTCATTCTGGCTCAGTCAGAGGCGGAATTAGAATCTCACAAATCTGTGCTACTCAGCCATCTATAATACCTGGGTATCAGAATAAACACAGCCAAGAGCTCGTTGCTTTCCAGGCAGAGAATCTCTTTCCTGGGGGCGATTTTAGACTCAACCGAAATGAGGGTGTGGCTGTCGAATAAGCACACTCTGACTATCCAGCAGCTCGCACGCTTGGCGTTCAGGCCAGCTTCGGATCAATGTGGGTCACGGTTCTATCAAAGCCCTGGCCCCGTGGTCAAAACCCCGCCTCTACAAGTCAGGGGTGAACTTGGGGACAATTTTGAGACGAATGGTGGTCACTACGGACACCTCCAACATGGGTTGGGGCGCCTTGTGTGAGGGTGAACCGGCCTTTGGCTCGTGGTCGAGCACGGAGTCACGGTTGCACATAAACTGCCTAGAAATGCTGGTAGTAGTGTTAGCCCTCAAGACCTTCCTTCCACGTCTTTCGGGTCACCATGTCCTAGTCCGTATGGACAACACGACAGTGGTTTCCTACATAAACTGCCAAGGCGGGCTCAGGTCGAGACGACTCAACCAGCTGGTCAGAAGTCTCCTCATATGGGCAGAGGGCAAACTGCGCTCCCTAAAAGCTGTGCACGTGCCGGGCAAGCTGAACCAGGGAGCAGACATGCTCTCCAGGGGTCGGGTGGCCCCGGAGGAATGGACCCTCCATCCTCAAACGGTTCAAATGATATAGGAAGTTTTCGGGAGGGCAGAGGTCAACCTCTTCGCCTCCGAAGACAACTGTCATTGCCCAATATATTTCTCAAAGAGCACGAATGGCCCAGCCACCTGCTTTATGCTTTTCCTCCAATCCCGCTCCTTCCACAAGTCTTGAAAAGCATCAGGGAGGGCGAGCACCAATTCTGTTGGTGGCCCCACTCTGGCGGACCCATCATTGGTTTCCCGAGTTGATTCAGCTGCTATCAGCAGCCCCATGGCCAATTCCCCTGAAGAAGGACCTCCTTTCCCAGGCGAACGGGACAATCTGGCACCCCCGTCCCAAACTGTGGGCACTACATGTGTGGCCCCTCAAAGGGAGCTCAAGGACCTCCCAGGGAGGCTAGAGCTCCGTCTACTAGGTGTCTCTATACCCTCAAATGGTCAGTATTCTCTGAATGGTGCTCAGCCAGAAACCAGAACCCATTATCATGCGAAGTATCAAAGATACTCGTTTTTCTGCAAGAGATGTTGGATGCAGGACGTACTCCATCCACACTCAAAGTCTACATGGCAGCCATCGCCGATTTCCACGCGCCAATAGCTGGCCAGTCAGTGGGCAGGAACGACATGATTGTCTGTTTCCTAAAGGCAGCCAGAAAGCTTAACCCCCCTCGGCCCCCTACGGTGCCCTCCTGGGACCTTTCACTGGTCTTACGGGCACTGAAAGAGCCTCCATTCGAACCGTTACGGACGGACGAATTAAAGCCACTCACGCTAAAAACTGCCCTGCTGTTAGCACAGGCATCAGTTAAGTGTGTTGGTGACATACAAGCGCTCTCCGTGAGCCCTTCCTGCCTGGGGTTAGGCCCAGGTGACTCTAAGGTCATCCTCAAGCCATTCAACACCGTTAAAGCACAGGTGGTCACCCTCTCTGCTCTCCCCTCCTCAGAGGACAAGAGACAGTTGCATGCACTTCAGTTGCATTTGCATTGGTGAGCCCGCCCCCCTTTATGAGTGGGCACTTGGAGCCTTTTTTCAGATAATGCTCCAGTGTTTAACATATCCCTTCTTTGTGTATGACTGGCCTCTATGAGCCCAGTTCGCATGGGGATATATCAAGATATGTCAATAACTCTAGTTTGGGGCCCTTTTAAGTTAGCGCTCCAGCTTGAGGGAGTACATGTCGTTGCGCTTATCATAACACGGCGGGATTGTATAAGTTCCTAAGCGTCTTCGACGCAGTACAACTGACCATTCGAAAGGGAACGTACTCGGTTACCAATGTAACCTCGGTTCCCTGAGATAAGGGAACGAGTACTGCGGAGACGACCGTGCTATGGCGCGAACGATTGGCGATCGTCGCTTCAGTCGATATAACCTGAATTATATGGCAAAGCGTGCGTCTTTTATAGGCAGATGCCACGCCCACTAGGTGGGCTCTGCGCTCAGCTTCTCGGGCTTCGCATCGATTGGTTCGCGCAGTTACACCGCTCTATCATTGGTTCATGCAGTTCCCACTGGCCAGCCAATAGCGTTCGAGAGTCCTCAGTACTGTTATGGCTGTGCGGTAGCACTGCATGATTTTATGGAAGACTTCAGTATCTTGAGGAAAAGGAGTTTTCCCCAAGCGTCTTCGATGTAGTACTCGTTTACTTATCTCAGGGAACCGAGGTTACATTGGTAACTGAGTACGTTTCACCAAGCCTGTCACTTAGTTACAGGAGTAGAAACGCTCTGTACACACAAATACATAATTAGATGCAATTTCTTTTTAAAAGCAGACAACATGATAAAGTCATAATCTCTGGATCTTATGAAGTCCTTACCTCGACAGAAATACAGCTCAAATATGATTTCCTTTCAAGGTTTGTTCCCGAAGAACAGCAGTGTGGATCTATTACAGAGGTTGAATCACTTGTGTAGTGGAGAAATAAGTTTTGCTTCTCTTGAATTCAAATACTTCCTGGTTCTCAGCGAGTAAACAAAATGGGCGTGTGCTCTGTGTCTCGAGAGAGATAATGAAAGAGAAATAAAATGTTTATTTTCCCCATATGATCTACTGCTGAACAGTATTGAACTGTTATTATTAAACTTACACCTTTACGATTTTTTTTTTTTTAGTTCTAGACTTAGGGGTGAATTCAGGTTGATTGGGACACTTTTCTCCAAGTCATCTCAATGGCAAAAAGTGTCCCAATCACCCTGAATTCATCCCTAAACTAAAAAGAGAAAATCATGAAAGGGGCTTATTGTCCACAACTTATCACAGCTGATATTTGATTTCTGCAGAACATGCTCAAATATGTCTGATATCGTTTTTGATGATTTTAATGTAAAAAAAAAAAAAAAAACGAAATTAAATATTTCATGTAAATCTATGTTTTGACAATATAGTTAAATAATTGAATAATAGTAGACAAATTAAAGGACAAAATCTCAGTCAAAGAAATACATCTGAGTTACACTATACAGTTCTCTAATTATACATAAGCCTGTATTTTTAGCTGAAGGAATGTCATAATAGTAATAGAATCACAGATTCCTAAGACAAAGTTTCCTAAAACAGCAACATTTCCATTTTGAAATTAATCAAAAGATCACTGTGTAATGTTATTAACACTAATGCACAATTTCATTTAATCTTTATCATATTAACACATTACATTACTAATATGCATTTAACCTTAGAAAACAAATATAAAGATGAGTCTTTTAAAGAAACATTGCTTCTGACAGGAGAAGAGGATATTTCTTTTTTAAATGTGCATCTTTAAAAAGTTTTCAAAAACGCTGTTTTTTTACCATCAGATACTGTAATTATGAAGCAGGCTAAAAATCATCCTGAAGTCAACTGAAGAAACTGTTTGTAAAGAAAGGTCTATAGCAGGTATAGCAACAAAACAGAACAAAATAGAGGCTGCATTTAATAAATGTAATATAACATGTTACATGAGACACATAAAACATCTGATGAATGCTGTGCTGCAAACCGACTGCATCATGAATTAAGACATTGATTATTATGAGCTGCAGTAAAGAAACTTTGCTGTAGATGAACACTTACAGATGCCTAGATTACACAATACACTGTATATTTACTATATCCAACTTGAGAGTGTCTTAAATGGGTGTTGTATATTCATTGATGGTGTTTAAGAAATGTTATGCCTTTTATTCATCAAAACCTCAAATTACATTTTTAATTTAAATCCATACGCATTTCAGGAGTTTAGCAACTGAATCTGAAACTTCAATTATATCATTGATCAATTATATTTATTTTTTGTCTGTCTGAACTCTCCTCTGCTCTATGATCCTGACAGATGATCCTTCTCCAACCCCAAATGCAGGGTATAAGGGTTCAGTGAAAGTGGTCTGGACTCTGTGAAGGAGAGTCATTGTGTCAGAGACACTGTAGAAGGACAGAGTTCCTGCTCTGTGATCCAGATACACTCCTATTCTAGAAGCAACAGGGACACAGACCTGTGCTTTAGCATGAATGAAACTGAAATTCTGCAGAAAATACCCCAACCTCCAGGATATTTTGTTAAAGCCAAGTCTACAGTCATTACTGTTTCCTTTACGTCTAATTCTTTTGTAACAAACTGCTACAGCCCATTCTTTCCCACTGCACTCGACCTCCCAGTAACAGCGACCACACAAACCCTCTCTAGACAAGATGTAGGAACACTCATTAAACCGCTCAGGGTGATCAGGATATTGATTAACTTTATCTGAACATGATATTTTTTTGTTCTCTTCTGACAGTTTGAGGTTTTTATGTGCAGTGTTTAGATCCAGGTGAAGTTCACAGAAATCTGAGGAGGAGGAATGAACAAAAGACTAATATTGAACAAACTTTGGTAATTGAGTAAACTTTGGTTCCAAAATGGTCACATTGTAACAGATCATATCCACTGATACTTATCAATGAATGATTTCCCTTGAAGAAACCACAGTTCAACTTACACTGCAAAAAATCATTCTGGGTCTTTGGTTCTGGAGACTTTGCAACACAGACATTTGACACTGAAGAGAAAATACAAAATAAGTGTACAGTTAAATTGTTGGTTTAAGAGTATGAATGACAAAATAACATACATCAAAATATTCATACCTTCTGGAGATATTCTGGCTGTTTGCTGTTGATAGACATCCTCCAAAACTTTTCTGAATGCTGAGATTGAAATGTCTTTAAAAGACAGATGAGTGTGTTGAGTGAAGCTGGGAACGTCTTCAAATGTGGGTAAAACACACACAGACTGCCAGCTCTGAAATGAGAATAATAATAGTTCAAACATAATTTATGAACCACAACTGACCTTTTCCAAAACATATAACAAGCACCACAATAATGTTTAGATTCTCAAAATTTTGGCATCGGCACAAGTGACTGTTTCCACAAAATAAAAGAAATACTAAAAGCACAGAACAATGAATGGTGATCAAGCAGCCAACAGTATATCATTATACACACAATCATTAAAAAACTTTCATTACCTTCAGACACTGGATCTGATCCTCAGTAATCAGAAGTTTCTCAATCTCTGCTTGTCTTTTTCTGAGTTCTGTCAGCTCTTGATCCAGATGTTTGTAAAGTTCCTCTGCTCGATCTATCTCAGTCTTCTCCTGAGCTCTGATCTGCTCTTTAATCTCAGAGCGTTTCTTCTCAAGAGAGCAGATGAGCTCAGTGAAGACCTTCTCAATGTCCTCCATTGTCTCTAGCGCTGAACTCTGTCAGAGACACAAAGATCTGATCATGAAATTCATTGTTGTGACTCAAAGATAATCCCATTTTTTTTCTTTTTTTTTTTTTTGCCAAATTCTCTAAATGTCCAAGCAGTCAAATTAAGCTGCATCTGTTCCAAACAATGTAGGTAGACAGTAAAGTAGTGGCTTTCAAGCTTGAAAACAGACCGAAGTTTCAATAAGAACACCATGAAATCTATGTCACTACTTTTATAGCACTTTTTTTAATAAATTTTGGAGCTCAAAAATACCCATTGGTCACATCTACCTTTATTAAATTCAAAATATCTACTTTTGTGTGTCAAACAAACTTTAAAACTAATGAACACAAAGAAACTTACTTTAAGAAGCTTCACAGCTTCACTGAGTTCCCACTGACCTCTCTCTCGCTCCTGGATCAGCTTCTGACACGCCACCTTTATCTCCTTGAACTCTTTCTGAGGATGTTAACATAAAAAATAAAAAATAAAACAATAGGCAAAAACAGACATAATATAGTAAAGGTGTGTAACAAGGTTAATTGAAATTACAGTCTATAAATATATGCAATATAATAATCACAATAAAATAGTTTATGCATGATTTCTATTATTGTTGATATTACCTTTTTACTAGTCCATTCTGAATCCACAGACACCACGTTGTGTCCTTTATGATTATCAGTACACAAAGAACAAATGCACTGACGATCATCCTGGCAGTAAATCTCCAGAAGTTTCCCATGACTGAGGCAAAAGTTCTCCTGAATGTGTCTGGAAGCTTCGACTAGTTTGTGCTTCATAAACGCAGGAGATTCATAGTGAAGCTGCAGGTGAGTTTGACAGAAGGAGGCCAAGCACTGCAGACAGGACTTTACAGCTCTGTTCTTCTCTGTAGTGCAAACATCACACTCCACAGCAGCCGTTTGTAGGGACGTCTTCTGCAGTGTCTCCATCATCTCAGCTATCAGAGTGTTCTTCTTCAGTAGAGGTCTCTGACTGAAGCTCTCTCTGCATTGGGGACAGCGGTACGGCGGCCCCTGCTCCTTCTGGCCCCAGCAGTCAGTAATACAGCTCATACAGTAACTGTGTCCACAGGGAATCGTCACCGGCTCCTTCAGTCGATCCAAACAGACGGGACAGCTGAACTGACCCACAGACTGACTCGCTGCAGATTCAGCCATTTCTTTGCAGACAGTCTATACCTCAAATAGAAACTGCTCTGCCAGAAGTAAATCATTAAAGAATTAAAGCATTTGGCAGACACTTTTATCCAAAGCGACTTACATTGCATTCAAGGTACATATTTTACATTTTTGTCAGTTCTTGCTTTCTCTGGGAATCGAACCCATGCCCTTGGTGTTGCTAGCGCCACGCTCTACTGTCTGAGCTACAGGAAAGCCATATAAATCCACATGTAAATCATTAACAAAAGAGCACGTCTACAAATCTACAAAGTGCTTACAGTTTTGTTTATTAATATAAAAATAATGCTAAAAGCTTCACCTGCACTGTAAAAAATAAATCAGTAAAATAACAGAAAAAGTACTGGCAGCTCATTACCCAGACATTATCCAGTAATTTTACAGACATTTCCATCAATCCTAAAACACAACGCAATGAAGTTCAAAATTCAAAATACAAGTAAAACATTAAAAAAATTCAATGTAAAAAAAAATTCTGTCAAATTAATACAGTACTATTTTTACGGATTTATTATTTTTTTGACTGTGTAAAAGAATAAACATGACATCCAGATTAACATATAATTATGATCAAACACATACAGTAACAATTAAAAGCTTTTTTTCAATGCAAGAAAGGAGACAATAAAACCTTTAGTTAAGGATTGACGTTCTTACCTGCTTTGACAGAATAACAAGTCAATATTCCCTCCTTTACAGCTTTAACCAAACTAGAAGAGTGTGGATCCTTAAGCAGAGGCTTGTGTAGCAGGGAAATAGGTTTCGTTTCTCCAGAATCCACAAACTTCCTGATTTTCAGTGCGCAGATGTGTGCATGAGAGACAGAGAGAGAGAGAGAGAGAGAGAGAGAGAGAGAGAGAGAGAGAGAGAGAGAGAGAGAGAGAGAGAGAGATTTTCAGAGTTTAAACACACTTTCATTTATTTATTTTTATTCACAAACATATTTATTCACCACAATATGATGATGAAGATAACAATCATCCATCATCACAAAAAACATAAAATAATTAAATAAATAACACTAACAAACATCCACTAAAAATTCAACACCAATTCATTTTCATAAACGTACATAAAACATGATTTATCCCACAAATTTCCATATAAAGTGGTAGACGCCCAACCAAATTGTAATACGCATATTCCACTCTTGGACGAGAACCCACTAAGCTCAAAAACATAAAAATTGGATTTACTGCACCTTGCCCTAATATCTTATTTTTCCTGGTTTTCCAGATTGCTAATTTTGCATTACCAAATAAAAAATTAAGTAAAAACAAAACATTCTTTTGCTCAACAGTGTACTTTGGACCAAAGATAAACAACTGAAAAGAAAACTTTTCTCCCAAAGATGTAACCCACTCTGTTAACAAGGAAAAAAGATCCATCAACCTTGTACATTGCATAAACAAATGAAAAACAAAAAGGACAACCCACACTAACATTAGGATCAAGATGCACCGCATGTCTGTTTGTAGCTATAGATCCATGTACAACCCTCCACTTGAGGTCACCAGTCCGCTTTTTAATCGGACGTTTGTACAGGATACGCCAACTACCTTTAGGGGAAGAATCAGTATCAAAAACGTCTGTCCATTTCGTTGAGAGAACCCCAGTCAAAGACTGTAAATTAGACACCTTTACACAGCTGACATTAAGGGCTTTCTTTCCCACTGACTCAAAATCATCCATTTGTGGAGTTGTAAAAGACAGTAGACCTTCTCTTCCTGCCAGTCCCCCACATTAGCTTTTACAGTCAGAGAGGGAAAACAATACTCACATCCACTTCTCCATTCATCTATTGTTGCTGGATTGTCCAAGAAAGAACGATAGATAAAATCTAGTTCTCCAATCACTTCTGTGGTGAGTTTTTGTAATTTTCGTGTTGACTTAACCCCAGCTTTCCTGCCCAAGGATTCCAAACTGGTGTGAAGTATATGACCCAGCTTTGTGCACCCAGCAGACAGTAAACGTGTACGCAAAAAAGCTGAGGATAAAAGTCTCGAAGGCAGGAAAGGGTTAAGAAACAAAGGTTCCTCCAATAACCACATCCCGGCAGGTACTGCGGGTGATCTTGAAAAAGCAAAAACCTTCCAGGCTTCCAGAACAGATTTGTAGAAAGGAGTAAGATCTGTGAGCTCAGTCTCTTCTAGCTTCATCAGAAACAAATGCTTATCAAGTCCCATTCCACCAGCTCTTCTCAAAAGTACCACTGCGGTGTCAAACCAAGCACTCTCATTATTATATAATAGTCTCTGGGCAGCTTGTAAACGGAATGTCATTAGCCTGGACCTGATATCCACCAAACTGTGGCCTCCTTCTTGTATCGGAAGAAACAGTACAGAGGAACGCACCCAATGTTGTCCAGACAAGAAAAAGGTCACCAACTTTCTTTGTACTTCTTGTACTGGTTGTAGCACATAAAATCTGTGTCACAAGGTGGAAGCAACCAAGTTATTTACAATCAATACTCTCCTCCTATAGGATAGTTTGGGTAGCAACCAGGTCCAGACAATCGGGTGCATATTTTCTCCATTACACCCTCCCAATTGAACTTCTGAAATTCACTTGAAGCAAAATGAACTCCCAAGATGTTTAACCCTTCTTTACCCCAATTAAGCTTTCCTGGCAGCGATGGCAAACAACGTAGAGTATATTGACCTGCCCAAAAAGCCCAACTTTCGTCCTAATTTACTTTTGCTGATGAAGCCTTTTCATATAACAGGAGGACTTCAGGCAGAGCGTTAATATCCTGCCCATTACTAACCAACACAGTCACATCATCAGCAGAAGGAGTAAGAGAAACATTTGTATTCTGAGTCATATTTGGTATTGAAAACCCACATATAGTCTTTCTTGAAATAAAAAAGTAAAGGTTTAATGGCAATACTATACAGCAAACCAGACAATGAACAACCTTGCCGTATTCCCCTTTGGACAGAAATTGGTTTACTCAAAACTCCCCCAACTTTTACCATACATGAAGTGCCAGCATTAAGGAGTTGTATCAATTTAAAAAACCTTCTCTGAAATCAAAAAGTAAGGTCTTTAAGTAAGTTGAATAAGTAACTGTGATCTACCCGATCAAAAGCTTTTTCCTGATCTAGGGTAACAAAACCAACTCCTAAATTAAAAGTTTTACAAATGTCTAGTATGTCTCGTACTAAAAACAAATGATCCATTATTGGCCTATTTGTTATGCAATATGTCTGATCTGTATGCACTATTGTATGTACATATTTCTTTAACCTATTTGCAAGACATTTGGACAAAATCTTATATTCTTTGGTCAATAAGGAAACAGGCCTCCAGTTCTTTAACAAAGACAAATCTCCTTTTTTAGGAAGCAACAGCACAACCACATGTGACAGACAAAAATCCATCTTTGTAACTTTCACAAAGTACCTCACAGAGATCAACACCAAGAAGGTTCCAAAAATGTTTATAAAACTCTGATGTCAAGCCATCAACACCAGGGGAACGCCCCGAGCTGAGCTGTGTTGCAGCAGATGTAAGCTCCTCAAAAGATAAAAAAGAGTCCAAAGCAGTCTTTGAATCAGAGTACAATTTAGGAAGATCTTGAAATAAGTGTTTTACAATGTTCTGCAGTATATAAATGGGAATAAAAACCCACTGCATGATGACGCATTTCTGCAATGTTAGTGGTAACCCTTCCATCAGGCAGACGGAGGCAAGCCATTTGTTTGTGCTGTGCTACTGAACGTTTCAAGTTAAAAAATAATATGCACTTGGAGCAAGTATAAACAGGTTGTTTATGTGAAGCTGTGACTATGCAGTTTTGATGCTCTACTCCCTGTACTTTGCTTAAAATCATACTGTATCTCTCGACACCAATAATCAGACAAGTTGAATCAGACTAGGCTTGGTTATCTTGAAGTCCCGGATGATTCAGACCAATCCGAGCACTCGATTTTGTTGCAATGTCACCAGCCCTGAATCAGAACTTGATTGCAGATACAGCAATATGCTAATATTGTATACTGTAATATTGCTTTGGCAATATGTACCTACCTATGTACGAACTGTGATTGGTTGCTTTACATGTCAGTCAAACATCCTCTTGGGCTGTCCTCGACCAATGAAAGCTGCGATAGAGTCCAGACCTTCTGCCGTCAGTCTGAAGGTCTGGCTACGCGAGACTACCCAGCTCCTGACTACAGAGCTTATGATTCCTATTCGCTCCACTACGCTCTGGTCAGACTCCACCACCATGCTCACGTGGTTTACATCCAGCTGATATCATTACAAGGTGTTCGTAGGAACATGGGTGTCAGAGATCCAAGAGATGACCACCTGGCAGTACGCAGTACGTTAATCACTGTTAATGCAGGCCTGAATGTAATTGTTAAATAACCATTTAACAAGTGATATAATAATGTATCATTACTGCTTAGCTAAAAAATGGAAGTTGAAAATTCAACCGTTAAAGCATTAAATAATGTTGCTGCTGAATCGGAATTAGACTGCAGATACAGAGTAGATGCACACGAGTAGCACACACGAGAGGGTGAAAAGTTTCATTCTATTTCATTCATTGACGCTTTGTCACTGAATGAACTACATCAACAAACCCCCTCCGTTTCATGAATGGTTTGTAATAACATACAGAAAAGTGTTTCTAACACACTTCCAGCAATTTGCGCATAAAATAAATCATTGATGAGTTCATGCTTGTTGTACAATGTCCTTTCAGAAATTATTTCGTTTATGTGATGCTTCTTGATAATAAGAAGAGCAGATTTTCATTCAGCTACTGTGGAGAAACACAATAAATGACATACAATCTTACATAGATCATGAATTCTGGAGACAAAATATTTCCTAAAACAGCCACGTTTATCAAAAGATCACTAGAATGTTATAAACTCAAAATGCATTGTTTCATTTGTTTTTCTCTTTATTTGATAAAAATTACAACATACTAAATTGAAGAAAGCAGAAATATAAAGATGAATCTGAAACATATTTATACTACTGACAGAAGGAAGAGCCTTTTGTCAACCCCGTCTGTAGTTATGCAACAATAAAAATCAAGCAAAATCAACCAAGTCAACTCAGGTCATCCAAATTATGAAGAAATACGGCCCTATGTACTGAAGGACTTTTCAGTATTGATTTTCACAGGTGTTTTATCATATTTTGAATTACACATTGCATTTTATTTAGGGTTAAAGAAAATGTCCATAACCTTAACAGATAATGTCCAAAGTAATTGATGTTGATGAATTGCATCAATTATTAAGAACTGTACTAAATAACCTTGCCGAAGATGAGCTCTTTCAGATGCCAAGATGATGAAGTACATAAAGGTTCACTGTAATATCTGATTCTGAAAAATCTGTTAATGAACTGCAGATTTATTTACTGACATCCCATGTGAGAGTACATGAAAGTACATGACATTAATCAACCAAACTAGAAAACACACTCTGATTTAATTAAACTGTTTTACATATGTTTTAAGTATATAGAATTACTATTGAATTTAAATTGATAATTTACCTTGTTTTTTTTTTTTTGTAACACTTTACTTAAAGCCTTTATGTATAATGCATTATAAAAGTATTCCATTATGCCTATGATCTCATGAATAATTGTAACCACAATAATAATATATTATAATACTTATCTATTGATTAAACACACCTTTAGTGTTATAATGCATAATATTATAATGCATTTTAACTTTGGTTACAATTATTTATGAAAAGATATAATGCATTATAGCATGCATTATGAATACCTTTATAATGTATTATACACAAGGGCTTTAAGTAAAGTATTACTTTAACAAATACAGTCATGTAGATTTTTTATTATATTATTTTATGAAAATTATATTGTTTTAATTTTTAAATTCTGCTCTTCTATGATTCTGACAGATGAATCATCTCCAGTATAAAAAGCAGGGTATAAGGGTTCAGTGAAAGTGGTCTGGACTCTGTGAAGGAGAGTCATTGTGTCAGAGACGCTGTAGAAGGACAGAGTTCCTGCTCTGTGATCCAGATACACTCCTATTCTAGAGGAGCAGACAGCAGGGATTGAGACTTTGGCTTTATCATGTGTGAAATAGACATTCTGCTCATCGAGTGAAAATCTCCACGATTTTTTGTTGCCACCAAGTCTACAGTCATCACTTTTTCCTTTACGCCTAATTCCTTTGTAACAAACTGCTACAGACCAGTCGTCCCCACTGCACTCGACCTCCCAGTAACAGCGACCGCACAAACCCTCTCGACACAAGATATAAATATACCAATCAAATCGCTCTGGGTGATCAGGATATTGCTGGACTTCATCTGAATGTGTTGCTTTTCTGTTCTCTTCTGACAAGATGAGGTTTTTGTTTGCAGTGTTTGGATCCAGGTGAAGCTGACAGAAATCTGAGTAGGAGAAATGGACACAAACATGGAGTTACAAACATTATTATTATTATTATAACCTTAATATTTCACTTTGACTAATGTTTATCAATTAATATGTACAGTATTTGTGTTTGTGAAAAACAGCTCAACTTACATTGCCAAAATGAATTTGGAGTCTTTGGTTCTGGAGTCTGTGCAACATGAACATTTGACACTGAAAATAAGAAACACAATTGTAAAGTCACTATTTAGGTGTAATCCTACACAGCATGAATTAGGGATAGGCATTTTTGTCAACTTCTCATTTCGATCATTGATAGGTCTCAAAAAATGAGTACTCGAGTACTCTGGGGGCGGGACATGTGCAGGAGGGGGCGTGTCCGTCATAAAAATAATAGTCAAAAAAATATTTTAAGACTGCTACGAAAATTAATGTTGACAAAAATATGACATGAAAACATGTCTATGAGGACATGAACGTATGACTAGAAAAAAACAACACTGCTAGATTATAATGCATCAATGTTATCGAAAAAGAAATATAGCTGCTTGAGGTAAAGCTGAAGAATATGATCTCCAGTAAACTGAAGCTTGTTCTATGACATTAATAATCAGATATCCTAGATACATAACATCAACGTTACATTACAACTTGCATCTGCACAAAAGGAAGCGAATGCGCATGTGAACTTGAGCGTGCTAGTTTTTTACAGTCTATGGTTTCAAAGGGAAATTAACTATTTCACTCACCGGCCAATTTTGCTAAATCTTTAAGTTACCGGCCATTCAGAACTTCTACTAGTCAAAAAAAAAAAAAAGTAATTTCAAACCCTGATCTAAAATATAAGACTTGTTTATATATATATATATATATATATATATATATATATATATATATATATATATATATATATATATATATATATATATATATATATATATATATATTTCAATGGCTTTTTAATGCTTTATAAAAATTGTGACAGCCAAGTATGGTAACCCATACTCATACTTTGTCCTCTGCATTTAACCCATCCAAGTTAGTGCACACACACATTAGGAGTAGCGAGTAGTGAACACACACACTGCAAACCTACAAGGGTAACTTCCATATTACATCAGAAGAACATCACATGCTTCACAATAAAAAAGAGGGAAAAGAGAAAGAAAGAAAACAACGAGAGGGTACATATACATACATATATATATATATTTGAACAAGCATAAATAGATACTTTTTATATGAAAATGTTAAATGAAGAACATCACATTGCAGTTGTTTTAATTGCTTTGCTATTTTTAGATTTTGATATCACATCTATGCACATTTTAATCTTCTTCTTAAGCACTGAAAAACTGGGTTTGCCATTTATAAATATATTTATTTATTATAAAATTTGGATTTCATACATTTATTTTTTTATTCAAACAAAATCCTGTCATCCAGCCATCTCTCCTCCCTTCCTCTTCATTCTCATCATTTTCAACAAAAATGTATTTTAGGTAGACAGATCAATACAGTACAAATAACATTAAACACCACGCGGCACAAAACAAACCTGTGGTCTGTCACTCGCGCCCAGATTGCCAATGGTACGCCATTAAAACTTCTAATTTTCTTTTCTTGGTTTCCTTCGTTGCTTGTCAGGTCTTTCCTTTTTTTCATTGGTGTTAGTTACACCAGGCAAGTGAAGTATCGCCACATTTTTATGTTTTTTTAATCTTCGCTATTGCTTCAATGCAAATGATACGCGCACCGTTATTTATTCCATAGTGACATGTATGTTCAAGCAAGCCAGATATACGCAGATTCTGCGCAATATGCTGTATTTAATTTATATTGATGACTCACGAGTTGAGTATTTGTGCTAAATCTGCACAGATTTGGCTTACACGAATTTACCCAGCAGAGTGAGTGAGCCGGGGTGAACATAAGTAAGCCGCCAAATTGAGTAATGATTTGACAGCGTTACACGCCACAGCTGATTTTTACCCGCATTTGGCGGTGTGCTCTGATTGGCCAATGATCCAGTGCATTGTGATTGGCCCGAATACCCTAAGCGTGTGACGGAAATGTCACGGCCCTTACCATATTTGGAACGCCTGCTCCCAAAGCAAAGCAATATTGACAGATGATAATGTCGGTCCTACCTTATCTATTCAAGCCTGAATCTGACCCAGATTATGCAGATGACCAAGCGGATCGATCAACGTTGCCAGCGCGACTGGACCAAAAAGTATCAGAATGGTAAGTTTGCAAACGACAAAGACGTAGAAACGGCCTTTACTGTCCCAGGTGCTAGAAACAGTCCTCCAACACAGTCAAATATTTGGGTTGTACTGTTCTGGAACAGTGTTGTAACTAAAGCTTAGCCACTGTTTTTTTAATTGTCCCCTCCTTTGGAAGGCCAAACAAAGTAGTTTGGCTTTCGCGAAAAACACAGCGTCTCCACGACATGGTGGCGCCGGCGAGAATAAAAGTTAGGCCTTCTTTCTTTGCATATACATTTGGGCGGTGTTATGAAACTCTGCCCCCACATACTGACGTAGAGATGTGGGGGTGTGTTTGAACGAAGCGTTTTAGGAAGGTGTGGCTGAGCCTTAACTTTTACAAAGAATATCTCTTTGGGTTTGAGACTTTGAGCTTTGTAACTCTGCAGATCTTATGCATGCACAAACAGCTACATAACACACTAAAGAGAAAGGAAAACAAGAAATCACATCATATGACACTTTTAATGTACTCGAGTACTCTTGCCCATCCCTAGTATGAATGGCACATTTTATATTCCAAGGAAAATCACTCAGACCTTCTCTGGATATTTTAGCTGTTTGCTGTTGACAGACGTCCACCAAAACCTCCTTAAACGCTGAGATTGAAATGTCTTTAAAAGACAGATGAGTGTGTTGAGTAAAGCTGGAAACGTCTTTAAATGAGGGCAAAACACACACCGACTGACAGCTCTGAAATGAGACAAATAATTCAGACGTAGTTTGTGAGATCTTTTCCAAATAAACAATCATGGCACCATAGTTAATTGTTTTAGCTTCTAAACAATTTTGCATCATTACCTTCAGACAATGAAGCTGATCATCAGTAATCAGAAGTTTCTCAATCTCTGCTTGTCTTTTTCTGAGTTCTGTCAGCTCTTGATCCAGATGTTTGTGAAGTTCCTCTGCTCGATCTATCTCAGTCTTCTCCTGAGCTCTGATCTGCTCTTTAATCTCAGAGCGTTTCTTCTCAAGAGAGCAGATGAGCTCAGTGAAGACCTTCTCAATGTCCTCCATGGTCTCTAGCGCTGAACTCTGTCAGAGACACAAAGATCTGATCACACACAGCAACAACAGCTTAAATAATACATTTACGTGACCATTTACATTGTCATAGATGTTGTTCCAATCCAAAGTGATTGTGCTTTCAGTCTAATGAAATTAGCAAGATTACAATTTTTGCTATTTAAAACATTAAAACAATTATCTGTTGTATTCGTGATTTGAACAGTCATCTAGTCCTCATACTTGTACTCACTTTAAGAAACTTCACAGCTTCACTGAGCTTCTGCTGACCTCTCTCTCGCTCCTGGATCAGCTTCTGACACGCCACCTTTATCTCCTTTAACTCTTTCTGAGGATGTTAACATACAAAGTTAATGTTAATATTTTCTTATTTCTTGGGCTTCACCTTTTTACTTTCCTTGTATAATACTGACTTTTCTGCCATGGTGCGTGCGCACACTTAGACATTAAGTAGTCCTTGGACACAATCGCACACACCCAGACTTTAAAGATACACATACACACATTTTGCGCACATACATGTCTTGATTTTATATTGAAATACCATATATGGTACGGTTTGATTTCAAGTAGCATGATTGGATGCTCAAGACATCCTGAAGAATGTTGTTTTACTTACACCTAGATATATGACCTTTCTTCCTTAATAAATTTGAGAATGTTATAGTACTGCACTGTGTCTGCGTCTCCTTGAGCATTCTCCTGAGATATCTTGCGTTGCAGCTATCACACATCACAGGGGTTGGATTATTGGAGTATACTCGACTGATGACTGAGAATATTGAGGCTACAGATAAAAGTTCATTCTAACTGTTAATATATAAAAGAAAGATTGAGCTGCAAGCAGCAACAATCAGGGACCAATTGCACAAAGAATGCACATTTTTGTTTATGCAAAATAAAATATCAGAGTAATATAGTAATATCATCTACTTGTCTGAGTAGTGGATGGGATAAAAAAAAAAGGTAAACATATAAAACTATAAATTACAGGTGAACATTAATATAAGCATTTACCTTTTGATTTGTCCATTCAGATTCCAGCGAAACCACACGGTGACCGTTATGATTGTCAATCATACACAAGTAACAAATGCACTGACGATCATCCTGGCAGTAAATCTCCAGAAGTTTCCCATGACTGAGGCAAAAGTTCTCCTGAATGTGTCTGGAAGCTTCGACTAGTTTGTGCTTCATAAACGCAGGAGATTCATAGTGAAGCTGCAGGTGAGTTTGACAGAAGGAGGCCAAGCACTGCAGACAGGACTTTACAGCTCTGTTCTTCTCTGTAGTGCAAACATCACACTCCACAGCAGCCGTTTGTAGGGACGTCTTCTGCAGCGTCTCCATCATCTCAGCTATCAGAGTGTTCTTCTTCAGTAGAGGTCTCTGACTGAAGCTCTCTCTGCATTGGGGACAGCGGTACGGCGGCCCCTGCTCCTTCTGGCCCCAGCAGTCAGTAATACAGCTCATACAGTAACTGTGTCCACAGGGAATCGTCACCGGCTCCTTCAGCCGATCCAAACAGACGGGACAGCTGAACTGATCCACACACTCACTTGCTGCAGATGCAGCCATTTCTTTGCAGTGTGTTCAAAGATAAACAGATTCTCAGTCTCTGTCCTGTAATAAGGGCTGTTTAGCCAAGAAAAGCAACATTATTTGTCAAATGCTACTTAACTGAAAGTATGGATACTATCAAGATTTTACAAAGTCTGAGTATCTAACCAAAAAATAGTTTGAGAGAAGCCTAATCACAATGTTTCGATTTTTTAACTGAGGAGAAAAAAAATCTCTGCTGGTCAACTGCAGGCTTTAAATGCTGTTGTAATAATAATGTCAATAGAGTTTAACTTGTTTTTAGCCCAGAATAGTAGTCATGACTACCACAGAGGTTTGTATTTTTAAAGAATAATCAAAATCGTAGAGTAAAAAGTATAGTTTTGAGGTAAATATGGAATCAAGTATATTCAATAGTAGGCTACTTACGGTTTCATTAGACAATAAAAAAAGTCCAAAAAAATAGTTTAGCAATGAAGTAGGTATACAAAGCAAAATTTAGTTTCACCAGTTACAAGTTACAGGAGTAGAAACTCTGTACACACATACAGAAATACACAATTGCACCCGATTTCATTTTAAAAGCAGAAAACATGATAAAGTCATGATTTTTGGATCTTATAAAGTCCTTACCTCGACAGAAAAACAACTCAAATATGATTTGCTTTCCAGCTTTAGACACGAAGAACAGCAGTGTGGATCTATTACAGAGGTTGAATCACTTGTGTAGTGGAGAAATAAGTTTCACTTCTCGTGAATTTAATTACTTCCTGGTTCTTAGCGAGTAAACAAAATGGGCATGTGCTCTGTGTCTCAAAGAAGAGAGAGATTAGAAAACTGAGAGAAAGAGAAATGACATGTTTATTTTCCCCGTATTATCGACTGCTGAACATCATTGAACGTATTAGTAAACTTACACATTTACAATTGTTTAGTTCTAGACAATTGAAGATCATGAAAGTGGTTTATCTTGTCCACTACCCCACTGGGGTAAAAAGCTCTTGGGCTAAACTTATCACAGCTGACATTTGATTTCTGCAGATTATGTGAAATATGTCTGATATCAATCTTGATGATTTAATGAAAAATAATAAATCAAATATTCCATGAAAATCTATGTTTTGACAATTTAGTTAAATTACTGAATAATGACAAATTAAATGACAAAATCTCAGTCAAAGAAAAACACCTGAGTTACACTATACAGTTCTCTAAATTATACATAAGCCTTTTTTACATAAGTATTCTTAGCAGAAGTAATGTCATAATAGTAAAAAAAAAAACATCACGGATTCTTAAGGCAATGTTTCTTAAAACAGTAACATTTCCATTTTTAAATTAATCAAAAGATCACTGTTATTAACATGAATGCAGTTTTCCTCATAAATGTAATTTATTTTTCTTTTCATAATTACAGTTTCCATTATTAATTATGTACATCAAACTGAAGAATAACACATATAAAGATTCATCTTTTAAATAAACATTGATATGTATTAATAGAAGAAAAACATGCGTCTTTAAAAGGTTTTCAAAAACGGAGACTGTCAGATTACCATCAGATACACTCACCTAAAGGATTATTAGGAACACCTGTTCAATTTCTCATTAATGCAATTATCTAATCAACCAATCACATGGCAGTTGCTTCAATGCATTTAAGGGTGTGGTCCTGGTCAAGACAATCTCCTGAACTCCAAACTGAATGTCAGAATGGGAAAGAAAGGTGATTTAAGCAATTTTGAGCGTGGCATGGTTGTTGGTGCCAGACGGGCCGGTCTGAGTATTTCACAATCTGCTCAGTTACTGGGATTTTCACGCACAACCATTTCTAGAGTTTACAAAGAATGGTGTGAAAAGGGAAAAACATCCAGTATGCGGCAGTCCTGTGGGCGAAAATGCCTTGTTGATGCTAGAGGTCAGAGGAGAATGGGCCGACTGATTCAAGCTGATAGAAGAGCAACTTTGACTGAAATAACCACTCGTTACAACCGAGGTATGCAGCAAAGCATTTGTGAAGCCACAACACTCACAACCTTGAGGCGGATGGGCTACAACAGCAGAAGACCCCACCGGGTACCACTCATCTCCACTACAAATAGGAAAAAGAGGCTACAATTTGCACGAGCTCACCAAAATTGGACAGTTGAAGACTGGAAAAATGTTGTCTGGTCTGATGAGTCTCGATTTCTGTTGAGACATTCAGATGGTAGAGTCAGAATGAGAACATGGATCCATCATGCCTTGTTACCACTGTGCAGGCTGGTGGTGGTGGTGTAATGGTGTGGGGGATGTTTTCTTGGCACACTTTAGGCCCCTTAGTGCCAATTGGGCATCGTTTAAATGCCACGGCCTACCTGAGCATTGTTTCTGACCATGTCCATCCCTTTATGACCACCATGTTCCCATCCTCTGATGGCTACTTCCAGCAGGATAATGCACCATGTCACAAATCTCCAATCATTTCAAATTGGTTTCTTGAACATGACAATGAGTTCACTGTACTAAAATGCCCCCCACAGTCACCAGATCTCAACCCAATAGAGCATCTTTGGGATGTGGTGGAACGGGAGCTTCGTGCCCTGGATGTGCATCCCACAAATCTCCATCAACTGCAAGATGCTATCCTATCAATATGGGCCAACATTTCTAAAGAATGCTTTCAGCATCAATCAATGCCACGTAGAATTAAGGCAGTTCTGAAGGCGAAAGGGGGTCAAACACAACATTAGTATGGAGTTCCTAATAATCCTTTAGGTGAGTGTAGTTATGAAACAGTAAAAATCTATCAAAATTAGGCTAACTAACCCTGAAACCTTGTGGCTCGATGATAAACTGCATCATGGATTCAGACATGGATTATTATCCATTAGCCAAAAGGACAGAATACACAAAATCAAAATCATTGCAACATGTACTGTACATTTATTTACTATATCCAATTTGAGAGCGTCTTAAATGGGTGTTGTATATTTATTTATTTGTGTTTAAGACTTGTATGTCTTTGTATGTCTTGTTAATTAAACTACAAATTACAATTTAATTTAAATACATACACATTTCAGGAGTTTAGCAACTGAATCTGAAACTTGATAAATTATATTTAGGCAGTGGCTATTTACACTAAGTGCAAATAGCGATAGATGCTATCAAGTGTAAAAAGCAACTAGATTCTATATACACTAAATGAAAACAGTGATATATTCTATTTACACCATGTAAAAGTAGCAGTTCTTTGCAATATGTGTAAGTAGTAATTAGATGCTATTTAAATGTATTAAATGGATGCCACCTTAATGGGACAATAAACACCCTCCCTACACCTACCCCCCAACCCTACCCGATAAATGAAGTTTATTAAAAAAGTTTATTATTATTAAACATTTCGTTGGGCACTTCATTTCCACTTTTAGAACATTTTCTTCATTTTTATTGAAAGCAAATGCCTTTCCGATGTGATATACGTGATGGGAAAAGGGAGAAGAGCGAGCTCGGCAAAAGGCGGATTCGAACCCAGGTCGATTGCGTCAAAACCAAGTTCCATGAGTATGAGATTTACACTCTACTGACTATGCTAAAGTCATTGATACATGCTTGTCTTTTTTAATCTTGTGTAGCCCAACCTGGCATTGTTGGGCGGAGCTAGTGTAAATTGGGCTTGCCAACAAGGTGCGCTATTTGCACTTGGTGTAAATAGACACTCTGTTATATTTATTTATTGTCTGTCTGAACTCTCCTCTGCTCTATGATCCTGACAGATGATCCTTCTCCAACCCCAAAAGCAGGGTATAAGGGTTCAGTGAAAGTGGTCTGGACTCTGTGAAGGAGAGTCATTGTGTCAGAGACACTGTAGAAGGACAGAGTTCCTGCTCTGTGATCCAGATACACTCCTATTCTCGAGGCAACAGGGACGCGGACCTGTGCTTTAGCATGCATGAAACTAAAATTCAACACCAGGATATTTTGTTGTAGCCAAGTCTACAGTCATTACTGTTTCCTTTACATCTAGTTTTTTTGTAACAAACTTCTACAGCACCTTTGTTCCCACTGCACTCAACCTCCCAGTAACAGCGACCACACAAACCCTCTCTAGACAAGATGTAGGGAAACTCATCAAACCGCTCAGGGTGATCAGGATATTGATTAACTTTAACTGAATATAATACTTTTCTGTTGTCTTCTGACAGTTTGAGGTTTTTATGTGCAGTGTTTAGATCCAGGTGAAGTTCACAGAAATCTGAGGAGGAGGAATGAACAAAAGACTAATATTGAACAAACTTTGGTTCCAAAATGGTCACATTGTAACAGATCATATCCACTGATACTTATCAATGAATGATTTCCCTTGAAGAAACCACAGTTCAACTTACACTGCAAAAAATCATTCTGGGTCTTTGGTTCTGGAGACTTTGCAACACAGACATTTGACACTGAAGAGAAAATACAAAACAAGTGTACAGTTAAATTGTTGGTTTAAGAGTATGAATGACAAAATAACATACATCAAAATATTCATACCTTCTGGAGATATTCTGGCTGTTTGCTGTTGATAGACATCCTCCAAAACTTTTCTGAATGCTGAGATTGAAATGTCTTTAAAAGACAGATGAGTGTGTTGAGTGAAGCTGGGAACGTCTTCAAATGTGGGTAAAACACACACAGACTGACAGCTCTGAAATGAGAATAATAATAGTTCAAACATAATTTATGAACCACAACTGACCTTTTCCAAAACATATAAAAAGCACCACAATAATGTTTAGATTCTCAAAATTTTGGCATCGGCACAAGTGACTGTTTCCACAAAATAAAAGAAATACTAAAAGCACAGAACAATGAATGGTGATCAAGCAGCCAACAGTATATCATTATACACACAATCATTAAAAAACTTTCATTACCTTCAGACACTGGATCAGATCCTCAGTAATCAGAAGTTTCTCAATCTCTGCTTGTCTTTTTCTGAGTTCTGTCAGCTCTTGATCCAGATGTTTGTAAAGTTCCTCTGCTCGATCTATCTCAGTCTTCTCCTGAGCTCTGATCTGCTCTTTAATCTCAGAGCGTTTCTTCTCAAGAGAGCAGATGAGCTCAGTGAAGACCTTCTCAATGTCCTCCATGGTCTCTAGCGCTGAACTCTGTCAGACACACAAAGATCTGATCATGAAATTCATTGTTGTGACTCAAAGATAATCAATTTTTTTTTCCTTTTTTTTTGCCAAATTCTCTAAATGTCCAAGCAGTCAAATTAAGCTGCATCTGTTCCAAACAATGTAGGTAGACAGTAAAGTAGTGGCTTTCAAGCTTGAAAACAGACCGAAGTTTCAATAAGAACACCATGAAATCTATGTCACTACTTTTATAGCACTTTTTTAAATACATTTTGGAGCTCAAAAATACCCATTGGTCACATCTACCTTTATTAAATTCAAAATATCTACTTTTGTGTGTCAAACTAACTTTAAAACTAATGAACACAAAGAAACTTACTTTAAGAAGCTTCACAGCTTCACTGAGTTCCCACTGACCTCTCTCTCGCTCTTGGATCAGCTTCTGACACGCCACCTTTATCTCCTTTAACTCTTTCTGAGGATGTTAACATGAAGAAGAAAAAAACAATAGGCAAAAATAGACATAATATGGTAAAGGTGTGTAACAAGGTTAATCCAAATTACAGCCAATAAATATATATATATATAAATATATATATATAATTACAGTTTATGCATGTTTATTATTATTGTTGATTTTACCTTTTTACTAGTCCATTCTAAATCCACAGACACCACGTTGTGTCCTTTATGATTATCAGTACACAAACAACAAATACATTGACGATCATCCTGGCAGTAAATCTCCAGAAGTTTCCCATGACTGAGGCAAAAGTTCTCCTGAATGTGTCTGGAAGCTTCGACTAGTTTGTGCTTCATAAACGCAGGAGATTCATAGTGAAGCTGCAGGTGAGTTTGACAGAAGGAGGCCAAGCACTGCAGACAGGACTTTACAGCTCTGTTCTTCTCTGTAGTGCAAACATCACACTCCACAGCAGCCGTTTGTAGGGACGTCTTCTGCAGCGTCTCCATCATCTCAGCTATCAGAGTGTTCTTCTTCAGTAGAGGTCTCTGACTGAAGCTCTCTCTGCATTGGGGACAGCGGTACGGCGGCCCCTGCTCCTTCTGGCCCCAGCAGTCAGTAATACAGCTCATACAGTAACTGTGTCCACAAGGAATCGTCACCGGCTCCTTCAGCCGATCCAAACAGACGGGACAGCTGAACTGATCCACAGACTCACTTGCTGCAGATTCAGCCATTTCTGAAGGAACAGCCTACATAAATAAACATGTAAATCATTAATGAAAGAGCAAGTATAAAAATATACAAAAGGCTTAGTTTTGTGTATTAGTATTAAAGAATCGTTCACCTATAACCAGAAGAATAAACATGACATCCAGATTAACATAGAATTGTTTTCAAACACATACAGTAATAATTAAATATTTCAATGCAAGTAAGGAAATAATAAAACCTTTAGTTAAGGATTGACATTCTTAACCTGCTTTGGCAGAATAACAAGTCAAATATTCCCTACTTTACAGCTTTAACCAAACTAGAAGAGTGTGGATCCTTAAGCAGAGGCTCGTGTAGCAGGGAAAAAGGTTTCGTTTCTCTCAAATCCACGAACTTCCTGGTTTTCAGTGTGAGTGAGAGAGAGAGAGAGAGAGAGAGATGCATTGTTTATGTGAAGCCGTGACTTTGCTGTTTTGTTGCTCTACTCACTGCTCTTTGCTTAAAATCATACCATCTCTCAACACCAATAATCAGACAAGTTCAATGGTTTGTAACAACATTCAGAAAATATGAACTTTGTTTGAACTGCTTCTAACACACTTCCAGCAATCTGTGTGTAAAATAAACTGTTGTATTGGCATCAAAGCTTTCAGAAATCATTTCCTGTTTTAACATGTGATGTTTCTTATAAGAAGAGCAGGTTTTCATATAGCTGCTGTGGAGAAACACAATCACATACAATCTTACACAGATCATGAATTCTGGAGACAATATTTCCTATAACAGCCACATTTTTGTCAAAAGACCACTAGAATTTTATTAACACAAAATGCATAATTTCATTTAATTTTCTCTTTATTTGATCAGAAATACAACAGCTGTGTCTCTGCTTTTTTTGTCAACACTGTCAAATACTATAGTTACGAAACAGTAAAAATCAAGCAAGATCAAAGTCATACTGCATCCTGAAGTCAACCCATCCAAACTGTAAAGAAATATGGCACAATAATATGAAGGAATTTGATTTTTCACAGGTGTTTTATCATATCTTGAATTACACATTGCATCATGTTGTGTTTTAGGTTGAAGGAAATGTCCATAACCTTAACAGAATCTGTTAATTAACTGCAGATTTATTTACTGATATCCCATCTGAGAGTACATGAAAGTACATGACATTAATCAACCAAACTAGAAAATACTTTAATTTACGTAAACTGTTTTACATATACATGTTTTAAGTATGCAGAATTACTATTGAATTCAAATTAATGTTTGATGTGTAAATTTAACTCTTTTTTTGTTTGTAACACTTTACTTAAAGCCTTTATGTATAATGCATTATAAAAGTATTCCATTATGCCTTGTAATGCACCTTATAATGCATTGTATGATCTAATGAATAATTGTAACTAAGGTTATAATACATTATAATACTTACAGTGGTGGTCAGAATTATTGGCACCCCTGGTAAATATGATCAAATATGGCTGTAAAAAATAAATCTGCATTGTTTATCCTTTTGATCTTTTATTCAAACATTTTTCTTTGGAAAACGTGTTTTGGAGAAAAGCATTTATTTCATAATGTGATTTACCCCCCACTTTCAATTCTTATACTTCAATGAAAGGTTCGATTTTTGTTAATTTTTTAAATAAAAGATCAAAAGGATAAACAATGCAGATTTATTTTATTTTATTTATTTATTTCAATAATTCTGACCACCACTGTATCTATTGATTAAACACACCTTTAGTATAATGCATTAAAACAAACAAACAATTTCAGAATCTGCTAATTATAATGCATTTTAACTTTGGTTACAATTATTTATGAAAATATATAATGCATTATAATGTACATTATGAATACCTTTATCATGCATTATACATAAGGGGACTTTATGTGTTTTTTTCCCATTTTTTATTAATAATACATTTTTAAGTATTATTTTATGAAAATTATGTTTTTAAAATGTCTAAACTCTGCTTTTCTATGATTCTGACAGATGAATCATCTCCAGTATAAAAAGCAGGGTATAAGGGTTCAGTGAAAGTGGTCTGGACTCTGTGAAGGAGAGTCATTGTGTCAGAGACGCTGTAGAAGGACAGAGTTCCTGCTCTGTGATCCAGATACACTCCCTATCTGCCCTACAAAGGCAAAAGGCAGTAACTTCATTTTTGGTTGAAAATTAGTTATTGATATTTTTGGGACATTCAAGATCTTCTTTATCATGTGGATAAATATCTTGAGTCAATTCTGTTGTTGTTGTTTTTTGAAAATAATGGGTTGTCTTAACAGTAACTTCCAAAAGCCCAGGAGAAACCAAGGCAGAACACTGTAACACCAGTTACTGCTCTTTGCCTTTGTTAGGGCACTCTGCTATTGTTTAGCCGTTACTGTGCTGGTCTGGACTCTGGAGTTACGGTATTCTGCCTTTGTTTTACTGTCCATTAAAGTTTGCTGCGTTTAAATTACAGTGTAGCCTGTGTCATACATCTGTCACTGATGCACTTCTGACTTGAGACACACGATACCTGAATAAAAGTGTAGGTAAAACAAATGGTTGAGTGATTGTTCACTAATAGCATTTAAAGGATTGCCCCATTGCTGTCGAAGGAAAACGATGGTTGAGATGGCTTTGAAACGCAGACATCAAGGTCAAGGTAAGAAATTGTGTAACACAAAAAATGCATTAGACTAACAAATTAGATAGATTGCAATCTACTTTATTTAGCTAGCTAGCAGCCTATAGCATAAATAGGCTATAGTCAGCTATCCAGTGAATAGGCTACCTGCCTGCTCCATATAAAAAATCTATTGTAAATCATCCAAAATAAATGCCATGGTCACTAGATTTTATACAGGTGTTACTATAATGATTTTGTAAATGGTGACCAGCAACCACATATTGATAATGTGGAAGTTACTGCCATTTGCCTTGGTGTGACTTCTCACTTTTTGCAGACAATACAAAGGCAGAGTACAGTAACTTCAAAATATTGGTCAAAAGTCAAGTTTGAGCTCAAGATTTTTTTAAGTAGATAATTTTCATTACTAAAGCATCTAATTGCCAGATTTCCAGTGTCCTACCTGGACAACTAAAAATCTTTAAAGTCATTTTTCTCAGTTCCACACTCTAGCGAGTTAAGGTCTGTTTCCTTTGTAGGGCAGTATTCTAGAGGAGCAGAATACTTCTTTAGTATCATGTATGAAATAGACATTCTGCTCATCGAGTGAAAATCTCCACGATTTTTTGTAGCCACCAAGTTTACAGTCATCACTTTTTCCTTTAAGCCTAATTCCTGTGTAACAAACTGCTACAGACCAGTTGTCCCCACTGCACTCGACCTCCCAGTAACAGCGACCACACAAACTCTCTCGACACAAGATATAAATATACCAATCAAATCGGGGATTAGGGATAGGCATTTTTTCAACTTCTTGTCATCATTGACAGGTCTCAAAAAATGAGTACTCAAGTACTCTGGGTGCGGGGGGCGGGGCGTGTCCGTCATGAAACCTAAAATATTTTTAGACTGCTACGAAAATTAATGTTGACAAATAAAAATATGACATGAAAACATGGAACATGGAACAAGTGTATATTTCTCAATATATATAAAAACAATTGCAATAGTTTTTCTTGCCTTGAAAAACACAGAATTCCTAAACTTCATCAGTGCACTTGCTATCAAAAAACAAAACAAACAAAAAAACTGTATAATGCACTATGTACCCTGACCCCGTAATTTAAAAAATAAAAACCTTTATGTATTGGTACACTATTAATACAAAAAGCAGTGTATGTTCTCACTAAATTGCTCCAAACGTAAGATTGATGCCTATCGTAATTACCCTTTAGTTCTAAAATACTTACAGTATAAATAATATATATTATTATATATATTATATATATGGCAGACGTCAGAAGGACTCTCACAACTCCGAAAACGCCAGATAAAATTGTCAAATAGGCGCTCTCTTTATAAATAAACCACAGATTTGATCTTTAAACAAGTACATTCTCGCTTGAAAAAGTCTTAAAACTACAATTCGTGACACATTAACAGTTGTATTATTAAATTACGCGGGGTTTCTCGTCCGCTATTGACGCTTGCTGGTTGGTGCGAGGTGCATTCTGGGATACCTGTCTTTCTCAAGTCTGCTCAAGGCTGCGTTCCACTCCACTTTTAGACACGCACTTGTGAACTTCCCTAAGCACTTCCCCTCGGGGGAATTCCCGCCGCCATTTTGAAGTGCGTTCCACTTCGTGAAGTGGACGAGGGAAGTTTATATGGACAGACCCTCGCTCCCTCGAGTTTGACCGTATTCATATGTACACTTCAGGCAGCTTCATATACCACAATGCAACACGAATGTGACCTCACCGCATATCGCGTTTAATTTACCCCACCACAAACAACTCTATGGTATTTTAATTATTTTTAAAAACATTTAAAACAACCCAAACACACCTATATACATATAGAATGCTGCATTAAACAATTTCATAAAGGAAAAAAATAAATAAATAGTGGATTCCAAGTGATCAAGGGCTTAGAACGTTCCAGTTCAGTCCATTGCAAAGGTTCCGCCAGTAGTGGGCACTCATGCAACGCAAGCAATGACGCACATCCGAGCGAACGAGACGGAGGGAAGTTAGCGAGTGAAGGGCATAATAAAAGCGAACTGGAACGCAGCACTAGTCACCTTCTGATGCATCCTCGATAAAAGGGGCGGAGCAAGAACACATCCGGGGATTTGAACTGTAGCCTACTTGGCTAGATGTGAACTTTGAATTGGAACAGTACTTGGGCAGCGACTGATGACGTTTCACAAGTCCATGAGAACACAAGTACAGACAAGAACGCATACTGAGAAACGGCCGATGTATGCTCAACTGTTAGAGAATACCCATAATGTACTGTGAGAGACGCGTGCTGAATGAATTCCTGTGTCTGACCAGAAGATGGCGCCTGCAGCTGAATCATCCATACATCCATTTTCCAAACCAGTGTTATTTCGTTGACGAATAATTTGTCATAATTTTCGTCAACGACCTTTCTTCACTGACAAAAACGAGACAATAACTAAATAAAAAACAGTTTTGGATGACAAAAACTATGACGAAAATCTACTGTCATTTTCGCCAACGAATAAAAATGAGATGAAAATGTTAGGGAGGGACGATTAGGGAAAAGATCCAGTCAGAACTGATGTCCTGTGTAATAGATGCGCACATTTGAATTGTAACGTGCGGATCTAACCGCGGGAAAATGCGGCGCTGTTACGCATTCTACAAGCTCACGCAACAACGATTCAGGGGTGTGTTTCCCGTACAACGACGTTACTCACTGCTTAACTACCACAGTACGATGCATCGTTGAAGAAATCAACTAGCTAGTCACGACTGTTTCGAATAGCGCACATTTATGCCAGGTAATTGTTTATGAACTAATGCTGATATAATGACAATGTTTACTTTACGATGTTTATATAGTAATATGTTTTAGACGGTTGTAACAATTCATATTTTATCTGCCTCATCTGAAATTGAATGAGCAGCTGCAACTGCAATAGTAAGGCGCAGTCAATGTGTATTTCAAACTTGTTTATAATTAAAAGTCACGCATTATATATACGTTTTTGGTTACGCAATAAACTATTTAATTTCATTCCCATTTAATTCATAGTCAGGAGGAAACACTAAGAACAGTATTTGACACATTATTCATTAAAGTATCAGGGTTATGATAGTTAACTAAAACCATTAAAAAATAAATTTAAACTTATTTGAAGCTTTAGCTTAACCTGATATACTAAAACAAATGCAAAATTATAAAAACTATATACATGTTTTTAAAAAACAAACAAAAAAAGTTTGCAATAAATCGGACCGATCGAAAAAAATAGGATCAAGCTGGCCGTTGCCATCTTGGCAGCGCGTCACCGTGCGTCACACCCGGAAAACATGGATTTTAACATGGAGCTCAATGAGATTCTGCTCCCTTCTGGAGCCTGTCTCTAGCGGCCAGTCGATGAATTGCAGTTTAAGTCACTTCCGTATTGGCTTCAAGAGAAACTGGGGGAGGTTGCTGCTTGGTGCGGACGCGTCGAGTATACAAAGCTTAAAGGGGTCATGAATTGAGAAATCAACTTTCCCTTGAGCTTTTGATATATAAAAGGTCATGATAATATAAGAATATCCTGTAAATTTCAGAGCTGAAAACTTCCTTGTTTGTCAAAGAAAAGCTTTTATAGACACCAGGCCCAGCAAATGACAGGTTGGGGATCTATGACGTCAAAGGAAGGCAAGCACCGCCTCTGTTTAGCCCTGCCCACCGATTTGCGCATGTAACATAGGCCTAGTGTTAAACCATCGAGCTACAAAGCAATAAACATGCTGTTGAGGATTACAAAATATTGTGCAGTGACTGGGTTCAACAGTAATGCAAAACATGTAAGTAACTGTTCATTCTAATGCCTGATCTGAAATGTGATGATTCATGTAGTCAGATGTTCTTTGACTGTGTGTCAGTAAATCAAACCAATGACTAAACATCAACTTGCGTTGTTTCTCTTAGTAGGATGAAAATAATCTGTTATTTGACAGTGATTACATTCTATAAAGAAAGTGATCAAAGAAAGCTCCCTTTGCAATCGTTTGAGCAGCACACGCGCTGAACCTGTCAATCAAACAGAGAGTTTATCAGTGACGCGTTTATCAGTGACTCCCGTTTTATTCAACGAATAACTATATCACGTTTGCACTGTTAGTGAATATGAAAGCATTCGTTAGTGTACAGAAACTGAGTTGCAATGACGAGATCGCTGCTTTCATGCGCTCAGCATGTGTGTGATCGGCTACAATGATCATCACTGCAAACTTTCATGCCATAGATCTAAATATAATGCCATAGAACTTAATATAATGCCATAGATCTAAACATAATGCCATAGAACTTAATATAATGCCATAGATCTAAACATAATGCCATAGAACTTAATATAATGCCATAGATCTAAATAGAATGCCATAGATTTAAATGTAATGCAACACTTTTCACGATTAGTTAACCATGAGAACTGTAATAGTAAAAACGAGCTAAAAGCAAGAGTTATACTATTTCAAATGCAAAGACGTTAGCCAATCACAGCAGTGGGTGTTTACACTGTCTGCCAGCGGACACGCCCTTTTAAAACGGAGCGTTCAGAGCAGAGGGCAAAAATCAGGGTAGGAAAAATGCCTTTTATTTATAAATTATTATCTAACATTATAAGTGCACCCCAGGAAAGATCATAAAACAATAAAAAATAAAAAAATGCAGTTCATGACCCCTTTAAGGCTAAACATCTTTCTGTTTTTAATACATTTCTTGAATACATGTCTTAATTACAGTAGGCCTATAGATAGTAATGATATTTTGTGGCTTTAAAGCAATAGGCTACACGGTAAAAAAAAAAAAATCCATAAAAAAAGTACTGGCAGCTTATTACCTGGACATTATCCAGTAATTTTCCGTTATTACGGACATTTCCAATTCTAAATTCACGAGTTCGTTGTTAGTTGCAAACAGCACAGCAGCTCCAGACAAACAATGACACTCAAAACCAGTGTTACTCATGTATGGAGCGGAATCAAAGCAACCTCCGCGCCTACCCCACCTTTAATGAAAGCATGTCTACAAATCTACAAAATGCTTACAGTTTTGTGTATTAATTTAAAAAGAATAAGCTTCACTTTTAACAAAAATGGTCCGTGTACGTTTTGATAGTTTGTTTTCCAATTTCAAATGAAATGAACAGAAACGAGAAAATGGCGCCTTTATTCGTTTTTTCCAAAAAACGAAAAAATGAAATTTCGGCTTAATTTTTCGTTTTTTGGTTCGTGGGTAAAACATGGATAAATGACTTCAAAATTCGTTTTCCACATGTGGGTGGTCAGGAGACGCCCCTTTCCGCCGATTGGTCAAGCAAATCTGATCATGTGACGTCATCTGTCATTCCCCAAGTCTGTTTAACAAAATAATAGTCTTCTTAAACTGCACAGGGCAGGTCCTAGATTGGGCTTTCTTTTGTACAACTTAACGTGTTTCACAGAAAAACATATTAGAAATATGTGTGGTGAAGCTGCGCTAGACAGCGAAGAGCGGGTGTGAAGCACAGACCAATAAATGTTCAGCCAAGTGTAAATACGCAGCAGTCATTTTTTGAAAAAACGAATTAAGGCGCCATTTTCTCGTTTCTGTTTATTTCATTTGAAATTGGAAAACAAACTATCAAAATGTACACGGACCATATCTCTCGAAAGTTGAATGGTTTGTAATAACATAAAGAATGTGTTTTTTTGTTATTTTGAACTGCTTCTAACACACTTCCAGCGATCTGTGAGTAAAATGATTAAATCATTAAAAATTTCATGTTTGTTGTGCAATGTCACACAATCTCACATAGATCACAGATTCTTGAGACAAAATATTTCCTAAAACAGCCACATTTTCACAAAATGCACCATTTAATTTGATTTTCTCTTTATTTGATCAAGAGACCATAATTACTCTAATTGTTTTATAATATATCGCACCACCAAGTACCACACAGTCCCACCACTTTTTTTGTGTGTTCTCAGAATGCCCCCATATATACACAAGCGTGTCAAATTTGGTGAAAATATCTAATTTTGTTAAGGAGTTATAAAAAATAACCCACACCTGACTTTGATTGCATTTTTTTGCCACTTACTATAAAAATTTTGACATTTACCTTTAGCATTTAGTCAACCCGCTATGCTTCCGATTTTCCTACAGTGGTTTTGCTTTGATCGGACTAATGGTTTCGAAGATATTCGCGAAAGTTATTTAAAAACGAAATCTCAATGTTGATCAAACCATTTGGCGAAACCTAGCATATTTGGGCTGCATCTGAAAACTGGAAAATGCTGCCATTGGAGGACGCATTTTAAGGTAGGAAGGCATCAAGGCACGTCCGAATCCAACGTTAGCTTCACTTCCTGCCTCCTGAGAGACCTTCATCTGATCGAGTTTTGAAGGCAGCATAGATCCTTCGCTGCCTTTGACATCCCACAATCCTGTGCGTTCCATTGACATTTGACTCGAGCTAGAAAAAGAAAGATGGCGACTGAAAGTTGCGGTTGTTGGTCAGTTTGTGTAAATGTACGCTTTCCACTTCTAGAGAGAAAATACCACTGTAGTAATTAGTTATTTGCTTAGTTACCACCAAAGCTTGCGCTATTTTGCTGTAGATCATTAAACTGTTACGGTACCTTAGAAGTCTGTCCGAAATCAACTTCATGAGGTGCCTTCGTGCGCGAACGTTGCCTTACAAGTCATTGTCTGATAAGGCAGCGAGGCAAAAAGTCAGCTGCCTAGGTTTTCGGATGCAGCCTTGGTATCGTTGGCAAGGATTCAGGAATCTATGACCTGTGAAAATACGTTTTAAAAAATCCAAAGTTATAAACGTGAATATTTGATTTTACCACTAGGTGGCGCTGACTCAAAACTTCTCAGGCTCCTTCAGGGCATCGTGCCGATGACCCATACTGAGTTTTTGTGCCTCTTTAAAAAGGTTTCAAACAGTAAAAATCAAGCAAAATCAAAGTGATACCACATCCTGAAGTCAACTCAGTCATCTAAATGGTAAAGAAATACGGCTTAATGTACTGTGTTAATATGAAGGAATTTTCAGGATAGATTTTTCACAGGTTTTTTATCATATATTTTGAACTACACAGTGCATCATGCTGTGTTTAGGGTTAAAGAAAATGTCTGTACCTTAACAGATAATGTCCAAACTAACTGATGCTGATGAACTGCATTAATTATTATGAGCTGCAGTAAATAACCTCGATGAAGATGAGGACAACTGATAACTAAGAAAGTACATGACTTTAATCAACCAAACTACAAATTACACTTCAGGTAAACTGTTTTACATATACTCATTTTAAGAATTCAGAACTACCATTTCATTTAAATCAATATTTGATGTGTAAATGTAACTCAAATACAGTCATGTAGTTTTTAATGATAAATTCTTCTCTTCTATGATCCTGACAGATGAAACTTGTCCAGTTAGAAAAGCAGGGTATAAGGGTTCAGTGAAAGTGGTCTGGACTCTGTGAAGGAGAGTCATTGTGTCAGAGACGCTGTAGAAGGACAGAGTTCCTGCTCTGTGATCCAGATACACTCCTATTCTAGAGGAGCAGACAGCAGGGATTGAGACTTGGGCTTTATCATGTGTGAAATAGACATTCTGTTGATAGCGGAACAATCTCCAAGATTTTTTGTTGAAGCCAAGTTTACAGTCATCACTTTTTCCTTTACGTCCAATTCCTTTGTAACAAACTGCTACAGCCCAACTGTCCCCACTGCACTCGACCTCCCAGTAACAGCGACCGTACAAACCCTCTCGACACATTATATAAATGCAACAATCAAATCGCTCTGGGTGATCAGGATATTGCTGGACTTTATCTGAACATGATACTTTTCTGTTCTCTTCTGACAGTTTGAGTTTATTGTTTGCAGTGTTTGGATCCAGGTGAAGTTCACAGAAATCTGAGCAGGAGGAATGAACAAAAAACAAATTGTGAACAATGTAAACTTTGCTTCCAAAATGGTCACATTGTAACAGATCATATCCACTGATACTCATCAGTGAATGATTTCCCTTGAAGAAACCACAGTTCCACTTACACTGCAAAAAATCATTTCGGGTCTTTGCAACATGGACATTTGACACTGAAGAGACAAAAAAAACTTGATTAATTTGTTAGTTAAATTCTACAGAGTATGAATGGCAATAATATATATCAAAATATTCAGACCTTCTTGTGATATTTTAGCTGTTTGTTGTTGACAGACGTCCTCCAAAACCTCTCTGAATATTGAGATTGAAATGTCTTTAAAAAAGAGACGAGTGTGTTGAGTGATGGGAACGTCTTCAAATGTGGGTAAAACACACACAGACTGCCAGCTCTGAAATTAGACAAAAACAGCACCGTTTGTTAGGCAAGGCAAGGCAAGGCAAATTTATTTATATAGCACATTTCATACACAATGGTAATTCAAAGTGCTTTACATAGAAGGATTAAAATAATCAAAGTAATTACAACAGATGCATAGGAATTAAAAATAGCAAGCATAAGAAATAAAAATAACAAGAGTTGAGAACAAAAATTTATATAAAACATATTAAAACAATTTAGAATAAAAAAAGGAGGATACTGAGGCCATCCCCTATCTGGAATGGAAGAAATTGAGAGTCAGGTTCGCGATTTTACTTACTGGCGTATAGTGTCTATTAACTCTCAGAGGTGGTAAACCTTAAGCGTGCACATCACCCCTTTTTAAAAATAGATCGCTGTCACAGTTCATCAGACAAAACCACCATTCGTTGGGTTATGTTTTAAACTGTACAGAGGTAGGTAATCTTATGCACCGTCTGCTCCTCACCTCTAACCCAAGACTAGAGCTGCACGATTAATCGTAAAAGGATTAGTTCACTTTAGAATTAAAATTTCCTGATAATTCTAAAATTTCCTGATAATTATTTTAATTCTAAAATTTCCTCCCCCCCATGTCATCCAAGATGTCCATGTCTTTCTTTCTTCAGTCGAAAAGAAATTAAGTTTTTTGAGGAAAACATTCCAGGATTTTTCTCCATATAATGTACTTCAACGGCAACCGATGGGTTGAAGGTCTAAATCAATGCGGTTTCAAAGGGCTTTGAAGGGCTTCAAAGGGCTCTGCACAATCCCAGCTGAGGAATAGGGTCTTATCTAGCCAAACGATCGGTCATTTTCAAAAAATAAAATAAAAATGTATATACTTTTTAACCACAAATGCTCGACTTCTGTGTTCTGCTTTTGCACGACGTATGACGTCATCATACTGCTTATTAATAGCTAGTAAGGTAGTTTTTGTAGTGTTTAAGTTTAGGTATTGGGTAGGATAGATTAAGGATGTAGAATATGGTCATGCAGAATAAGGCATTAATATGTGCTTTATACAGTGCATCCGGAAAGTATTCACAGCGCTTCACTTTTTCCACATTTTTATGTTGTAGCTTTATTCCAAAATGGATTTAATTCATTATTTTCCTCAAAATTTTACAAACAATACCCCATAATGACAACGTGAAAGAAGTTTGTTTGAAATCTTTGCAAATTTATTAAAAATAAAAATCATGTGTACATGTATTCACAGCCTTTACTCAATACTTTGTTGAAGCACCTTTGGCACTAATTACAGCCTCAGTTGTCACATTATGGGGTATTGTTTGTAGAATATTGAGGGAAATAATGAATTTAATCAATTTTGGAATAAGGCTGTAACATAACAAAACGTGGAAAAAGTGACGCGCTGTGAATACTTTCTGGATGCACTGTAATTACTAATAAATAGCCAATATCCTAGTAACATGCATGCTAATAAGCAACTAGTTAATAGCGAAAAAACTGAACCCTAAAATAACGTGTTACCAAAATAACTTTTTTGATTATCTTGCCTATGAAGGGGAGATTTGAGATTGGTCTGTAGTTGCTTAACATGGTCTTATCTTTACTGCAGGAGGGGCTTAACTACTGCAGTTTTAAGGGACTTTGGAAAAGTCTCAGAAAGAAGTGTTTACCACTTCTAGGTGATCATCTTCTAAACAGTTTAACACAGTTTTGAAAAGGTGGGGAGTGTGTCAAGAGCGCAGGTTGATGTTTTAAGATGCTGTACTGTTTCTTCCAAGATTTTTACCATCAATTGCCTCTAATTGAGACATTAAAAATTGTGGACGAGTTTGGCTGTCCTCAGCACAACACGAGGATATGCTGATCGCCTTTCTAATATTATTGATCTTCTCAGAAAAAAGAAGAATTTATTTTTTTTATGTAAAAGCAACTTTGTAAAAATGTGAAACAGTGAGAATAGAAACACGGTGGTATACTGATGAAAGGTCTTTCAATACCTTCAGACACTGGATCTGATCCTCAGTAATCAGAAGTTTCTCAATCTCTGCTTGTCTTTTTCGGAGTTCTGTCAGCTCTTGATCCAGATGTTCGTGAAGTTCCTCTGCTCGATCTATCTCAGTCTTCTCCTGAACTCTGATCTGCTCTTTAATCTCAGAGCGTTTCTTCTCAAGAGAGCAGATGAGCTCAGTGAAGACCTTCTCAATGTCCTCCATGGTCTCTAGTGCTGAACTCTGTCAGAGACACAAAGATCTGATCATGAAAATCATTGTTGTGACTCAAAATAATACATGTAGAAAGTAAATTAGTGACTGTCAAGCTCCAAAATGGACAGAAGTCTCAAAGAGAACACTGCGAATTGTATGCCACGATTCTTATAGTACTTTTTAAATACATTTTTGGAGCTCAAAAATCATCGTCTACTTTTATTGAATTTAAAAGATCTACTTTTGTGTGTCAAACAAACTTTAAAACTAAAGAACACACAAAGACTTCTTACTTTAAGAAGCTTCACAGCTTCACTGAGTTCCCGCTGACCTCTCTCTCGCTCCTGGATCAGCTTCTGACACGCCACCTTTATCTCCTTGAACTCTTTCTGAGGATTTTAACATAAAAAAATAACAATAATAAAAACAGGAAAAAATAGACACAACACCTTTCCAGTCTGGTAAAGGCATGTAACAAGGTGAATCGAAATTACCAACACTCACTCCTATTCGTCACATATTGACGTTTGGTCAGGACCCCTCGGCGTCACTTTTTAACGCACAGGGTCATATACAGACGCGTTAGGCATGGTTATCGTCATGATTAAACTATATATTGGGTTAGGATTTTGCCATTATGACATGGAGTGTGATTCTCAATTAAAAATAAATAAATAAATAATTTTACTTACATTTCTTTTCTTTTTTTATTTATGCTATTCAGACAAGTTTGAACACGTAACCCAACCCCATCCCTAAACCTACCCATTTGTGTATTATAAAAAACAGGATACAACAGGCAGATACAACTGCAGCTAGTGATGCTAGTGTTTAAGTGGACCGTAAATCTCACTAGATCTGAGGATCCACTATATTGGGCTCAACAGAATCATCAGTATCCTCACTGGCACTGGAATTTTCATGTTCAACCGCATCCTCTGTTCCTTGTCAAAGGATCTTTTCCAAGGCTGAAGAGGAATTGTCTAAACCCTGTGCACACTTAAAAAAATTCTGTTCCTCGATGATAACCCTTTCTTCACCCACCTCAAACTGCTGTGCTGCGGTTTGCTCTACTATATCCTCAGACCCATAGGCCCAATAGAACCAAACTGCACAATAAACTGAGCACACTGCACAAAAAAAACTGTAACAATTCTTAACTTTTCCCACCTCAGACTGCTCTGTTGCAGTTAGCTTTATTAAGTTCCCTCCACCCTAAGCACTGCACTCAACACATCATCACTTTTGTTGTTCATACGGTCACTATTCAAACAATTTATGAATAATTAATTAACAGTTTGTCTGACAGTTGTCTTTGTGCAAGTAAAGTCAGACAGAGAAAGATGCATATTTTATTTTATACCCAGGCAATGGACAAATGTCTGCTCAGGTCATTGGCTCAGGATTAATGGATTTGTCTGCTATTTCTTTGCACATTATCTAGGTGGCACTAGTGAGCAATGATGAATGAAGCTTCGGGTAATGAACCTTTTGGTGAAGCAATGGGCTGCGAGGTCTCAGTGGTTGGAATGCAACACAAGTTAATACTTTTATACTGTTTTTGGTCAGTTTTTGCAATAAATACCTGTGACTGTACTTTTATTTGCCTGTTACATGTTTTATACTGTTGAGAAGTGGGTAGATTTAGGGTAAGAAGTGGAGTTAGTTGCTCCAAAATAAAAAAGTAGCCTATAAATATTCATAAAATCATGTCTACTTTTACAAATGCAAAGAATTAAATGTGTCTTGATCTGACGCATTGGGCAAACAACTGAAATCAATGGAGTACCCTGTGCGTCGGAAAACTACGTTAAAAGGGTACCCTGTGGGTTAAAAAAGTGATGCCGAAGGGAACTGACCAAGTGTCAATATGTGACAAATAGGAGTGAGACCGTGTTGAAATTACAGCAAATATGCAATTTAATAATAATAAAAAATATTATTTATGTATGTTTTTTTAGGTATTGTTGATATTACCTTTTTACTAGTGCATTCAGAATCCACAGACACCACGTTGTGTCCTTTATGATTATCAGTACACAAACAACAAATGCACTGACGATCATCCTGGCAGTAAATCTCCAGAAGTTTCCCATGACTGAGGCAAAAGTTCTCCTGAATGTGTCTGGAAGCTTCGACTAGTTTGTGCTTCATAAACGCAGGAGATTCATAGTGAGGCTGCAGGTGAGTTTGACAGAAGGAGGCCAAGCACTGCAGACAGGACTTTACAGCTCTGTTCTTCTCTGTAGTGCAAACATCACACTCCACAGCAGCCGTTTGTAGGGACGTCTTCTGCAGCGTCTCCATCATCTCAGCTATCAGAGTGTTCTTCTTCAGTAGAGGTCTCTGACTGAAGCTCTCTCTGCATTGGGGACAGCGGTACGGCGGCCCCTGCTCCTTCTGGCCCCAGCAGTCAGTAATACAGCTCATACAGTAACTGTGTCCACAGGGAATCGTCACCGGCTCCTTCAACCGATCCAAACAGACAGGACAGCTGAACTGATCCACTGAACTGAACTGACTCACTGCAGATGCGGTCATTTCTTTGCAGTGTGTTCAAAGATGAACAGATTCTCAGTCTGTGTCCTGTAATAAGGGCCAAGATTTTGCCAAGAAAAGCAACATTATTTGTCAGATGCTTCATTGAACGCATGTATACTGTCAAGATTTTACAAAGTCCAGGTATCTAAACAAAACGTTTATTTGAGAGAAGCCTAATTACAATCTTATAATCACATTGTTTCATTTTTTTTAACGGAGGGGTTAAAAATCTGTTCTCTGCTGATCAACTGTTGTTCTAATATGCTGTCAATAGAGTTTAAGTTGTGTTTATCCAGAATAGTCTTTTTAGTCATGATCACCACAGAAATAGGTTTGTGTGGCGAGCGGTGAGGTGAGGGACCGTGAGAACGGGCCGGTGGCGAGTGATAATGAGCTCCAGCTGCGCGCCACACCGGTCTTGTCTCACGGAGGAGTGACGGGAGCATAAAAGGAGGAGCGACGACAGTGCAAGACGAGAGAGGACCAGGCCTGGACTTATGTTGTGTTTTTGTTTACGTTTTATTTTGTGTGTGTGCGTGGCAGTCGTCCGTGAGGGGCTGCCGCGGCGACTTTTATTTTGTTTATTTATTTCATTAAAGTTTTAAATGTTCGCCGGTTTCCCGCCTCCTTCTTCCCGGAACATACTAACGTTGTTAAATTGGTGCCGAAACCCGGGAGGAAGGAGGGACATGCTGTCGAAGAGCCCTCGCTGCTGAGGGGGATCGCGGTGCTGAGGAGGTCGGGCAGCGCGGATGAGTGAAGACCGCGAGGGGCTGCCCGAGGCGGTGGTGCTGGAGCGAGTGAAGATCCGGTGGGACGGAGAGCTCGCTGCCGCGCCCCTGGGTCGAGGTGGGGTGGCTGCCGTCTGAGAGGGAGCGGAGGAGTCGCCGGCGTTCGCCGTGGGCCGAAGCCTGCTGCCATCCGCCATGATGGGGAGGAGCAGGGAGCGCGGGACTCGCTGCCGGCTGCCCTCAATAAGAGGAGCCACCGCCGGCCGCCAGGGGGCGGAGGAGGATCGAGCTGTCCACCGAGCGTCCAGTACCATCGCATGGCACCGCGAGGAAGAGCCTCTCGGTTGGCTGAGGACCGAGCGGCAGTGTGTCGGGGAACCGGACCACAATTTTTTTTTTTTCATTTCTCCTCTCTCCCCTCTCGTTTTGTCGCTCCTCATGCTCCTGGCTCCGTTTCTCTCGCCTCTCTGTCCTTACCCCCAGGTACCGCGGCCGCCGTGATCGCAGTCTCGGGAGTGCCCCCCGGCCTGCGAAGGGTGTTGGGGGTATGTGGCGAGCGGTGAGGTGAGGGACCGTGAGAACGGGCCGGTGGCGAGCGATAATGAGCTCCAGCTGCGCGCCACACTGGTCTCGTCTCACGGAGGAGTGACGGGAGCATAAAAGGAGGAGCGACGACAGTGCAAGACGAGAGAGGACCAGGCCTGGACTTATGTTGTGTTTTTGTTTACGTTTTATTTTGTGTGTGTGCGCGGCAGTCGTCCGTGAGGGGCTGCCGCGGCGACTTTTATTTTGTTTATTTATTTCATTAAAGTTTTAAATGTTCGCCGGTTTCCCGCCTCCTTCTTCCTGGAACAAACGAACTTTGTTACAGTTTGTATTTTAAAAGAATCATCGAAATCGTAAAGAGTAAAAAGCATAGTTTTGAGGTAAGTATGTAATCGAGACAAGTATTTCAATTCAATAGTAGCCTACTTGCGTTTTCATTAGACAACAAAATAGCAAAGTACAAAGCAAAATTTAGTTTCACCAGGCCTGTTTCAAGTTACAGGAGTATAAACTAATCGCACGTGATTTCTTTTTAAAAGCAGACAACATGGTAAAGTCATGATCTTTAGATCTTATAAAGTCCTTACCTCGACAGAAAAACAACTCAAATATGATTTGCTTTCCAGCTTTAGACACGAAGAACAGCAGTGTGGATCTATTACAGAGGTTGAATCACTTGTGTAGTGGAGAAATAAGTTTCACTTCTCGTGAATTTAATTACTTCCTGGTTCTTAGCGAGTAAACAAAATGGGCGTGTGCTCTGTGTCTCAAAGAAGAGAGAGATTAGAAAACTGAGAGAAAGAGAAATGACATGTTTATTTTCCCCGTATTATCGACTGCTGAACATCATTGAACGTATTAGTAAACTTACACATTTACAATTGTTTAGTTCTAGACAATTGAAGATCATGAAAGTGGTTTATCTTGTCCACTACCCCACTGGGGTAAAAAGCTCTTGGGCTAAACTTATCACAGCTGACATTTGATTTCTGCAGATTATGTCAAATATGTTTGATATAATTTTTGATGATTTAATGTAAAATTCTAAATGAAATATTCAATGTAAATCTATGTTTTGACAATATAGTTAAATAATTAAATAATGATAGACAAATTAAATTATAAAATCTCAGTCAAAGAAATACATCTGAGTTACACTATATAGTTCTCTAATTATACATAAGCCTGTATTTTTAGCTGAAGGAATGTCACAATAGTAATAGAATCACAGATTCTTAAGACAGCAACATTTCCACTGGGAAATTAATCAAAAGATCACTATTAACAAAAATGCACAATTTCATTTATTTCTCTCTTTATTTTATCATAAGATTACATTAATGTATATAATTAATAAAGCGAATAAAAACAAATATAAAGATTAATCTTTTAAAGAAACATACACTCACCTAAAGGATTATTAGGAACACCATACTAATACTGTGTTTGACCCCCTTTTGCCTTCAGAACTGCCTTAATTCTACGTGGCATTGATTCAACAAGGTGCTGAAAGCATTCTTTAGAAATGTTGGCCCATATTGATAGGATAGCATCTTGCAGTTGATGGAGATTTGTGGGATGCACATCCAGGGCACGAAGCTCCCGTTCCACCACATCCCAAAGATGCTCTATTGGGTTGAGATCTGGTGACTGTGGGGGGCATTTTAGTACAGTGAACTCATTGTCATGTTCAAGAAACCAATTTGAAATGATTGGAGCTTTGTGACATGGTGCATTATCCTGCTGGAAGTAGCCATCAGAGGATGGGTACATGGTGGTCATAAAGGGATGGACATGGTCAGAAACAATGCTCAGGTAGGCCGTGGCATTTAAACGATGCCCAATTGGCACTAAGGGGCCTAAAATGTGCTAAGAAAACATCCCCCACACCATTACACCACCACCACCAGCCTGCACAGTGGTAACAAGGCATGATGGATCCATGTTCTCATTCTGTTTACGCCAAATTCTGACTCTACCATCTGAATGTCTCAACAGAAATCGAGACTCATCAGACCAGGCAACATTTTTCCAGTCTTCAGCTGTCCAATTTTGGTGAGCTCGTGCAAATTGTAGCCTCTTTTTCCTATTTGTAGTGGAGATGAGTGGTACCCGGTGGGGTCTTCTGCTGTTGTAGCCCATCCGCCTCAAGGTTGTGCGTGTTGTGGCTTCACAAATGCTTTGCTGCATACCTCGGTTGTAACGAGTGGTTATTTCAGTCAAAGTTGCTCTTCTATCAGCTTGAATCAGTCGGCCCATTCTCCTCTGGCCTCTAGCATCAACAAGGCATTTTCGCCCACAGGACTGCCGCATACTGGATGTTTTTCCCTTTTCACACCATTCTTTGTAAACTCTAGAAATGGTTGTGCGTGAAAATCCCAGTAACTGAGCAGATTGTGAAATACTCAGACCGGCCCGTCTGGCACCAACAACCATGCCACGCTCAAAATTGCTTAAATCACCTTTCTTTCCCATTCTGACATTCAGTTTGGAGTTCAGGAGATTGTCTTGACCAGGACCACACCCTTAAATGCATTGAAGCAACTGCCATGTGATTGATTGATTAGATAATTGCATTAATGAGAAATTGAACAGGTGTTCCTAATAATCCTTTAGGTGAGTGTAAGTACTGACAGGAAAAGGGGATGTTTTAGAAATATGCGTCTTTAAAAGATTTTCAAAAAGCTTACCATCAGATTCTGTAGTTATGAAACGGTAAAAAATCAATCAAAATCAGACCTCATCCTGAAGTCAACTGTTATTCAAATTGTAAAGAAACTGTTTGTAAAGAAAGAAGGTCTTCTTTGCAGGTATAGCAACACAACAGAACAAAATAGCTGCTGCATTTATTGCATGGTGTAATATATGATACATGTGACACGTAAACATCAACATCAACATCATGCTGTACAGTCTACTAGGTTCCACGACAGATTATTTTCTAAACAAACCCTGACACCTTGTGGCTTGATGATAAACTGCATCTGATAATGAAATGTATATTTAATTCCTATATCTAACTTGAGAGCGTCTTAAGTGGGTGTTGTATATTCATTGATGGTCTGTAAGAATTGTATGTATTTTGTTAATTAAACTACAAATTACATTTAAATATATAGGCCTTCATGTTTCAGAAGTTTAGCAATTTAATCTGAAACTCTTATCAATTATATTTAGGCCTATTTATTGCCTGTCTGAACACTCCTCTACTCCTCTATGATCCTGACAGATGAACCGGGTCCAGTACAAAAAGCAGGGTATAAGGGTTCAGTGAAAGTGGTCTGGACTCTGTGAAGGAGAGTCATTGTGTCAGAGACACTGTAGAAGGACAGAGTTCCTGCTCTGTGATCCAGATACACTCCTATTATAGAGGCAACAGGGACACGGACATGTGCTTTAGCATGAATGAAACTGAAATTCAGCAGATAATAGCCCAATCTCCAGGATATTTTGTTGAAGCCAAGTATACAGTCTTCCCGTCTTTCTTTACGTCTAATTCCTTTGTAGCAAACTGCAACAGCCCATTCATTCCCACTGCACTCGACCTCCCAGTAACAGCGACCACACAAACCCTCTCGACACAAGATGTAATTAAAACAATCAAATCGCTCTGGGTGATCAGGATATTGCTGGTCTTTACATGCATGTGAAACCTTCCTGTAGCGTTCTGAAAGTCTGAGTTCTTTATTTGCAGTGTTTGGATCCAGTCGCAGTTGACAGAAATCTGAGGATGGATGCACACAAACACATATGGAATATTTTATCATTATTATTTTTCAAAAATTCTTATTTTGCACTTTTAATGATATTTTTATATTAAAATATACTTGTTTTTGTGAAAAACAGCAAATTGTACATTGCCAAAATGTATTTGGAGTATTTGGCTCTGGAGTCTGTGCAACATGAACATTTGACACTGAAAAGACAAGAAATAAAACTGAAAGTCAATATTTAGGTGTAATCCTATATAGCATGAATGACATTTTTGTACAAGGAAAAGAAACAATCAAACCTTCTGGAGCTATTCTGGATGTTTGCTGTTGACAGATGTCCTCTAAAACCTCTCTGAATGCGGAGATTGAAATGTCTTTAAAAGAGAGACGAGTGTGTTGAGTTAAGCTGGGAACGTCTTCAAATGTGGGTAAAACACACACAGACTGCCAGCTCTGAAATGAGACAAATAATAATAATAATAATTCAGACTTAATTTGTGAAGCATGGGACACTTTTTGCATTCAATAAGAGAGAAAAGCATGTATCTATGGTGATATGTTGTGATGTGGAAGGTTCGCGCACACATATGATACAATAAAAATGACTTATTACCTTCAGACACTGGATCTGATCCTCAGTAATCAGAAGTTTCTCAATCTCTGCTTGTCTTTTTCTGAGTTCTGTCAGCTCTTGATCCAGATGTTCGTGAAGTTCCTCTGCTCGATCTATCTCAGTCTTCTCCTGAGCTCTGATTTGCTCTTTAATCTCAGAGCGTTTCTTCTCAAGAGAGCAGATGAGCTCAGTGAAGACCTTCTCAATGTCCTCCATGGTCTCTAGTGCTGAACTCTGTCAGATACACAAAGATCTGATCATGCAGCATCAACAGCATGTGGCCATTTTCATTGTCATAGATGTTATTCAGATCCAAAGCGATCATGCTTCCAGTCTAATTAAATTGGCAAGGTTAAAATGTTTCCCTTTTAAAACATCTATCTGTTGTATTTGTGATTTGAACAGTCATCTAGTCCTCATACTGATACTTACTTTAAGAAGCTTCACAGCTTCACTGAGTTCCCGCTGACCTCTCTCTCGCTCCTGGATCAGCTTCTGACACGCCACCTTTATCTCCTTGAACTCTTTCTGAGGATGTTAACACACAAAGTTAATGTTAATAAGAAAAATTTAGCTGCAAGCAGCAACAATCAAGGACCAATTCCATAAAAATGCACAATTTTGTTTATGAAAAATAACATTTAATATAATCATCTGTATACTTGTCCAAGTAGTGGATGGGATAAAAGGTTAACCATATAAAACTATAAATTACAGGTGAACATTAATATAAGCATTTACCTTTTGATTTGTCCATTCAGATTCCAGCGAAACCACACGGTGACCGTTATGATTGTCAATCATACACAAGTAACAAATGCACTGACGATCATCCTGGCAGTAAATCTCCAGAAGTTTCCCATGACTGAGGCAAAAGTTCTCCTGAATGTGTCTGGAAGCTTCGACTAGTTTGTGCTTCATAAACGCAGGAGATTCATAGTGAAGCTGCAGGTGAGTTTGACAGAAGGAGGCCAAGCACTGCAGACAGGACTTTACAGCTCTGTTCTTCTCTGTAGTGCAAACATCACACTCCACAGCAGCCGTTTGTAGGGACGTCTTCTGCAGCGTCTCCATCATCTCAGCTATCAGAGTGTTCTTCTTCAGTAGAGGTCTCTGACTGAAGCTCTCTCTGCATTGGGGACAGCGGTACGGCGGCCCCTGCTCCTTCTGGCCCCAGCAGTCAGTAATACAGCTCATACAGTAACTGTGTCCACAGGGAATCGTCACCGGCTCCTTCAGCCGATCCAAACAGACGGGACAGCTGAACTGATCCACACACTGACTCGTTGCAGATTCAGACATTTCTTTGTGGATAGTCTGTCCTCAAATAGAAACTGCTCTGCCAGAAGTAAATGATTAAAGAAGGTACATAAATCCACATGCAAATCATTAATAAAAGAGCACCTTCAGTAATAATTGAACACTCTCTTTTCAATGCAAGTAAGAAGACAATAAAACCTTTAGTTAAGGATTGACGTTCTTACCTGCTTTGACAGAATAACAAGTCAAATATTCCCTACTTTACAGCTTTAACCAAAATAGAAGAGTGTGGATCCTTAAGCAGAGGCTCGTGTAGCAGGGAAATAGGTCCACAAGCTTCCTGGTTTTCAGTGCGCAGATGTGTGCATGAGAGAGAGAGAGAGAGAGAGAGAGAGAGAGAGAGAGTAGAGCAACAAAACTGCAAAGTCACGGCTTCACATGAACAATCTCTCTCTCTCTCTCTCACACGCGCGCACGCACGCACACACACACACACACACAAAAAACCAGGAATACAATACGTAGCGTCGGGGGTTACTCTTACACAAACGCGCCGCTTCGCTTCAGAAGGCCTTTATTAACCCCCTGGAGCCGTGTGGAGCACTTTTATGATGGACAGATGCACTTTTATGGAATTCAAAAACGACCCATCGAGTCAATGCCATTATAATGCTTGGATTAGCCAGGACTTATTTATTATAACTCTGATTTTATTCCTCTGAAAGAAGAATGTCATATACACCTAGGATGACTTGAGGGTGAGTAAATCATGGGCTAATTTTCATTTTTGGGTGAACTAACCCTTTAAGCCTTCTGGCTCCTTTTAGGAAACGGACAATCATGTTGTTCCTGCCCACTGACCGGTCAGCCTTCGGTGCATGAAAAGCAGCGATGGCTGCCACATAGACCTTGAGCGTGGAGTACGGCCTGCATCCAACAGCTCTTGTAGGAATGAAAGTATCGGTGATACTTTACACAAGGCTGGGTCCTGGGTCCTGGTTCCTGGCTGAGCACCAGCTGGAGAACACAGACCATTTAAGAGCATAGAGGCGTCTAGTAGACGGAGCTCTAGCCTCGCTGATAGTGCTCAGGACACTCGCTGGGAGGTCCTCGAGCTCCCGTCGAGGGGCCACACATGTAGTGCCCACAGTCTGGGACGGGGGTGCCAAATCATCCCGTTCGCCTGGGAAAGGAGGTCTTTTCCTCAGGGGAATTGGCCATGGTTCTGCTGAGAGCAGCTGAATCATCTCGTGGAAACAAGGCTGGGTCCGCCAGAGAGGGGCCACTAGTAGGACTGTATGTCTGCCCTCCCTGATTCTCTTTATGACTTGGGGGAGGAGCAATGGGGGAAAAGCATAAAGTGGGCAGCTGGGCCATTCGTGGGCCAACACATCCCTGCTCTTTGAGAAAAATATTGGGCAAGCCTGAACGCCAAGCTCGGGGAGGAACCCATATTTTCAGTCAATACTGCAGCGGACGCATGTGAAGCATGCCCAGCGGGAGTACTGAGGAGGCTGAGGCCATAAGGCCTAGCATTCTCTGAAAGGTTCTGAGGGGTCTGTTGGTTCCCGTTTCAAATGGTCTGTGAGCGCTCATCTGACAGCCATGCCCTCATCTGGGGAATTATCTGGATAGTAGGCATCTTTCAGATCCACTGAGAAGAACCAATCCATCGGGTGAACCTGCGCAAGGATATGCTTCAACGTTAACATTCTGAAAGGCCGTTTGATAAGTGCCTTGTTCAGATGTCTGAGGTTTAAGATGGGCCTGAGGCCGGCATCCTTCTTGGGAACAAGGAAGTAGCGACTGTAAAAGCCCGACTTGCTTTGGGCTGGAGGCACCGCCTCTATGGCCCCCTTTTCCAATAAGCTCATCACTTTGGCGCGGAGGACGTGAGACACAGATTGGTTTGCGCAGATACGCCGCTCTGCCATTGGTTGATGCAGTTCCCACTGACCAGCCAAAAGCATGCAAATAAGCCTCAGCACTGTTATTACTGTGCATTAGCACTGAATTATTTTATAAAAGGCTTCAGTATTTTTTAAGAAATTTTCCTAAAACAGCCACATTTTTATCAAAAGACCACTAGAATGTTAACACAAAACGCTCAATTTAATTTGTTTTTCTCTTTATTTGATCAGAATTACAACATTAATTGTATACTCTGAAGAAAAGCAGAAATATAAAGAAGAATCTGAAACAAACATTTCTACTATGTACTGACTGGTCTATGTTAAACTGTGCCTCTTTGAAAAGGTTTCAAACAGTGAAAGTCATACCACATCCTGAAGTTAACTCCATGTACTGTGCTAATATGAAGGAATTTTCATTATTGATTTTTCACAGTGAAGGGTTGACTGACTGGGCTAAAACTGTACTGTGAACGTTTTTACAAATTAGAATAGTGAAGTTAAGCACCAGGGGAAGGGTAAACTGACCAAAACTGTACTGTGAACCATTTCACAAATCAGAACAGTGGTGTTAGCGACAGACAGACTGTCGCCAGCGATCGGTTGATCCATGGCGGCCATGGAGAGACATCTCTGGGTAAACCTGCCGACATCGGGAAGAAAGAGAAAATCTTTCTTCTCGATTCGTCGGTTTTGCCAACCAAACTATCATATTTTGAATTACACATGGCATCATGTTGTATTGTAGGGTTAAAGGAAACCTTAACAGATAATGTTCTGGCAGAAAAAAAATAATTGCAAAAAACGAATTAACCCATTTAAGCCCACCGGCAACTATAGTTGCCGCAGTGTATAGTTGTCATTTTCTCTTTGTAAGTATTTTTCTAGATGTTATCCATGTTTTATGTCTCAATGACATGCAAGCAAACAACCAAATAAAGGATTTCAAGAAGAAAAAAAAGGTATTCACTTCCTTCCTGTCACATGAGGCTGCCAACTTCCTACCCCTACTTCCAGGAAGCATGGCAAATCATCCAAACAAAACAAATCTTACAAGAGATCTATAGTTTTTTGTATACTTAGTCAAACGTCCAAGCGGCAACTATAGTTGCCGGTGGGCAAATGACTTGTAAGTACATATATAAAGGGGAAATGGGGTATACTGTGTTAATAGGTTAATAAATCAAGATTTTTGGTCTTTAGTGCTTTTTGCTTTCATAATATCCCACCTAAAACATAACTTAACCCTTTAACTGACATCTCTACTGTACAGTAGACTTTAATTCGATAGGGAAAAATATCATATTTTATGATATTATGTCTTGTAAGGGCCAAAATATTGAGGGCCCTTCATCCAGTTTGAATGCGTTTCATTCTAATCGGTCAAGGAACCTAATTCATTTTATGACTAGTAGCTTATGATTCCATTATAATGTGGAAATTCACATTTTATAATGTAGAAGTTTACATTTACATTATTATATGAAATCACCTACTACAGTCAGCCATTGAATACTATGGGACTATTTTGTTATTTGTTATTTTTGTTATATAGATGTATTTTTTTCTTCTTTCTATTTATTTTTATTTAACTTTTTCAATACACAATGCCCTGTTGGGGCAACTTAATGGCTGCACTTTGTTCTGCACTATGTTCCACCACTTTAAGACAAATGTATTTGTTATTTGTTGTGTTTTCTTATTCAAAAGATTATAAGATAGATGCAGCTTTTTTGAGTTTGCATCGAATGTTCTTCGACTTTTATACATAATACATTTGTTTATGAATAAAGACTGATCTGTTGAAAGCAGTTATTTTGAGTTAGATCCTAAATGTTCTCCTCCTATTCAAATTTGTCATTGAAGGGGTGCATACAACATATTTGCCCACCGGCAACTATAGTTGCAGCACATTAAAAAACGATTTTCAAGAAGAAAAAAAAAACCTGGGGAAAATAAATGCAGAACATGTTCAAATAGGACATTATTAACATGACTATATGCACGAAACCATTCAGAAAAATTTGGGCACAAATGAGTTAACAAAATAATTGATGTTGATGAACTGCATCAAATATTATGCGCTGTAATAAGTAACTGAAGATGAGGACATTTCGGATCCACTTTATCTGCATCTGATATTGCATTAATTCTTCAGGTCTATGTCCATAATATTATATCTATTATAAAATATCAGTCTGAATGTCCACTGAGGAAAGCAAAACTTTTGTCTTTGTCCTTTTAAAAGATTTTCTATGACAGCGCTAAAACAAACGTCCTTGTTTACAACCAGTCCCTTTCAATTTGTCACTCACTAATAAAGACAGTCTTTGCCGCCATCTAATGGTGTAATAATGTAACTTTCACTGAAGTCGAAATCACAATTGCTAAAGGACCCTTTCTCAATACCAAATATGGCATATTATTTATATAAATTAAAATAATATTTATTGAACAACAATATTTAAATTAACAACAAAAGCCATTATAAAAGACACTAAGAAATAAACACAAGCAAGCAATTCAGTCAAATGTACAAAAGCTGCGCTCTAGTACAGGATTTGAGTTAAATATATAGCCTAAATATATAATAATATATATTCCCCTTAACACAAATCGATTTGCTCTGGAACAAGCAATAGATTAATAAGACCAAAGATTGCCTGTTTGATATACCCCAAATGAATTATATCTGATGTTTAACCACTATCTAGTATCTACTGGTCAAGATGAAGCTGTTTTCAGTGGGTACATGAGCGTTGAACGGCCACTAACGGCCTGGAGCTCGCATCTGTGAAAGAAATTGTAAAATATGCACTATGTTTATATATGAGTCACATATTTGAGATCAAAATAATTACGTTCTTACTCTTAAAACTACATTACGTGACACATCAACAGTAGTATTTGTAAAAAATATGGTGGATTTGCTGGACCGCCATGACAGTCGCCTCAAGTGGAGTGATAAAAATGGTGAAACCATCAGATTTGAGAACCAGAAAGAACTGTTGTATATATATATAAAACAGTTATTTCTGTTGTAGCAATTTTAAGAATTCAGAACTACTACTTCATTTAAATCAATGTTTTTAACTCAATTTAACTCAAATACAGTCATGTAGTTTTTAATGTATTATTTTCTGATATATTATACTTTAAACTCTGCTTTTCTATGATCCTGACAGATGAAACTTGTCCAGTATAAAAAGCAGGGTATAAGGGTTCAGTGAAAGTGGTCTGGACTCTGTGAAGGAGAGTCATTGTGTCAGAGACGCTGTAGAAGGACAGAGTTCCTGCTCTGTGATCCAGATACACTCCTATTCTAGAGGAGCAGACAGCAGGGATTGAGACTTGGGCTTTATCATGTGTGAAATAGACATTCTGTTGAGAGCGGGACAATCTCCAGGATTTTTTGTTGGAGCCAAGTCTACAGTCATAATTTCTTCCCTTACGTCCAATTCCTTTGTAACAAACTGCTACAGCCCAATTGTCCCCACTGCACTCGACCTCCCAGTAACAGCGATCAAACAAACCCTCTTGACAAAGGACATTCACATATCTATCAAACCGCTCTGGGTGATCAGGATACTGTTGGTCTTTATATGTAAATGATATTTTCCTGCTGTCCTCAGACAGCTTGAGTTTATTGTTTGCAGTGTTTGGATCCAAGTGAACTTCACAGAAATCTGAGCAGGAGGAATGGACAAAAAAACAAATATTGAACAATGTAAACTTTGTTTCCAAAATGGTCACATTGTAACAGATCATATCCACTGATACTCATCAATGAATGATTTCCCTTGAAGAAACCACAGTTCAACTTACACTGCAAAAAATCATTTTGGGTCTTTGCAACATGGACATTTGACACTGAAGAGACAAAACAAGCGTATGGTTAATTTGTTGGTTTATTTCTACAGAGTATGAATGGCAATAATATATATCAAAATATTCAGACCTTCTTGTGATATTTTAGCTGTTTGCTGTTGACAGACGTCCTCCAAAACCTCTCTGAATGTTGAGATTGAAATGTCTTTAAAAGAGAGACGAGTGTGTTGAGTGATGGGAATGTCTTCAAATGTGGGTAAAACACACACAGACTGACAGCTCTGAAATGAGACAAAAACAGCAGTGCTTATGTAAAAGAGACAATTAAAAATGTGAAACAGTGACTATAGAAACATGGTGGTATACTGATGAAAGGACTTTCATTACCTTCAGAAAATTGACCTGATCTTCAGTAATCAGAAGTTTCTCAATCTCTGCTTGTCTTTTTCTGAGTTCTGTCAGCTCTTGGTCCAGATGTTTGTGAAGTTCCTCTGCTCGATCTATCTCAGTCTTCTCCTGAGCTCTGATCTGCTCTTTAATCTCAGAGCGTTTCTTCTCAAAAGAGCAGATGAGCTCAGTGAAGACCTTCTCAATGTCCTCCATGGTCTCTAGCGCTGAACTCTGTCAGAGACACAAAGATCTGATCATGCAGATCATTGTTGTGACTCAAAATAATGCAGGTTCATCATCTACTTTTATTGAATATAAAAAATCTACTTTATTGTGTGTCAAACAAACTTTAAAACTAAAGAACACATAAAGAAACATACTTTAAGAAGCTTCACAGCTTCACTGAGTTCCCGCTGACCTCTCTCTCGCTCCTGGATCAGATTCTGACACGCCACCTTTATCTCCTTTAACTCTTTCTGAGGATGTTAACATAAAAAAACAATAATAAAACAATAGGCAAAAACAGACAACACCTTTCCAGTCCTGTGAAGAGGTGTAACAAAGTGAAATGAAATTACAGCCTATAAATATATGCGATATAATAAGAATAATATTAAAATAGTTTATGCATGATTTCTATTATTGTTGATATTACCTTTTTACTAGTCCATTCTGAATCCACAGACACCACGTTGTGTCCTTTATGATTATCAGTACACAAACAACAAATGCACTGACGATCATCCTGGCAGTAAATCTCCAGAAGTTTCCCATGACTGAGGCAAAAGTTCTCCTGAATGTGTCTGGAAGCTTCGACTAGTTTGTGCTTCATAAACGCAGGAGATTCATAGTGAAGCTGCAGGTGAGTTTGACAGAAGGAGGCCAAGCACTGCAGACAGGACTTTACAGCTCTGTTCTTCTCTGTAGTGCAAACATCACACTCCACAGCAGCCGTTTGTAGGGACGTCTTCTGCAGCGTCTCCATCATCTCAGCTATCAGAGTGTTCTTCTTCAGTAGAGGTCTCTGACTGAAGCTCTCTCTGCATTGGGGACAGCGGTACGGCGGCCCCTGCTCCTTCTGGCCCCAGCAGTCAGTAATACAGCTCATACAGTAACTGTGTCCACAGGGAATCGTCACCGGCTCCTTCAGCCGATCCAAACAGACGGGACAGCTGAACTGATCCACACACTGACTCACTGCAGATTCAGCCATTTGCTCTTCTTCTTCTTTTTTTTTGCAGATAGTCTGTAGGCTACCACAAATAGAAACTGTTCTGCCAGAAGTAAGAAGTAAAATGCCAAGGAAAGAGTAGATAAATCCACATGTAAATCATAAATTAAAGAAAACATCTACAAATCTACTTGCAGTTTTGTGTATTCATATAAACGAATGATGCACCAAAACAAAACAGCTACGACATCAAGATTAACACAAACTTATCAATACAGTCACAATCTAAGGCTTTTCATTTCAACGCAGGCAACAACAAAAAAAACACTATAGCTTACTATTAAGTTATTTCGCCTACTCACCTGCTTTGACAGAAAACTAGTCAAATATTAACCCGACTAACGGTTCCGATTTCCTTGGATCCACACACTTCCTGGTTTTCAGTGTGCAGATGTGCGCATGTGTCCCGAGATACAGAGCAAGTAAAGACCAAGAGGGTGAGGGACATTATAATTTGAGGCAGTGACTTTGCGGTTTCATTGCTCTACCCTCTGTATTAGCTCAGAATCATATCGGCCACCGTCCGGAAGTAAAATGTAAACAACAACGCAGACCAATCGAACGAGATAGAAATGTGTTCATTACTAACACACGTCCAGCCATCTGTGTGTAAAATGATTAAATCATTGATTATTTTGATTTTGTCTGGGCAGTGTTATTGCTATCAAACATGAAGGTGATATTTCTTGATCACAAGAGCAGATATGCATTTCTGCTGCTGTGGAGAAAAACAACAATCACAGGCAATGTCACAGAGTTTGTCTTTTTGATACAAAATATTTCCTAAAACAGCCACATTTCTACTTGCAAATTAATCTAATGATCACTACAATTTTATTAACACAAATTCACAACACTAAAATATAAAACACAGAAATGTAAAGATGAATCGTTGCTATACTGAGGATTATTTAGCTATTTTAAAAAGTTTCACAGCTTTTTTTTGTAAGATACTGTAGTTATAAAACAGTAAAAACCAAGCAAAACCATTCCTCATCCTGAAGTCAACCCAGTCATCCAAATTTTTGGTCAACAACAATGCACAGTGAGATGAAACATTTACTAGTCTGCAGCCAATTATTTTCCCAAACTAATTCTGGCATCTTGTGGCTTGATGACAAACTGCATCACTTATTATGAGCAGCAGTGAAGTAACCTTGCTAAAGAATCGTTTGGGAAATTTACTGTATAACTTTGTCATAAATACTGTTTTTACATTTGGTCTTTTTTTTTTACTTCCCTCTGCTCTATGATCCTGACAGATGAACCCAACACAGCAAAAAATGCAGGGTAGTGAAAGTGGTCTGGACTCTGTGAAGGAGAGTCATTGTGTCAGAGACGCTGTAGAAGGACAGAGTTCCTGCTCTGTGATCCAGATACACTCCTATTCTCGAGGCAACAGGGACACGGACCTGTGCTTTAGCGTGCATGAAACTGAAATTCTGCAGAAAATAGCCCAATCTCTAGGATTTTTTGTTCAAGCCAAGTTTGCAGTTATCACTTCTTCCTTTACGACCAATTCCTTTGTAACAAACTGCTACAGCCCAATTTTTGCCACAGCACTCGACCTCCCAGTAACAGCAACCGTACAAACCCTCTCGACACAAGATGTAGGGAAACTCATCAAATCAGTCGATCAGGATATTGATTAACTTTATCTGAACATGATACTTTTCTGTTCTCTTCTGAGGTTTTTGTGTGTGGTGTTTGGATCCAGGTGAAGTTCACAGAAATCTGAGGAGGAATGTTATATTTATATTGAACAAAATACACTTTGGTTCCAAAATGGTCACATTGTAACAGATCATATCCACTGATACATATCAATTAATGAGTGTTTGCCTTAAAGTAACCACAGTTCAACTTACACTGCAAAAAATCATTTTGGGTCTTTGGTTCTGGAGATTTTGTAACATAGACATTTGACACTGAAGAGAAAATACAAAACAAGTGTACGGTTAAATTGTTGGTTTAATCCTACAGAGTATGAATGGCAATACAACAACATATTAAAAGATTCAGACCTTCTTGAGATATTCTGTCTGTTTGCTGTTGACAGATTGAAATGTCTTTAAAAGACAGATGAGTGTGTTGAGTGAAGCTGGGAACGTCTTCAAATGTAGGTAAAACACACACAGACTGACAGCTCTGAAATGAGAATAATAATAATTCAGACTTAATTTGTGAAGCACAACTAATCTTTTACAAAACACAAAACAAGCATGAGACAATAGTGTTTCATTTTATGGACGGTTCTCAACATTTTTGCATCATTACCTTCAGACACTGGATCTGATCCTCAGTAATCAGAAGTTTCTCAATCTCTGCTTGTCTTTTTCTGAGTTCTGTCAGCTCTTGATCCAGATGTTTGTAAAGTTCCTCTGCTCGATCTATCTCAGTCTTCTCCTGAGCTCTGATCTGCTCTTTAATCTCAGAGCGTTTCTTCTCAAGAGAGCAGATGAGCTCAGTGAAGACCTTCTCAATGTCCTCCATGGTCTCTAGCGCTGAACTCTGTCAGAGACACAAAGATCTGATCATCCAGACAGGAACAACAACCTAAATATTGTATTTATAACACCAATTTGAATTAAATTGATTATTCCATTATCATAAACGAATATTGCATTCTGACACGCCACCTTTATCTCCTTTAACTCTGAGGATTTTAACATACAAAATCATTAAATAAATAAAAAAATATAAGAAATAATAGAAATATACACCATGCTAATCTCATTTTGTAATCGAGTCATTTAAACAAGTAATTAAAAAATAACTAACTTTGAATAGTATCAACTCAGGAAAAAAATGACAACTACCTGAAATAAAGCATTGATTACCTTTTTACTAGTCCATTCTGAATCCACAGATACCATGTTGTGCTTTTTATGATTGTCTGTCACACACAAACAACAAATACATTGACGATCATCCTGGCAGTAAATCTCCAGAAGTTTCTCAGTTTGTGCTTCATAAACGCCGGAGATTCATAGTGAAGCTGCAGGTGAGTTTGACAGAAAATAATGCCAACATTTTCCTATTTACATGTTGTGATGTGTATAGTTACATCGTGTACTAAGACCGACGGAAAATTAAAAGTTGCAATTTTCTAGACCGATATGGCTAGGGACTATACTCTCATTCCTGCGTAATAATCCAGGAGCTTTGCTGCCGTACCATGGGTGCAGCGGCGCAATGATATTAGTGTATCTTAGTACACGATGTAACTATACACATCACAACATGTTAATAGGAAAATGTTGGCGTTATTTTGTCACTTATTGAGCAGTAGGTTAGCTGGAGCCGTTTACCTCCAGTCTTTGTGCTAAGCTAGGCTAGCGGTGGGTGCGTCAGACAGAGTTATGGCACGCACGGAGATAAAAAAGGTATGTATGGAGTTATCTAACTCTGGGGGATACGGTGAATAAGCTAAAGTCCCAAAAAGTCGCTGTGTTCCTTTAACAACTTGTTCAGCTGATGAAAAGAAAAGAAAAAGTTTTTGTAGACAAAAAGTCCTTAAAATATTTATAGCTGTCAGTCATCAAAATTTCAAGAGTGAAATCCCGCATGAATATGCAGATGGGTCTATGTATTGAAGCGCGTATGTGGCCGCTTATCAAGAATGGAAAAAAAAAGTTTTATTCAAATTCTGAATATATTATAGGCCTATTTTTTTTTTATCGAATAGACAGCACGCAAAGAGTGCTCCCTTTATAATCACTAAAAGCTGTCACTCATTCAATGAACGCTATCTCACACAGTTCCATTATATTAATCATTGAAGCAGACTACACAATGCATCTTATTTACATAATGTCTACACTTTGTTAGAGAGGATTTGCGATCATGCAGATCTCAGCACTGGACAAAAACTCGAGCGGTGAGTGGATTCTAACTTAAACACCTGTGATTGGCTATTGCATTCAAGAAATCAACAAACATGTCTGTGATTGGCTACATTACTCACCGAAGCGAAAACACTTAATTTCAATTGGAAATTAAATCATTTGACGAGCGCAAATACAGATACACACTGGATCTTTTGCCAACTCTTCGCTAATAATATTTCCCTCTTCCCACCCAATCTGGCAACACGGTGAGACTCTCGTCTCTTGCGCCAGTGAACACGGCATAATTAAAGAGATGAGAATTACATCCAAGAGTTATTTATTTTGATTAGATTATGAGAGCATAAAAAAACAATGTGTTCGGATAAATCATTTATAATAAATAGCAATATTCCTTTAAAAATAAGAATGGTCCATTCTTATTTCATAGTGCCAAATTCAATGTTACTTACCGATTGTTTGTAATTATCTGTGAAATTCAGTAACAATTTCTGAGTGAAAATTGCCCCCAAATTGTCAAAAAAAGCTTGACTATTTGTGAATTTATTTATATAAAAGCATAACCCTAAGTTTAACGCTTTACCAAAAGGAACCGAGAAGCACATCTCTTTACTACGGTTTACATACAAGCGTTCTTTAGCTGATTAAGCTGATTTTCAACACAGGCAAATAATAATAACAATAATAATTAATAATAATAAAACATTAGCCTTATATTTATAGGATTTCTTACCTGCTTTTACAGCTAAACAGCTTGTTTCCTCCTGTGTAGATTTGACTCAAACAACAGCAGTATGAACCTGTGATGCTGAATCACAAGTTAAAATGAATTTTTGCTTCATTTAGTGACAAAATCCCCTGTGCATGTGTGAAACCAAAAAAGGTAGTGTAAAAGAGGCAATGTATAAACAGAGAAATTCAGAATCAGAAATTTTTCACAACATACAGTAAGAGTCAAACACCCAGCATCTCCATCAACCCAAAACATACATGTCCTTTCTTTGTTTTCTCATATGCATTTATTTTTCAACTGCTGAATATGAATGTCATAATGAACAGTGACAAAAGAGCAGGTAATTTCACCTTTCACACCAATTTGACTGTAAACGACAACACTAAAAAAAAAAAAAAAAAAAAAAAATCAACACTAGACTCATGACAAATCACAAAGGCATAAAAGAGTGAGAGAACCAGATACAAAACTGCATCATAAAGAGAATGAATTTTGACAGCTTGACTTTATTTTATATTTTAATGTGTTTTTCTTTGTCCACACGTCAAAAAACATTTTCTTTAACAAAAAAATGCTTTCCTGAAAAACGCCCTTAAAACAAGATCGATTCACTGGAAATTATGAAACAAGTAATTTTCAGTAAATATACACAGAATTACGCTAAAGTTAATTAACTCATTGGCAAATTTCTTTTTTTGATGTTAAGTATAAATCTAACAGAAATTACGCTTTGATTTTTTGAGGTTATTATTATTATTAAATATTAATACAATGATATTAAATTCAATATTGTCTAAAAAAAAGTATAAATATCTAATGCAATTTTGCTTTTCAAGTAAATGGATCTTGTTCAAAGGATGTCTAGGAATTTTACGGCAAAACAAGATGTTTTTTTGCAACATGAGGAACTTTTCTATGGCGTTTAGCAGAGCAGCCACAAACTCTCTTCAATTTTTTTGTGCTCCGTGTGCGTGCGTGGGATGGAGGCACAACATGTCCACCAAAAAACAAACTTGTTTTGTGTTACAGTGCAGTGGCTTTTTTTTTGCATAATACTTATTTTTACAAATTTAAATATTTAATTAGTAATTTTGCTGCTGAGTACATATATAAGATTTTATGTGCTAACAACCTACTTTGGCTCCAATGATTGTTACATTCATGTGTTAAGGTCAAATATGGACAGCAAACACACGATAACATGTATAAACGCACAAATATGACACTCTGAGACTAGCACACACTCACCTGCACAGTGTCAAAACGACAAAACACTTTCTTAGACATTTTTCTTTTTTTTTGCATGTCCACGTACATGTGTGCGCACAGTGACAGGTATGTGAATCTATTCATGCTTTTGCACTGCATGGTGTAGCATGGTTCCTGACAGGAAGTTAGTCTCTGTTTGGATCCTCTTCAATTCCTTCCCAGCTTAGAGCTTGAGAAAATCCCCTAAAGCTTTAATCATGGCACACCAACAGGGCGGACAACACCTTCAACGACCTGCCAACACACAAGGAACTAAACTGCTGAAACCACATTCATGATCAATCTGATGTGAAGAGATGTTTGAGATGGAAAGCCAAACTCTGAGGGGGTTAAAGGTGAACTGATGCTTATGTCAATGTAACACACTCCATCTGACTGCCATCTTTAGTCAGGTATGTCACGGCTTTTTAGAAGCAGCATCATTTTAAAGAATATTAAACGAGGGAAAGGGAAGGAGAAGCTTCTTTCTAGACTCCAATGTCATTACCCTGTTTCTCCTAACACCTTCCTTCCAGAACACACACCATTTGACAAGGTGAATAAAACCACATAACTTTCTGTCCATGAGCACTGAGGCACCTCAGGTCAAAGGTTATCCATCAAGCAGGTAGACGACGAACTCGTAGGTGCACATCATGATGGCCGTGTTGGGGATCTGTCTGACCAGGTGTGTGGTGAGTCCTCGGTAAAGAGCTCGATAGCTTTCCTCTCGGATCACTAGGTTGAGACTCTGGAAGAACGCGCGGTACTTGGTACCTTCTTCCCTTAGCCGTGTACGGATTACCTCTGCAGAAGCGAACAGAGAAAAACACAAATACTCAGAATTGGTTTCAAACCATGGGTACAGCATGAGTCTTTTTGTATTGTTTTACTTTATATATAGCATTCAAAAGTCTCTTATTCTCACCAAGGCTGCATTTATTTGATTACAAATATAATAAAAACAGTAATAATGTGAAATATTATTACCATTTAAAATAACTGTTTTCTATTTAAATATATTTTAAAATGTAATTTATTCCAGTGACGCAAAGCTGAATTTTCAGCATCATTACTCCAGTCTTCAGTGTCACATGATCCTTCAGAAATCATTCTAATATGATGATTTGCTGCTCAAGAAACATTTCTTATTATTATCAATGTTGATATAAATCTATCTAATATAATATAAATCTCTGGTGTCCCCAGAATGTGTCTGTGAAGTTTCAGCTCAAAATACCCCAACGATCATTTATTATAGCTTGTCAAATTTGCCCCTATTTGGGTGATAGTAAAAACACAGTTTGTGTGTGTCCCTTTAAATGCAAATGAGCTGCTGGTCAGTTTTTGTGTTTCCCCCTTAAATGCAAATGAGCTATTGGTCCCCGCCCCCTTTCCAGAAGAGGGCAGAGTCCTGGCGAATGTCACGCAGCCTAAATGTAAAAAATTGTCAGGAGCGGTGTTCAGCCTTACATGTTCGAACCGGAGTCGGACAATGATGGACAGACTTTTATAATGAAACTGGACGTTTCTGAATGGTTAGTGGATAAATTTAAGTAGTTGTTGTGGAGTTCATGTTAATCTAAAAATCTTTCAGAAACAACTTTTGTGCATATCCAGCACTGAACTGACCCTTGTTTGTGAAGCAGTCCGGCATTAAATGATTTTCACAAATATATATCACTTTACCGACTTTCTTCGGCACATTTCCTTCATAAATGAAATTCAACCACAGTGTCCTGAGTGGCTCAGATGCCGGGAGTCTATGGAGACTCATATGTTCATTAGTACATCCAATAACAGAACATTTATAATGTTTATGTGGCGCAGACATTGTATATCTCCAGCTGCTACAGCGAGAAAACAGAAATGGCTGAATGTGGCTCAGTCAGGGCGGGATCTATGCTAATAGGGCAGACCATCACCAGTCATGGGCAGAGTTTTTCTTACGTAAGTGTCAGGGCAAATCTGCAACTGGAGAGACTGTTTATGATTTATGGGGAAAAAAAGAGTGTGTGGATTTTGACCATTATAGCATAAACGGTCTCTCCAAACACACTGTGGACACACATCTGTGTTCAAATACATTAATAAAGGGAATTTTTTTTTCATAATAGGTCCCCTTTAAAATGATATAGTGCTCTGATGGGAAAATACACATGCAGCTTGACATGCTCACCGTGTGGATAGGCTATTGATGTGGCGCAGGTCTTGGAGGTTGCGGCTGCCAGCATCATGCCCACGAAGTCAGAAGCGTCCTTGGCTGTGTCCTCATGCTCATCCATGTGCGTTGCTGCTTTAGCCTCTAAAAGACGGCGTTTGATGTTTTCATAGATCACAAAGTGGATCACAGTCTCTGAAATGCCCGCATAGGATGCAGACATGCCGCGGTAAAACCCACGTAGGCCGTCCGTCTGATACACGCGCCGCACACACTCAAACGCATTCATACGACGCTCCCCGCGGTTCCTGTGGAGAACAACACATGCTTTAGTGAGTGAAAAACAATAGGATCAGGAATAAGCACTAGTTCATTTTAAAACCATAATCTCGGGCTAAGGAATCAGTCACTAAGGATATTAATCAAACAATCTACTTCCAACTCACATGCTACATATCTGTTGGCATTTACCTGGCATCCAGTTGTAGACGTGTCTTAATCAACCAAATTGGGTTGGTTGCCGTTATTGCCGTGAACCCTGGAAAGATTAAGATGCAATTTTACTAAGATTAAAATTATGGTTTCTGTGTAGTTCCAAACTAATTTACTGTTGTATGTTGTGCAGCGGACAAGGTTACAGCCAAATGGGAACGAAGAAAAATGGATTCTCAGTCAGCGCCACCTATTGTGCAGGCGTGAATTAGCTGAAGGCAATCAATTGTTTCACGCCAAGTGTGCAAGCTCCGTTCATTTGCGGTTCGCTTAGCTTCATCGATTTGTGCTCAGTGTGAAAGGGCCTTAAAGGTGTAAGAAAACTCTGGCATATGCACTCTGAGAGTGTTAATCTAAATCCTCCTTGGCAAAAGTCCAGGTGAGAAGAGACCAACACACACACACGCTCTCTTCTGGCCATGTGCCACATCTGTGACATTTACTGGCCTGATTCTCAGAGATAAAGCATTAAAACGAAAGGGAAAAGTTGCAATTCAAATCTGCTAGACACATCTACATGTGCATTTAAGCATCAAATAGGTTAATGTGTATAACCAGTCCCTATCTGAGCACATCAGAAACATGGTTGCAAGGTCAAAATATAATGGAAGTTACCTGCGATCCCAGCAGACGTCATGTGCACCTGCGTGGAGTCTGGCTCAAACACACAGTTCAGTTTTTCTTTTGAACTGGAATAGGCTGCAAAGTAGATGGCCCTGAAAACACAACAAGACACACATGAGTAATAACACACAACCCAACCTACTGAACAAAAACAGACTGGTCAGTCTGGTTTTGGGCACTTTGGTCAGTCTGGTTGCAAATCAGATAAACCAGCTGAATACCACCTGGCCAGGCTGGGAGACTAACTTAACCAGCTAACACAAGCAAACCATTCAGGCTGTTTTAAGATGTTATTTGTAGTAGGGAAACTGGTCATTAGCTGGTTCAAACTGGTCATTATCTGGAACAAACCAACCTTATACTAGTTGGAACCTGTTTGGTGACCAGCTTATTTCCAGCTTAGAATAGCTAGAAACCATCTACCGTGTTATAAACACAAAGTTAACTTGATTTTTTAAAAGAATAAATGTAATGCGGCCAAATCTTATAATGCACCATCATTCTTTTTGCACAGCATATATGCTGTCCATTTATGTTTGGAGAAAACATCGGACAGCATGTTATTGTTCAATAAAATACAGAAATCATCTGATTAACTTGCTAACTAAACCAGCTAAGATGAGCAAACCATTTAGGTTGGTTTAAGGCTATGTTTACACTTGCCATTAACATGCGATTACCGTGATCCGATCAAGCAGATCGGATCATCAGTCAATCAGGACATGGCGCGTTTACATTTGTTCACATCAAGTAGTCACTGTATCTGAATAACTGATCGGTTTTCCGCAAAATATTTAAATGAGGTCTGTAATAGGCCTTTATCACGGCGTGTAAAACAACTTTTCGCATTAGCCTCTATCAATTGGCAGCACAGGATTTTTGTGATTTAGTCATATACCTATCTAAAATAGGGTACTTAATCTACCAATTTAAATTTCCCAACATTAATCTTGTATGATGAAACAAAGAAAAATGGTATTGAAGGTAATGTGAAATAAGTTAAAATTTCTTGTCAAAACAGCATCTGTCCATTATTTTCCAACAGCCTTCAGAAAGAGTGGGCGGGGATTTATATGACGTCGACCTGTGAATGCAGATACGGCGGCTAGATTGCATTTACATTACAATGAGATCCAATCACAATGCGTCCTCGACTACCTCCCTACCTCCGGGACCAGGACACACTGATCGGATAACATTCCGATCAGAAACACGTTTACACTTGTCTTTTCAATGTATGTGGACAACATCGGGACACAGGTCGCATGTTAATGCCAAGTGTAAACGCAGCCTAAGATGTTCTTTTCAGCAAAGAAGCTGGTCATTAGCTGGTCCAAGTTGGTCATTATCTGCAAACCATCCTGATAATAGTTTAAGGTGGGTTTTGGAACAAGCTGGCTGGTCAACCAATCAATGACCAGCTAAATTCCAGCTTAGACCAGCTAGAAACCATCTAAGGCCCTGTCCCAAATGGCACACTTCATGTGCACTTTCGGTCTTGTGGACTTACAATGGCCGCTGCGTGCGCATGTCTGTTAAGTCCACAAGACCGCAGGGTGTCCCATTCGTCATTTAAGCTTAAAGAAGGGTGCTCGTGAGCGCCCCCTTTGCGGCTGTTATGCGCCCTCAACGCGCACTTCAGCTGAGACCGCAAGTTCGCGAGCTACGCGGAGGACTTCTGTGAGGACTCAGAGGAAGACCGTGAGGGTTTAGGGTGCCATTTGGGACAGGGCCTAACGTGATCCAAACACAACTATTAAAGCTAAGCATGATTTTTCAAAACAATATATGCAATGCTGCCAAATAGTTTAATGTACCATAGTGTTGTCATGATACTGGAATTTCTAACTTCGATACGATACCTTGAAAAATATTGATATTCGAGTAATCAAATGTTTTCATTGTAAAAACGAATTACAAAATAAAGCTTACAATTAAAGTTACAAAAGTTATTCAGTCAAGAGGAACGAGTGATTTCTTCGTTTTTTGTTCATTAATTAACATGACAGACAGCAGCAGGTTTATTAGGCTGCTGTCACTTTAAGAGCTTATGCATGGATCTAATACACTGTTACACGATGTGCATTCTGTAAACTAGCCTACTTGCGTTCCAAAACTGACTGTATTTATCTGAATACTCGGCAAGACGGGCATTTTGACATTATTCTGTATGTATTTGACCGTTTAAAGGGATAGTTCACCCAAAAATGAAAATGTGATGTTTATCTGCTTACCCCAGGGCATCCAAGATGTAGGTGTCTACAGTAGAACACAAATGAAGATTTTTAACTCCAACCGTTGCGATCTGTCAATCATATAATGCATGTGAATGGGGTCAAATTCTCTGTGCGATCACTTCCGGTTAGTGAGGTCAAAATACACGATATGGCGTATCTCAATGGGATGCAAGCAGCGGAAATAATCTCTCGCACGTATCTCTACGCCATATTGTGTATTTTGACCTCACTTGGTGGTAGTGCTCACGCAGAGAAGGCTGTGGTACATAGATCACATTCATAAAATAAATGATATAAATACTGTTCGGTTTCTTGCACAAATTGATCGTTTCGTGTCTTAACACATCAATGTGTCGTCACGAGCCGCAGGGTTTAATATGGATTCGTATGTGTATGTTTTTTTTACTCTCATAGAATTTAACCCCACTGACATGCATTATATGACTGACAGACCGTAACGGTTGGAGTTAAACATCTTCATTTGTGTTCTACTGAAGAAACAAAGACACCTACATCTTGGATGCCCTGGGGGTAATTTTCATTTTTGGGTGAACTATCCCTTTAAGTGCAATAAGCGACAAAAAAGAAGTCAATTTGGTACTCGCAAGCTGTTTGACGGCTTTATGTGTGCGCCACTTATAGGCTACAGAGTGGGAATAATTTAAGTAATGCAATACAAGTAATATTCCACGCAGCTGGTGTATTAATACTGCAAAAAAGGAGTATTTGAAGTGGAACCGTTTCATATATTTCGGTATCGATCAAAATATTGATATTTTTGACAACACTAATGCAGCATATACCCACCTTTCTGAACACCCATTGGCCAACTATGCCTGTGTAGGCAACTCACAGAAACAATCTGTTCCTCGCAAACCCCCACATGGAATAGCAAATGTTTGCACATGCAGTATCCTGAAGCTGTTAACTGAAGCATGGTGACCACTTCAACATGAAAACACTCTCCACACGCTCAGCAACTAATCTCAAGTTTGATCTCACCTTCCTGTCCATATAACACACACATTTACATAACTTTAAGTAACAGGCCCAGCATCAGTTAGCACCGATTTATCATGCATGCCTCACTGGATGAACACTTTATCCTGAACGTATGCACATAAAACGTCTGTTCATACAGACAGCAAAGGTTAAAACCACCATTTATCATGTCCGCTGATTTATTTAATGGCTCTTTAAGCTGTGCGGTTCTTCTTAGAGCAGTTTGCGGGTTGTTACACCTTGGCTGAATGCTGAGCCCATTTTAACTTCAGTTTATGAGCTTCATTGTTCTAGAAAACCTCAAAAATGCTGGAGTGGCGTAAAAGTGCAGGGCCTGGCTTAATCAACAGGTGTTAAATGATCTCAGACATTTTAATGGCCTGGAAAACACATGCATGTCATCCTTATGTTGATGATAGGTGTGTAACGGTACACAAAACTGACGGTTCGGTACGTACCTCGGTTTTGAAGTCGAGGTTCGGTACAGCAGTTTTACAAAATTGCTTTTTATTTATCTTTATTAAACAGTGGTTTACTGAAAAAATTGTGTCTGTCCTTAAATGAATTCAATTATAACTAAAAGTTCCCTAAAAATAATGCTGTAAACTAGATAGGGAGCCCTTACTTGCACATTACTATAATATTAAAAGACAGAGGCCAAACTATTAGCCTAAATTCAGTTGCTATAATAACACATTGCATGCAAACATGTAAACTTCACATAAGGCAGTTTTTGCATTAACTTCAAAATCTAATTATAAAATTATGTTTTTACTCCAACTCGTTGTTGAAATATAATCATTTATACACAGTGGCTGTCATTTTCATAACAGATTTATTTAAACATAAATTAAACAATCAAGACATCACTAACAGGTTAAGTAGAATATAATGAATATATATGCTAATACAGTGCAAATATTTAGCAAAAGAGTTGATTTCTCTAGTGAACTAACAGCTGTGGACACTGAATGACCCTGAGGTAAATGTAATGCTACGTGACTGTTTACAAGCTGTTTTATTGACGTCTTTCCACCGTTGAAACACTGATTGAGCGATTACACGACATATGATACGTTTCAGTTGTAATGTATCCTCATACCTTCTGATGTTGATTCATGTTTATTCTTTGACTAGGAAGAGATGATCGCGGTCACTCGCGCCGCCTCTTGAACTGACGCGCCTATACAGTGATCAGTCACGTCACATTAAAGAGCATCAAAATGGCATTTATCGTTTGTATTTCGTGATAAAATGAACAGAATACTTAATATGTTCGTGTGAGAACTCGGATTGAAGTATGTTCCGGCGTAAAGCCTACTGTTAACTGTTAAAGATTGCATTCGGAACCGTTCGGTACACAGGTGCACTGTACCAGAAGTCCTGTACCGGTTCGGTACGAATACGTGTACCGTTACACCCCTAGCTGATGATAATTTCATTGAAAATTGCACTGTATTGTTTAGAATTACATTTATTTTAGTATGTACTTTTCAAGCCTTAAAGAGACAGTTCACCAAAAACTGACTCTCTTTCTTCTGTGGAACACAAAAGAAGATATTTAGGATATTTTAGGGAAAAAACACATTTTATTATCTTTTGAGTTCTGCAGAAGAGAAGTCCTACAGAACAACACAAGGGTGAGTAAATGACAGCATTTTCTGTCCTTTTTGAGTGAACTATCCCTTTAATTGGGCGTCAGAAGCCTGTAATTTGCACCCTGCATGGCTGATACGAACATGGTGTGCCTGACCATGGTGTGAATAACCCAAACTGAAAACTGCGTCCATGTGCTTATTCCAAGCCCTGCAAATTGCAGCTTTACCGGTCGAGCAGGGATTGCATCAGTTACACTGCAGTCTAAATGACAGTGTAGAGATCAGGATTACACACTCTTACTGTACATGCTTTGTTTCACATACTCTAGCTGACATGGAGATGTTTTGATCAGCCTGTTTAACTGAATGGATTAACACTCACCGTGAAGGAGCCACTCCGATTAGATTGGGTCCCAGGCCCCGGAATAAAGAACGAGGCCCTTCCTTCTCAATAATTAACCTGAGACAGACAGAGAGAGAAAAACATCAACAGAAGCGCAAGACAAACATACCAAAATGACATTTTTGTACTGAATGGCTTTATGAACACTATAAACAAAGTCTGGTGTTGGTAAAACATGGTTCCTGAGAATTGTTTGGGGGCTGAGGTGGAACATATATCTCATATTTTACTCCAAAATCAATAGAAAACATTTCATTTTAAATGAATCCTATTTTGAGGACACTTAATACTTGTTTTTCATTGCGATATTTTCATAAGTAATTCAAACAAATTGATAACCAAATTATCATGAAAAAAAAAATCATTTAAAGATGATGATGGATTATTTTATTTTTTTTATCCAGAAAGCAGGGCTCCAGACCAATTTTTTTTTTTACTATGAGCACTGTAGCCCCTTAAGGCCCGTTCACACAGAGGACGATAACTATAAAGATAACGATAAAGATATAGTTAACAACTTTTTTCTCAGTATTGCGAGTTTATTTCTCACAATTGCGAGAAAAAGGTCAGAATAGCACGAAAAAAAGTCAGAATTGTCAGATAAATGGTTGCAATTACCTTTCTTTTTATTTTATTCAGTGGTGGAAACAAGCCTCCATTGTAGAGGGCCTGGCTCTGGTGAGAAAACTGCATCAGTGGTTTGTTTTACCATTTTTGACTGAGCTGTGATGTTATACACAAGCTCAGTCACGATGTTAGACATTAAGACACACCGGCGACTCATGACCCGCGCAGTTGACTACACACTCCCGGACCCTCCCCCTCTCACACACATAGGCCTACACTAGTGGACTTGCTCCCTACTCATCTTTTAACATAATTTTTTTTTTTTATCCAAATTTGAGGGACACACATGCACAAATGCACACGACAAAAATGCTTGCACCATTTAAAAAAATGGTCACAAAATGCGGCCATTTGGTCGCAGTCTGGAGCCATAAGAGAATTAATTGGGATGAATTGTATTACAGCTGTATTACAGTAATGGGGGGGGAGTGCTTAATTAGAATTAAAATGTCTGTCACAATATCAAATAAATCTTAATGGCCCTATAAGCAGGCCACAAGATGTTTTGGAACAAAATTTCACTATACAAATAAATTAAAATGAATTATTTTTGGAGTGAAATATACCTCAAACATTTCTTTCTGAGAATTACTCAAATATTTTTGTTTAATCCAATAAGACACACCTCTGAGGAACATGTTCAAACAAAGAAATTCCTTGAAGACACGTGCAAACACTTCTTTTCAAAAGGGTGTGAGAAATTCTTGTCATCATATACATACTGTATTAAGAAAAGTCATGAAATAGAAAAAAAATGAGATCACATTAAGCATGGCCCAGATCTGGTCTTGCTAAATGCATTTTATTTATATCCCATCTTGGATGACTTACTGCTCCATCTAATATTTTACCCCGGTTGTTCTCAACTGGTGGGTTGTGGCAAAAAAATGGGCCAAATTTCCAATAAGGTTATGGACATCAGGCAAAAAAAAAAAAAACAATGCTAAAAGGATATAATAAAATGCAACTACCCATGTAACTGGGCGCAATTGGGCATAGTTGGGATAGCGAAATAAAAAAACAAACAAAAAAAGTGGCTAAAATGCTTTCATTCCAAGGCCATGTGTCCAGTCAAAGTCTATAGTACTTCAAGGCAATTTTAGTTGTCAAAAAGCCAAAATAGACAGATGCCAACATGGACAAGTTGCTTAACAAGCCATAAACCATGACGAAGTGTATATGATGTCAGAATAATTTACTCACTCTATTACTTTAATAAACGAGACCAAAGTATCTCTACATGTCTTTGTGCTTAATGTTTTAGTAACTTTCTGTGAGGTATAACTCCAGTTAAACTGAGAGGACAAGGGGCCCATTCTCAGAACCAGTCAGTCAGACACACACACACACACACTTCATCCAAGAGCCAAGCGCCAGGACACAGTGTTTAGTGTGAGGGCAGTGATTGGTTGGGTAAGAGGGAGTGGAAACCACTGACAACAGTTTCATTATAAAGAAAACAGAAAGAAAGAGGCAAAGAGAGAGAATTATAGACTTTATGCAATATGTGCTGTGTGTAAACTCTGTAGTTCTGTATATGTAATGTATATGTTACATACATAGAACGGACCATGACAGAACTAAAATAAACAAATTCCTAGATGCCAAACCAACGGGTGCCTATTTCGTCTTGTCTTCTGACTTTATTTAGTCACATTTGGTGGGGTAGTGAAGAAATATGACCACATTTTTGGAAAGAGACAACAGAAAGAGGGCGTCTCCTCTGGCACTCGGTTTTAGGCCCACAAACCATAGAGCAAATGTTTACAAAACACTGAGCTAATGCAACGCAGACTCAACGTTCTCACAACGCAGATGTAACATTCACACTATTCCAGTACAGGGTGTTGCCTGTATCCAGAACTAAAACCGACATGTTAAATCAGATGTGTAAACACTCTCGTCTTTACTAAAACTCACAAATATATTGCTCAGACTTTGGGTTTGTGGGTACTGAAGGATAATCGGTTTTCTGATATGAAATGGACAAACCTGCGTCCTTATGCAATTAAATAGATATACACATACCCGGTGCTATTGAATAATATATTCATGTACCACATTATGGTACTCCACTGCAATTCAAAGAATATCATGGTATTACCATGGTTCATGTCCACAGAACATGGTAATTTCATGGTAATTTTTTGTTAGTGTGTAGAATTAAAGAAGAAAATGTGTACATATGCACTACAGAAACTGCAAAAGGGTTTAACTTGTTGACATGCGTACCTGAGGCAGTGAAGGGGCCCTGGAGGGGCCACACGTGCCACGCTGGCTCCATCAACTGTGCAAATGCAGAGCGTTACTGAGGAAGACTGAAGCCTCGTCTTCACCACCTCTAACGGACACGTCAAGATCGCACCCACCGTGCCTCCACATCTGAGAGAAACAGAGAACGAAAGACAGACACACAGTGAAAAAAGAGAGATTTCTTTTCTGCACAGAAAATCATAAGAATCAAAATAGCCAAATTCTACCAATAACAGTTGAAAGTTTGACCACACAATGTGGGTCAGTCATGCAATAACTTCTTATTTGAAAGGCACATGACTTCAGTCAAGCATCACAACACAGATTTAGAGGAAACGAGGGCGATAGAATTTCAACTCTAATGTGAAAGGTGAGTTGCCCTTAACCGTCTCCACAAATTGCGCTCGTGCCGGGAGATGTGGGTCAGCAAACACAGTAACCCAAACCATCCCTCACATGCCGGGAACAACCTGATATCAGTATTTTTCCGATAGAAAAACGGCATCCGTGTGAGGTGTGATACATGTGATACGAATCTAAAACTACAGCTACAGAAATGTTGCGGAACAGTTTATAAGACAGAGATAATAAACCAAACAAAGGTGCAATTTGATAAAAAGTTATCATATAATAATACTGGTACTTTTGATTGTCATTCTCATACCAAAACAATGTAAGATACTTACATTTTTTTTTTAAAAACCCAAGCGGCAACCTCCCCCAGTTTCTCTTAAAGCCAATACGGAAGTGACTTAAACTGCAATTCATTGACTGGCCGCTAGAGAAAGGCTCCAGAAGGGAGCAGAATCTCATTGAGCTCCATGTTAAAATGCCCAACTTTACATGCCTCTTTGCCCATTTTCTGTAATCCGGGAGTGACGCGCGGTGATGCGCTGCTAAGGTGGCAACGGCCAGCTCGACCCTACTTTACACTTCAAAACTGCTCTTCAGAATCCTATGGGTGACGTCACGGACACTATGTCCATATTTTTTTTTACAGTCTATGAAAATACCATGGATTGCCATCATGTGCAGTTACAACATGAGTATATACAAAAAGATGCAATAAAAGGCTAGTTCTTTGACAGAATCACGTACTGTAGAGAGAGCAATACTGAGTGCCAGTCAATAGTCCTATTTCAAACACAGTGCCAGTTTATCTGAGGACAGATATATTTATAGCATATGCTACAATCACTATATGAGAATATCAATGCCAGGCAGGACGATATCCTCATGCCAGTTCAGCAAAACACACCGTAACAGATCAGTTCCTGAAAACTACAATTGCCACTTATAAAAAAACATTTCTTGCTTTTAAAGTATGGCCAAATTCAAGTATGGCCAAGTTGAGAATAAAGATTTAAAACTGTCTATTTGAATGTTTCTTTTGAATGTCTGGAAATATTTTAAAGAAATAGAACACAAATATCTTGCGGTTTCCCACTCTAAATAGGCCTAGACTGTAATATAAACATCAGTGTGGCTGAATTCAGGATCTCTTGGGATGATGGTGCTAAATTATGCATATAGTCTGCAAACCACAACAGGTTGTTTATATTTAGGCATGTTTGTACTTGTTGATTTTCTGTCTGTTTCAGAATCAAGCTGAGTGTCTCATATATCTGTGAGTGAAGTGAAGGTTGTGTTGAAAGGCATTTTGAAAACGTCATTTTCAGAGTCATTATCAGCCCTGAATGACATTACGACAGCGGTCAGCGGTTACATCAGTTTTATTCTTCCTGTAAAAATGCAACCTTTATCGGCAGTGTGGAGCAATCGGACCTCCTTTACTATGTGTATGTACAGTATGTGTGAGCATGTATGTATATATGGAATGTAAACATTTTATTAATATAAACTATAGTTAAACATATGTTTAAAGATTCATCAAGTGTCCTGAAAAAAAGTGTATTTTTGAATATTGTGTGTGATGTATAATGACATTTTACAGTTTTTAAAAAAACATTTGTATAAGATTTTAACCCACGAAATTAACTAGCACTTAATTAACAATAACATTTTAGTTTAGGGTCCAATTCTTACCATTAACAAATTGCTTACTAGCTTACTGCATATTTCTAGGATATTAGCTGTTTATTAGTAATTATAAAGCATACATTAATGCCTTATTCTGCATGACCTTATTCCATATCCCTTAATCCTACCAATACCTAAACTTAACAACTACTTTACTAACTAATAATAAGCAGTAATTAGGAGTTTATTGAGGCGAAATTCCTATTTAATATTTAGTTAATAGTGAGAATTAGACCCTAATCTAAAGTGTGACCTAATTACCATCACAGAAATAGATTGTTTCTGAATTAAAATACTAAATATTGACTCATTTGGTAAATTATGATTTACCAAAATCAGAACTGATCTTCAAACTCTCAATCTGTCGTCCATGGCGGATTTGCCATCGCCTCTCATTTCCATCATAACCAAACAAAAACTTGCTTGTTTTCTAAAATGGTTGGTGTGATGGTAATAAACCACACATACATATCAAATTAACAGACTTTCCCTAATTTTAACACTTGAAAGGGGAAGTTAGGAAGTCCTGGCACAACTCTAACACACAAAACAAACTTAACTGTCTAAAAAAAAGAAAGAAAAAGTAATTTATAAGACACAATGGCTGTTTTTAAAAGAATTTTTGTAAAAAAAAAATAAAAATAATAAATAACAACAATTTATATTATATAATAGTAATGTATCTTATATAATAGTAATTTAACAGTACATATACTGTTAAATAATGTTAATTTTATAAATAAATTAAAAGAATGAACTATTGTTACAGCTATTACTACAAAGAAGACTCCAGTTATGTTTTAATCGATATGTTTGTGTAACTGTTGAGTAAAGCTGTCTTACCCTCCAGCGAACAGATGCATTAGTGTGTCTCTCTGGCTCATCTCGGCTCATGCTCTCCGGGATCCACCGGACTGGGCAGCAGTGTCAAAGTCCGTGTCCGTGTGGAGCTCATGCGGGTGGGCGTGAGACCAGCGGTCGCTACTAGCCACTGTATTCGACCTCAAAGCGTCTCAGCGCGGCTTCGCCTCCAGCAAACCCCGCTGATCAATCCACGGTCAGCGCTTCTTCGATAGATGGTCTGTGTGAGTGAGTCTGTGGTGAAGAGGTGACTACATATCACTGATCTGGGTCAAAATCCAACTGGCAGGTCAGAGCAGAGGGGAGAAAAACGTGCACGTTTGCCCAGTACGCAGTCCACCTTCTTCGTGTACACTCACTTCTGCGACGCAAACGCGCTCACAGTTCACTCTGTCGATCGACCAATCAGCGGGCGCAAAACAGAAACGTCTATTGGTCGAGCTCAGTTCGCGTCACCAGAGCCCGCCTCCATTAAACTCCTGTCACGTGATCACTGCCCTTTCACATACAAATGACATTCACAGTTTAAGATAGTCAAATTCAACATAATTAAAGTAACTAAACGTTTATTTTATACCTAGTTTTCAAATATTGTTCTTAATTCACTCTCATTATTTCAACATATATATTAATATTAATAAAACACCTCTCAATAACTAGCATTTGCACTCCTCAATCCCAGACAGTGCTTATTTTTCCTTTAATTTTTCTTCTTTCCCTTGGATGATGCAGTAGGCTGTATGTCAGGTAGGCCTATCTTTTTAGGGAAAATAACTTAAACTTAAAGGGATAGTTCACCCCCAAAAAATGAAAATTAGCCCATGATTTACTCACCCTCAAGTCATAGGTGTATATGACATTCTTCTTTCAGACGAATACAATCAGAGTTATATTAAAAAAGTCCTGGCTCTTCCAAGCTTTATAATGGCAGTGGATGTTGCTTAGTTTTTGAAGTCCATAAAAGTGCATCTATCCATCATATAACTGCTCCACACGGCTACGGGCGGTTAATAAAGGCCTTCTGAAGTGATGTGTTTGTGTAAGAAAAATATCCATATTTAAAACTTTTTTTAAAATATCTAGCTTCCGCCAGATCGGAAAAAAATGTAACTGGTGTGCAATGTTGTCGTAGCGTAAGAATTTTAACCTGCGAGTGGCCCTATACTTTTTCCGTAAGGTGAATACGGAAGGCGATCTGGTGGAAGCTAGATAATTTACTTTATAAAGTTTTAAATATGGATATTTTTCTTACACAAACACATCGATTCGCTTCAGAAGGCCTTTATTAACCCCCGGAGCCGTGTGGATATATTTTATGATGGATGGATGCACTTTTATGGACTTCAAAAACGAAGCAACAATTCACTGCCATTATAAAGCTTGGAAGAGCCAGGACTTTTTTAATATTACTCAGATTGTATTTGTCTGAAAGAAGAATGTCATATACACCTAGGATGGCTTGAGGGTGATGGGCTAATTTTCATTTTTGGGTGAACTATCCCTTTAAATAAGGAATGTCATTTTAAGTTGATTTCCTACAGTTTATTTTGGCATCTGCAAAAAATCTTAAGCTGTTCTTTGAGAGCAAACAATAACTTTGTGCACAAAACACACTCTTTTGTTGACATTGTATGTCCTCCAAAACAAATTAAAAGCACAGTTTACTCTTTCCCTGGAAAGCTTACTGAAAATGGTCATTAAATCATAATTAAATATTTGTAATTATTTTAGTGTAAATGTGGAATTGCATCTGAACCGTACTGTAAAAAATAGTAAACGGGCATATAAAGGAGAATTATTGCGGCGATGGTTTGTGAATGGTTTTGTAGGTCATCGTTTTATCAAATTGATAAAGTCCTTCCCTTACGAAAAATAACCATGGTTTTATTATAGTAAAAGTGTAGTAACCATGTTTTTTTTGGCTAATTGATTACCATTTATATAACCACGCTTTTACCACCAATACCATGGTTAAACTATAGTTAGAGTAGCAAAACCATGGTTAATTTGTGGTTACCATGGTTTAACTACAATAACCATGTTTTTTTTGTAGTAAAACCATGGTTCATTTTCGTAAGGGTTGTCTTCAAAATAAAGACAAAACTTAGTTCCTACCCTTAAAGGAAATTATCAATAAACTATTAACACTAACAATTGTCAGATATCTGTAAAATACAATGAACAAACTTACATTCAAACAAAATAATCAGCTGGAATCAACAGAGACATTTGCAGCTATACCATTTGTGTGTGTGTGTGTGTGTGTGTGTGTTCAAGAGATAAAGAAACCAAGGATGAGATGAAGACACAGCAGTCTGTAATAGGGTGCTTCAGAATACAGTGGCTTTTTGAACGGTGTGTCCTATGTAAACAGGCAGATCTATATTTACAGTGATTCAGTCTTTTGGGTGTATGTGTGGCTTTAAGTGAATAAGTCATATGAGTCAGTGTGTCAAACATGCTTTAACTTGCAAATCTGCCAAAGACTCTAAGCATGTGTGTGTATGCAAGGGTGGAAACCACTAGGCCTTTTTTCTTTACGGAAGAATGGTTAATTAGTGTAGTTCACTAAATTTTCAAATAAATATCCAAATAAATGTAATTACTAAACTAAATTAACTATGTCAACTACATTACTTGAATATACTGTATATGATAATTGAAATGACACACACCGACACAAAATGTGTTGCAGGTTTGTTCTGATAGCACGAAAATACAATGGTAAATGCAAATACACAGTGCAACTAACCATGAAATTGTGCATACTTAAATTGTGCAAAATAAACAGGCTTACTATTATTACTAATATACTTTAAATGGGAAGAGTAAATATGTGTTCATCTTCAAGGATAAACATGGTTTGTTGACCTGTGGTCGGCACTGCCACAAACACCATCCAAATTTAAGAGACATTGGAAACCTGAGCCACATCTGGGTCTTGAGGAAAACCAAAACCCCTGTGGTAGATCATTGATAGTTTTCAGATCAAAGTGCACAAGGTCACAACACACACACACACACACACACACACACACACACACACACACACACACACACACACACATTTTGGGTTTTCATGTTTTATGGGGACTTTCCATAGACATAATGGTTTTTATACTGTATAAACTGTATATTTTATCCCCCTACACTAACCTTACCCCTAAACCTACCCATCATAGGAAACATTCTGCATTTTTACATTTTCAAAAAACATCACTTAGTATGAATTATAAGCTGTTTTCCTCATGGGGACCAAAAAATGTCCACAAGGACAAGGATTTCGGATATTGCCATCTTTGTGGGGACATTTTGCCCCCATAACGTAGGGTTTACCAGGCCACACACACACACTGGTTTTAATGTCTGGTTCACTATCTTTGTGGGGACTCTCCATAGACGTAATGGTTTTTATACTGTAACTATATATTATCTCCCCTTACACTAACTTTACCCCATACCCATCACACAAAACTTTCTGCATTTTTACATTGTCAAAAAAAACTAATTCTGTATGATTTATAAGCTTGTTTCCTCATGGGGACCTCAATTTAGGTCGGTGACACGAGTCCCCATGAGTCCCCCAACCTGTGCATTCAGGTTGAAGTCATCACCGGGATAGAAAAACATGAACACACACACACACACACACAGACACACACACACACACACACACACACACACACACACACACACACACACACACACACACACACACACACACACACACACTTGTTTATATAGTACTGAGGACATCTCATATACTTATCTATTGTTTTCATAGCAGGTTATAGCATGATCTTCTCTTTCCCTTTGCTCTACTCCTAAACCTAACCATAATTTTTCTTCTTCTTCTTTTAATCAAATAGGCCTGCATAATATGTCATCACGAATTGATTTTTATAATGTATCACTATATTAGTGAGGAAATTAGACCCTCACTACATCAAAATCTATACACACATTCAAGGCACAGACAGATAGATAGATAGATAGATAGATAGATAGATAGATAGATAGATAGACAGACATACAGACAGACAGACAGACAGACAGACAGACAGATAGATAGACAGATAGATAGATATATAGACAGATAGATAGATAGATAGATAGATAGATAGATAGATAGATAGATAGATAGATAGATAGATAGATAGATAGATAGATAGATAGATAGATAGATAGATAGATAGATAGACAGATATATAGACAGACAGATAGATAGATAGATAGATAGATAGATAGACAGACAGACAGACAGACAGACAGACAGACAGACAGACAGACAGACAGACAGACAGACAGACAGATAGATAGACAGATAGATAGATATATAGACAGATAGATAGATAGATAGATAGATAGATAGATAGATAGATAGATAGATAGATAGATAGACAGATATATAGACAGACAGATAGATAGATAGATAGATAGATAGACAGACAGACAGACAGACAGACAGACAGACAGACAGACAGACAGATAGATAGATAGATAGATAGATAGATAGATAGATAGATAGATAGATAGATAGACATACAGACAGATAGACAGACAGACAGACAGACAGACAGACAGATAGATAGATAGATAGATAGATAGATAGATAGATAGATAGATAGATAGATAGATAGATAGATAGATATATAGACAGACAGACAGATAGATAGATAGATAGATAGATAGATAGATAGATAGATAGACAGACAGACAGACAGACAGACAGACAGACAGATAGACAGATAGATAGATAGATAGATAGATAGATAGACATACAGACAGATAGACAGACAGACAGACAGACAGACAGATAGATAGATAGATAGATAGATAGATAGATAGATAGATAGATAGATAGATAGATAGATAGATAGACAGACAGACAGATAGATAGATAGATAGATAGATAGATAGATAGATAGATAGATAGATAGATAGATAGATAGATAGACAGATATATAGACAGACAGACAGATAGATAGATAGATAGATAGATAGATAGATAGATAGATAGATAGATAGATAGACAGACAGACAGACAGACAGACAGACAGACAGATAGACAGATAGATAGATAGATAGATAGATAGATAGATAGACATACAGACAGATAGACAGACAGACAGACAGACAGACAGACAGACAGACAGATAGATAGATAGATAGATAGATAGATAGATAGATAGATAGATAGATAGATAGACAGACAGACAGACAGACAGACAGACAGACAGACAGACAGACAGACAGACAGATAGATAGATAGATAGATAGATAGATAGATAGATAGATAGATAGATAGATAGACAGATATATAGACAGACAGATAGATAAAAGACACTCTACACTTCTCATCAGAGCTATTTATAAAACAAAGTCCCTCAGGTGGTAAACATTATGGAGTGCTAAAAACATTCATACTGGTAGCCGGTGGTGCCCTTGTGCAAGAAAGTACAAGACTCATAGAAATAATAATACTTTATGCGATTACAAGAAATCCCTTATATGGACAAAGGCATCCAGCTATCACTGTAGCTGAATATAAACAAAGTATTTTTCGAAGTCAGATAGAAACATTTTGAATGAAGAAGAAATAAAGATGGTAAGAATATGGTTTATGTGTGTTTTTTAAGCCATTTCGGGGTTTTTATAAGAATGTGACTTAATGCAATGCTAATCGACATAGATATGGTACTTGGCCTACACCAGGGGTTTTCAAACTGGGGTCCGGGGACCCCCAGGGGTCCTACAGAAGGTTCTAAGGGGTCCCCAGAAAATTTCAGGGAATAAAAAGACAAAGCAAAAATGGTTAAATTGTGAACATTCTAACTGAATTTAAGAATTGTATATGTTTGTTTTGTATCTTTCTAGTTTTTCTCACTATAGAAAATACCCCTTTATCTCGCTCACTAGGGTTGTAAGGCTGCTTACATACATTTATTGTGAAAGTTGCTTATACAAATAATTTTTTATTGAAAATGTTCTTCTTCAGGTTTATACATTTAACATTAAGTATAGTCAATTTAAGTTTGGAAACAATATGTTGTATTTATAATGTCACACTTACTATTTATCTAACAGTTTAAATGTTTTTTCGTACATAAAAAAAGTGTGATCCTGGACCACAAAACCAGTCATAAGTCACACGGGTATATTTGTGGCAATAGCCAACAATACATTGCATGGGTCAAAATGATTAATTAGTCTTTTATGTCAAAAATCATTAGGATATTAAGTAAAAATCATGTTCCATGAAGATATATGTATAAATCTTTATTTTTTTTTAAATTGACCCTTATGACTGGCTTTGTGGTCCAGGGTCACATATATAGATGGATTTTAGGAAGGGGGTCCCTCATAAAAGGTTTATCATATTTGGGGGTCCTTGTCATCATTTGAAACCCCCTGGCCTACACGACAGCCAGTATGAATGATAACCAGGGCCGATACCATATCATGTTTATGTCAAAGAACCATATAGTGTGACAAAGTACCATATGATGCCATCACATATCATGGTATAGCCCAGGGGTTTTCAAACTGGGGTCCCCGCAAGAGATCCGTGGAAAAAAAATCGAAAATAATAAAGCAATAAATTAAATCGAATTAATAAAAAAATGTGATTAAAATAAAAAATATTAGTTAGTTATTAATCTATTAAATACATTAAATTAGATTTATAAATTAGAAAAATATATTCATATAAATAAATAAAAATTGATTAAAATGAAATAAATAAACAATAAATAAATTATATAATATATATATATATAACAATACATTACTAAATTGAGTAGAACAAAATATATAATAATGTAACTGAAACTAATTTTAGACTTGTGTATAAATGTGTTTATAAATGACTGATGCCTTATACATTTTAGGGTGGGGGTCCCTCACACAGGGATGATCATATTTGGGGGTGGCATCTAAAAGATTAAAAAAAAAGCTCTGGTATAGCCTATAACTTTGACCACCTTTGACCATCTATGACCAGCAGAGGGAGCAGTAAAACGCAACAATAATGTCTGACACACCTCACACACTCGATTTATATTGTTAGAGGAGCCGCAGAAAGGCTCACAGAAGGGCTGAGTCTGGACAGATGGATTATCGTTCGGATCGACTGCTCTGAACGGAATATCTCGGCTCTGCTCGGTCAGGTAAAGCGGGTTCCCTCTTCTCGTGTCGTGACGCGTGTGTACGTGTGTTTGATCTGCTGGTCTTACTGAACGCGCAGATTCAGTCCTTAAGCACTTTCCCCATACGCATTCTTCCCATTTTCCTTTTGCGCGATTTCTCGTTTAAGATCATAAACTGATCATCTTAACTCCCATGCACGACAAATGGACATTATTTAAAGGGGAACAGTATTGTTCATGCACTGTGCGGAGTTTAACACTTTCAGACAGACATTTAATGCGTTATTAAAAACGAGCTGTCATCTGCAACTTTCCATACACTTCAGTGCCAAATAACAGGGGCTTTGTTTCTTCAATATCAAGATTTCAGGTTAAGCTGAACGTGTGTATAGCATATAGCCTGTATAATATTTAGAAAAATCCTGTAATTTAGTAAAAATGTAGATTAAAACATAAGTGCCAAGTTAGGAAATGCCACATTTGAATTGTTGTTGGGTGCATACATTTAAAAACAAAACAAACAATAATTTATGTATATTTTTTTTTTAAAAAAGTGGTATAATCAAGAAGGCATTAATCTTTAATGGCATATATTTTTAAGGTGTAAAAAAAATATGAATTTGAGTCACGAATATCATCTGAACAAAGCATGTCTTTTTACAAAATGAACTTGAGACACTGTAATGAGGGCCTTCAAGAGTGTGTTTTATATTTTTCTTGGTTCCCTTTATTTCAGAAAAGGGTGTATTCAAGTCATTCTCTGCATTTGCGTTTTAGCCTTCACAAGTATTTAAATAATGAAATACAACTTCTGAAAGTATGAATATTTAATGTCCTCTCTTCTTTAAAAGGAGATCATAAAACTGCATAAATAATAATAACACAAAAGTTAAACTAGTTTTAGATGGAGTATGGCATGTTAAGAGACAATGCAATGCTTGTCATTTATAGTCACAGGGGTTTGCAGTTTTACTGATAGAACACACACACACACACACACACACACACACATAAAAAAGGTGATAAATTCTAGCTGCAGCTGAAAACTTGTAACACTTTGCATATTTGTTTTCATGTCCGCTGTGGAGGAGTGAAGGATATAGTCAAGGAAATGTGGCCTCTCGTGGTTTTTAAACATCTGCTCAGTTTATCAGCTGTGCATGTTTGTGTGTGCACTCCAGATTTGGTCAGAAAGCTTGTAGGAACCAATTTAAAGGCACAGCTATTATCTGTATTTAGAGTTAATAACAGTTTCTTCTTCTGTGCGACTGGGGTAAATTACACGTTTCTTGCTGGTGCTGTAGGGCTGTCAGTTTGTGCTTCAACAGACTTTTGTTGTGTGACTTCATGGAGTGTTTTTGCTGCAATACGTCTAAAAAAGGGAAACCAGCACTGTGGGGGTTTCATTACTGTTTGTTTTGAGTCCTTGTAACATCTCAGACTTGTTGAATGCCTTTTGTTAAGCAATGCAACTCATGTTGTGTGCACTATTAAGTTTCTGTTGCTCTTGATTTCCCAGGGGACAGTAAGGAAGCTGTGCATGTATGGCTGATGGACTGGTGTCCGAACCAATCACAGGACAATGCTGGCACGGAGCCGTTTCATCCTGGTGCTGGTGGTGGGTGCGCTGCTGGCGGTGCTGAGTTTCAGCTTGCAGTATTGTAAGTGTGTAAACCACAATGAATGATTTCAGTCACGTTTCCTCTGTATGAATTTACCGCTATTCATACATACTCTAAGGGTTCCCTGGGGACTGCGCTGTATGTATGTTTAGAGAGTCAGGTGGAAATATAACCTCCGCTGGATTGTATTTACATTCTTGGTATGTGTGTGTGTATTGTAATTCCAGTGGGAATATGGTCTCAATTAGAGCGCATTCACCACACTAAACAAAGGCATTTCCCTTGAAGACTTGCTATATAACGGCTTGTTCTCTGTTTCAGTAGAACACAGTTTTAAGGATTAAGGATAATCAAAGGATAATAATTTTTTCAATTGACTACAGATGAAAAAATGCAAATCATTAGAGAACAAAACATTAGAGCTCACTCCCGCCAAAACACATGTGATATTTTATCCCGCTCCTGCCCAAAATGTTCACGCTTTGTCCCATTGCCACCCGCGAAAGCCGGTAGGAAGAGGTCTACCCAGATTTTTCAGTCCCTGTCCAGTTAGATTCTGTCTCCTTTCGATGTCTATAGGATATTTTTTCCAACTTCCACACACGCACAACGCTTCAGATCTCCAGGTCTTATTATTTTATTATTTTATTTTGCAGGAGCCCATGAGTCATTTCTTTCTCCCGCTTCCCACGCACATATAAGTATCTTCCCTCCCTCATCTGCACTCAGGAATTCAAACTCTGTCACACACGTCACACTCTGTTGCGTCAGGGCTATATACTGCTATTAAACAGTACAGTGGCAGCACTATGGAAATTCGATGATACTTTGGTTGAATACCATGGTACTACCATGTCAGAAACCCTATGAAAGTATCATACAAGGCGCCCATGAACACACTCAATATTCTGATTTTTGCTCAATCAATATGAGTTTTTTTCAGTTACAAATTCTTACCATTATGGAATGGTGTATGTCCAACAAACATTTTGTTATGTACTTATAAGTGTACACTCAACACAAAACATTTATGCAACAGCTTGCATACTTTTTTATTTTTTGAGTTATGACAACTTTGAGTGAATTTACATTGAACCAATAAGCTACATTGAGTTATAGGAACTTAATAATTTGTAGCATAAAGACAAATTTGTAAGTTGATTACTCAAAAAAATTAAGTCACTCCGACTAGAGTTGTAGGCCTGGAATCTATTTCAGTTCAAATCAACAGCTATCATAGCACGTGCTAACATAACTTATTTAACATGTATATTTAATAAACAAGTTAGATATTACTTGTCACTGGCATTAGCTCGGTCATTGCGTATAGAGTCAATGTAGTGTTTAGCTTCATGTATCTACTCTTCAGCACAATGGTAACCACAAAAACTTCAACATTTCAACTCTTTTAAATGTCAAACATAACAGCATTAAACACTAACAGGTCTTTCCCTTCACTAAAACAAATAAATTAACACTTAATTTCAACATTTATTCTCCTCATCCATTCCTATGCAAAGCATGCTGGGAACTAGAAATCCACTGCCTAATTTCCAAAGTTATCAAGACAATTTAATTGTTACCACAACCTAATTTTTTAAAAAGCCAATTAACACAGAAATTTGAGTTTAAATTACAGACAATATTAAGTTGATGTAATGATCAACATTATTATGTCAACAGAACTTCAAAGGTTAAATTAAAACGATAAATTAGAATTTTTAACTTGCAACCATGCATTTATTTAAGTAGTGGTAACAGGTCCCCTGAATTACTTTTTAGAGTGTAATTTAGCATTCTGGGAACCACTTATCTTAGATAGCAAGATCTGAAAAAGTTTGTGGCAGTAGCTTCCGCTGTATAGAAGAAAGCATTAGATTAAATGAAATGACTTTTGCTTGTAAAATATCTAGCTTCCGGCAGACCACCTTCCGTATTCAATTTACAAATAAAGTGTAGCGCCTCTCGCAGTTCAAAACGCTTACACTACGTCCGATGTCATCGTCGCGCCAGTTACGTTTTTTTCGTAAGTTGAATACAGAGAAGGTCCGCCGGAATCTAGATATTTTACTTTATAACGTGTTAAATATGGATATTTTTCTTACACAAACCCATCTATTCGCTTCAGAAGGCCTTTATTAACCCCCCGGAGCCGTGTGGAGTACTTTTATAATGGATGGATGCACTTTTTTGGGCTGCCATTCACTGCCAGTATAATGCTTGGAAGAGCCAGGACATTTTTTAATATAACTCTGATTCTATTAGTCTGAAAGAAGAATGTCATATACACCTAGGATGACTTGAGGGTTAGAAAAATCATGCGGTAATTTAAATTTTTGGGTGAACTATCCCTTTAAATCTGCAATGAAGTGGAAGTAGCGACAAATATTTTCTTATATATTATGACATACATCCAGGTGTAACGGATTATTGGAAAAAGAAAAAAAATGTAGGACAAGGACTTGGTTATATGCATCGGTTGCTGATTGGGGTTAAAACAGACTAAATGAATGGAGAAGTCCTGCACGCATCACCAGAGAGACGTTTTCATCGAAGGGTCCAGTTATGACATTCTGATTAACTTTTTTCCCCCACCATTGATGAAATGTTCCGTCATTTATGACACAATACTTCCCCGCCATTGACGGAATTTTCCGGCAATCCATGTTTTCACTGTTATTACGGTAGGGATACGCAATTACGCGTCATCTGAAAGTAGAGAAACTCCGGATCAATGTTCTAAATCCGGAGTTTCTCTACTGATTATTTTCTGTTTTTTGTTAATTTTTTGCATTTTTAAAAAATGAAATTTACTCGCATTCGTGTTGATAAAAAAAAAATATGAAGCTAGAATTTTTTTTTTTTTGAAGGCTCGATTTTCTCTTTTCTATTCTACATAAAAAATGTTAGTGCTGGCTGGCAACTTTTTTTTTTTTAAATGCTGGCAGGGAAAGAGTTAAACAATTCGAGTTTAAAACATAAAAATAAACTTCAATGTCTCACAATAAGATTTATAACATGCATTTAGAAAATAGATTGGTGAATTTTCCTTTCATGCTGACTTAAAGACGACGAGTACAGACACTCTGACCTCTGAGAACATTTACATGAGCTTGTTAACCCAGCAGAAGTTGGGGGCCGTCAGCTGACACATTGATGATACTTTACAGACGGTTGGTTTAGACAGTCTAAATGCAGTCACTGGAATCATATCATGTTTACATGATATATTTTTAAGACCTGAAACCGAGCAGTCAAAAAACCTGGAAGTCCTAAAGTCATTAGTGAGAATATGATTTGCTGTAGAGAAATGTTTATGTATTTTTATAATATAACCTTTTGACTTTTGAGACAGATTATTCCCAGATTAGACCCCAGTGTCCCATGTCCTTGATTGAAAATCCTCTTACGGCGAGGACTGCGGTTATCTTTATCTTAGAAACCAGCCCCACAGATTAAACATTTCATGTCACAGTGACAGCTACAGTAAAATCCTGCTAATTTACTCGTTTACCAGCACAGATGGTAAGAATTTGCAAAGCCAACTCAAATAAAAACGCATGACTTTTTTTTTTTTTTTGGACAAGGTGAGCAGGGATTGGTCAGCGGTCCTCTTAATATCCACCCTCTGTATCCCACAGCCAATCACAGCTCAGTCTAAACAACAGGATATACCCGGCCAATATACGAGAACCAAGTTTTTGTTGTGTTCAGATATTAAAGAGTTGGCCTTTGACATGCTTTACAGTCTCTGTCCTTAAGAGTGTGTTCACACTTGTTGGGTTTGGTTTGATTAAAACAAACTCTGTTAGTGCTGTTCATTTTAATAAGTTTGAACGCTGCCATCTGAACCCTGGTGTGCACCAGACAAGCAGGCCGAGACCGCTGAAAAGATGGGTCTCAGTCTGCTTTCAAACAAACCAAAAACAGGACATGATGTCACAAGATGTTTTACACATTTTATAAGCTCTTCACGAGTTCTCTGCTGGTCAAAATACCATAATATGTAGGCTACACACACAGAGCGAGCATGCAATGTCATAAAAGCAGTTTATCTTTAGATCCTGTGTTAAAAATAACAGTGTGAACGCTAAGCGTACCAGGAAGGGTGTGTTCACACTTGTAGTTCGCTTCACTTGGTTCGTTTGGTCTGCCCCCCCGTTGTTCTGATGCCTGTACCGAACTGTGATGGGCAACATCACAACTATGATGAGAAAAAACTGGTATGCGTGAGCATTCTGTCCTTTTTAGGGTCGCATCTTGTGACCATCATGTCCTGTTTTTTGTTTTGTCTTTGTCTTTGGTCTGTGTTGCATTCATATTTTATTCGATCCGCACCAGAGTTCGTTTGGAAGTGGACTGAGACCCATCTTTTCAGTGGTCTCGGCCCGCTTGTTTGGTGCGCACCAGGGTTCAGATGGCAGCGTTCAAACTTATTCAAATGAACAGCACTAACAGAGCAAGACAGGGTTTGTTTTAATCCAACTAAACATGCCAAGTGTGAACACACTCTAAATGTATCTTTTTTGGTCCAGTTAAAAAGAACCAAGCAAACCGAACTACAAGTGTGAACACTCCCTAAAACATCTCCCTGTCTTTGTACCATGTTATACATCCACCTTGAGGCCAGTTGCTTAAAACTCATTGCAAAAATAGCTCATAAAAGAGTTATCTATTGCAATGACGTTTTAAGTGTCTTAAATGCCCAAGTACAGTTTTTGCAGGTCTATTATGTTTGTCATCCTTACTGTCATCCTGTCTTCCTCACGTTGCCTGTTTCTTTCACCCTGTGTGAGGTCATTACTAATTCATTCCCTCCTTTGTGGTTTCTCCAACAAGAGCTGAAAGCTGTCTGAATGTAGGACAGAACCGAGTCTTAAATTATCCGACCTCTCCTCCTCTCTCTCTCTCTCTCTCTTTACTTCAGTTCACTCAAGCATGACTGATGCAGTTTTAAAGAAAGAGGCTCCAGTTCTGTAGAGACTAACAAGCAGACAGAGAGAAAGAAGCTATACATTGAAAATGAGAGAGAGAGAAGTGAAGGATGAAAGAGGACCGGTTCACATCCCGGTGAATTGTGGGTTTCTGTCAGCATTGCTTCATCGCTGAAGTCAACAACAGCACTCACAATACCAGCCCAATGGCCTTGAACGGCAGTATAAACACTGTCTGTCCTGTTTGATATGTGTCTATTGTATTTGTGTTTAGGTGTGTGTGATTTTTCTTGTACTCTATACTCCGCTACAAAGAGCTCTTTGTGTGGCTGGCCTCTACACAGAGCTGCTGTCCTGTGATTGGCTGAGAGTTGGGGAGCTAACATGCGATTGGTCAGGCAGCTTATACAGGAAGAAGTCAGAGGGGGTTTGATTCTGAATTAAAACCACCAGTATGAGGTGCACAAACACACACACACACACACTTGCATATGCTCGCTTTCACATCTCCACAATGTCCGTAGCTATGCGTATAAACCAGCTAACCGTTATACTTCTGTCCGGTGAGTTTTTACCTGGTTGGTTACATCAGTAGTTGGGAATGCTGGTGTCAGAATAGTTTTTAATAAAGTGTTTATTGTTAAGCCGGATGCCATTTATTCATTACTTTATTTTGTGTTTAGCTTTGTTGAACAGTTTAGTTATTGTTTCTAAGCTAAAAGTTTTTTTGTTCACAAAGTTGTGTAAATATTTCCAATGTGAATGAAATAAAAGAAGCTCTTTGGAGTGGTTATGCTTAAATTTATGTGAAATTGTATTGTTATATAAAAGGAACAGTGAAAAATGTTAGCAATGCATGGCTTAGCTTGATGCCCATGTTTTTAGAACACATGATTTTATTTAAAATGAGCGGATGATGCTGCAGGTTTCTCTTTTTAAAGCATGTCACGTTATTTCACATTATTTTCACATTTTATTTCTTTTCTTTGAGATCCACATATGCTTTTTGAGTAAAAACAATCATAATTTAGTTTTTCATAGTGTGTGTGAAACAGGTTAGCTTCTATAAATGCTCTTTTTGGACTGGTTTAAATTTGAGAAAGAAAATTTGAGTTGTTAGAGTGTGTTTTCATAGCACAGTTTACTCTTTTCCTCAAAGAAAATTATATTTATCATCATAATATGAGCCCTTTTATGAGTTGCTGTAATTGTTTATGTTTACTTAAAGTGCAAATATGTAGCTTACATGTAAAAAAAATTAAAAAAAAATCCAGATGTTGGTCTTGTGTTTTTATGTGTGACATTGAAGGATTTCTGGTAGCTGTCAATCACTGGTAATATCCTGCCAGACTCCTCCCTCTGGCCACCATGGCAATTCCCAAAATTCAACAATCCGCAGCACTGTGCAGCCTTAATATTTGCTCTATGAGGTCAGAACTGAGGAAGCTGGAAATAGTGTGTGTGTATGTGTGCTTGTGTTTAATGACTCTCATAGTCCTTTCTTTCTTTCCATAGTGCACCTCATTCCAACCAATCCGGTGGCAGAGCAAAGGTCACTTGGTAAAAGCAGAAAGCGTGTGAATCCAGTCCTCCATACAGATCCTCCAGCCCCAGACCCCATCAGAGACACACACCAGTACTGCAATTACCCCAACCTCACCGAGCACGGCTGGGAGGGTGAGAAACACACACATTTACCTTCTCACACACCTGAAGACTCTCTCAGACGTGTGGTGATGTATTTGTGTGTGTGTGTCGTAGGTCACAGTCCGGCTGACTACAGGCTGCTGTCGGTCCAGGTGATGATTCGCCATGGAGACCGTTTCCCTTTGTACTCTATCCCCAAAACCAAGAAACCCGCCATAGATTGCACCCTATCAGAAAAGAGGTACACATTAATATGCAAATGATGTGATGATGCCATCTATCTATCTATCTATCTATCTATCTGTTGTTCCATCCATCCATCCATCCATCCATCCATTGTTCCATCCATCCATCTGTAGTTCGTTCCTTCAATCCATCCATCTGTAGTTCCATCCATCCATCTGTAGTTTCATCCATCCATCCATCTGTAGTTCCATCCATCCATCCATCTGTAGTTCCATCCATCTGTAGTTCCATCCATCCATCCATCCATCCATCCATCCATCCATCCGTTGTTACATTCATCCATCCGTCATACATCTGTTGTTCCGTCCATCCATCCATCCTTCCGTCTGTCCGTCCGTCATAGTATATAATTAAAAGACTGAGCACATAATGCATCATTTTAAAATGCAGCTTGTTTTTTGTAACATTTTTTCTTTGAGCTTACAACTGATAACCACCAGTGACTGATGTAACTGATGTGTAAACGTGGACTGATGTGTAAATGTGGACTTATGTTTTTGTTCAGTCTATGTGTTTATCAGGTTTAGTGTTTGCCATAGGGCATGCAGTTTATGAATCGTTATCAGATTAATATTTCATTCCTGTCCTCGTCTTTTATCCATCCCTGAGCCATGTCGCCGTGGTTACGGCAGCAGTGAACATTCACTGTAATGCTAGCTTAAAATAACATTGTTGTGTTTCCATGGTTTCATCTTAGTATTCTAACCAATGACATGGCAAATGCTGTTCAGAATATTCCAAGAATGATTAATCAAGCTCAGCAATCCATAATATTTCCATGATGTCTGAGATTTATGTATTACAAAGTAATCCTCAACCATAAATCCTTCTGTTGCTTTCACTTTATCATTCTCTAGGTCTTCGCATACACACAAACCTGGCTATCTAAATGTAGACATACCCTGATAGGTCTGATTTGTGATTACCTTTGTGACCTGACCCAACCTGACCGTAATGCTCTGATGGTTTTGACTTAAAAAAATGAAGATGCATCATACATTATAATAAAATAGAATGATCCATTCGACATTCTGGCTGGAGTTGTGCTCAGAACTCTCCGGCATGTTCAAAACTGTCTGCAAAAGGAAATCATACCCCGTGTGTTCAATATCATAACATACAGTGTAATTTCAATTTCTTTAAATTAATTCAATTTTCAAAAAAGTTAGTCCTTAGTTGCATTAGATCTGCATTAAATCCATGCAATACTTATTTAAATGTGTGTGTGTGTGTGTGTGTGTATATATATATATATATATATATATATATATATATGTTAATTATTACAGACCAACCCAAGTCTTACTCCTGAAAGTAAAAATTAGCATTTTTATAATAAACCAAAAGGCTAATCAACCTTTTTAATAACCACTTTTCCCTTTGATGATGCATATGTAGATTAGCTAGCCAAATGTAAAGGGTTTTCTAGTTTATATCATTACACATGTTATCATGCCTCCCCCTCGTGGATATATCTTGTAATGACACTCTCACATGGCTCCTCAGAGCTGCTTGTTGGTCATTATGATTCAGACTGTGTTGTTAGACTGTTATCCTGGAAAAAAAAAGTTTCATGAATGTATCGCATCATATATATTTCTGATTTAAAACCATCTTTTTATGGTTGTAATTTTGCAGAAAGCCCTCTCACCCCCTCTTGGCCTCCTTCATTAGTCACATGGCTCTTGGTGGACGTGGTCACTGGGACGCATCACTGGGATCTCTGCCCCGATTACCCAGTCACAGCACCTGTGAAATGGGAGAGCTTACACAGACAGGTAACCAGTCACAGGCTGTGTCTGAAATCGCATACTCGAGTAGGTACATATTTCAAATAAGTAATTACTTCACGACCACTAAGAAAGTATGTTCTATATAGTATGAATGTAATCTGGATTTACTACATTCGCCATGTTTTTTAATTATCATGTGACCTACCAGCGTCAGTTACGTTGCTTCACTGTCATTCATAAATCCTCTCTCGTGGCCTCATGGGATAGTAAAGTGTCCTTCTTAGGTCATCCGGGTACTTTTTGCCTACTCTTTTATGAGTACTGTGAATTTGGACGTACTTCTTTTGTCACATACTATTTTTAGCATACTATATAGTATGAAATTTCGGAAACAGCCCCAGTGTGGCAATATTTTATGTTAATATCTATAATAGATTTAAAAAATGATAAATATAAACAAACAAATATATACACCGATCAGGCATAACATTATGACCTAATATTGTGTTGGTCCCCCTATTTGCTGCCAAAACAGCCCTGACCCGTCGAGGCATGGACTTCATTAGACCCCTGAAGGTGTGCTGTGGTATCTGGCACCAAGATGATAGCAACACATCCTTTAAGTTCTGTAAGTTGCGAGGTGGGGCCTCCATGGATCGGACTTGTTTGTTCAGCACATCCCACAGATGCTCGATAGGATTGAGATCTGGGGAATTTGGAGGCCAAGTCAACATCTCAAACCATTCCTGAACTATTTTTCACTACTCAGTCGTCTAGCCATCACAATTTGGCTCTTAAAACACTTCAAATCCGTATGCTTGCCCATTTTTCCTGCTTCTAACACATCAACTTTAAGGACAAAATGTTCACTCGCTGCCTAATATATCATATAAGAGAGTATATAAGAGATAATTAGTGTTATTCACTTCACCTGTCAGTGGTCATAATGTTATGCCTGATCTGTGTGTGTGTGTATATGTGTATATGTGTATATATGTATATATATATATATGTATATATATATATATATATATATATATATATATATATATCACCAAATAATATATATATCACCAAATAATATAAATCACAGAAAAAGTGCTACTTGAAATGAAATGAAATAAAATAAACGTTAACTGAAAAAAAATATATAATACAAATGTAAACTTATCTTATTTAATTTAGTTGCCAAGGCAAAATTTCAAAGTAGTAAAGGCCTAAAATAACTAAATTGGGTATAAAAAGAAATAAATAAAAACTATATAAATATATTTTTTTAAAAATCTAATAAAATGACAAAAACAGCATAATTACTAAAACTAAAAAAAAAAAAAAAAACATCCAGTCAACCATAAGTCGAACTGATAAAAATTGTAGTAATATATCAGTGTCATTAAAATAACACTGGCGTGAAATGTTATTGCCCATGCTTACTAATTTTCTCTTCAGGAGTCGTACAGCACTTGAAAAACGGTGATCATCTTCGCCAGGCCTACATCAGGCGTCACAATCTGCTCACTGCTGATTGGTCACAGCGGCAGTTGTGGGTGGAGACTACAGGTAAAAGTCGCACCCTGCAGAGTGGATTGGCCTTCCTCTTCGGCTTCCTGCCAGATTTCGATTGGTCACGACTTATGGTTAGACAGCAGTGGAGTACGCTGTTCTGTGGTTCCTCGTGCGACTGTCCCACACGCAATCGCTACCTGGACAAGGAGCAGCGCAGGCAGTATCGCCAGAGGACTGCCGACACAGAACTCGAACGCACGTATGTCACCATGGCCAAGACGCTGGGTGTGGCCACAAAGACTCTGAGGGCAGCCAATCCGGTGGATGCGTTGTTGTGTCACTTTTGCCACGGTCTTCCCTTTCCATGCTCCAGCACACAGACTACATCAAATGCTAAGGATGAGGGGGCGTGTCTTACACTACAGCACTTTGCTGTGATTCGACGGCAGCAGAAAGATGATGAACTGGAGCGGCGAAAGGCGGGGCTTTATCGTCGCTATGCTGTGCTCGCGGCACATCCGTACCTCAACCGTACCGCAGCACGACTGGAGAGGATCGCCAGAGGAAGCCAGACGCGCAAAGGTACAGAAGAGGCGGCCTTCGCTTTAGCATCTGCTCATGACGTGACCATGGCGCCATTGCTAAGCGCACTCGGTCTGGAAGGGGCAGGATTTCCGAGGTTTGCGGCCCGCCTGGTGTTTGAGCTGTGGAATAGCCCCAAAGCGAAAGACAAAGAGAGAAAGAATGATAGAAAAGGAGGAAAGTGGTTGGACAATATGTTTATTCGTGTTCTCTATAACGGAGAGGACTTGACCTTTGACACAGCTTTCTGCCGTGACCACAATCGACACTCTGCTCAGCCACTGTGCCCTCTGGGTAATTTCCTGTCTTTTGTGAGAAAGGATATGTTCAATATTGTCAATGCTACGAGTTACCAGCAGGCCTGCCACCAAATTGTACTGTAATATATGAACAGAGCGCCAAGGGAGGATGAACAGGAATAGTTTACCCAAATATTCTGTACAATTCTGTCATCATTTTCTTCTTTGTTGTTCCAAACCCATATGACTATTTGTGGAATGCATATGGCAATATTATCAATGAAAGTCAGACTTTCAAGCCTCCCTGTTTTGTACGACTTATGCACTATGTTCCAGGGAGTTTCCAGGTGCTTATCAGTGCATGTTTCCATTGTATGGATCAAGAGCAGCATGAACTTTTTAAAAATGTCTCCTTTTGTGTTCCGAAGAAGGTTTGGAATGACGTGAAGGTGTTAAAATGACAGAATTTTCTTTTTTTTTGGGTGAACTGTTCCTTTTAAGAGTGAGTACTACTAATGTTTTTGATGTAGTGTTAAGTCTGTGGACCAAATAATTGTCCTGCACAACACTTGGTACACTTTGCTAATCACATCGAATCAACTGACAAAAACTGTAAAGTCGTTTACTGAAATCATTGAGATTGAGATTTTAAAATGTAGGCAGTGATTGAATATGCACATCTGGATGACGTTTTACATGTAACGTAATGGCAAGGGCCCTTTAAAAGCACCTATATCCAGACAAGCACACAAACAGTCATTCATTAAAACACCTCTTGCCTTTATTCTGAGTCAGTGAAATGGGAATCCTGCCCAGTCATTATGACAATCCCAGTGGTTTTGCTAAATAGAAAAAATGTTTAAACTGTCAAATTTTTTGACCACATTTCGTACACATTTGTATTAGATATAGGGCACTTCGCCACTTTATTGCAGAGTTTCTGCAGTGATCGGGATGTTTTCATTTCACGTCTCTTCCAATTGATGTCCCGGATGAGTTCTCACTTGAATTGTATAGGCAGAATTTCATGTTGTCCTGACACATTCCTCACACATTTTGTGTGCTTTTTATTTTTTATTTTGTAAATGTAAAGGTAAAAGGAGTGGTAGTATTTCTGAGTACTGTAAAATGGATTCAAATGAACTTTTGTATTTGTATTATGATCAGTGTACTGCCACATTCCAAAGCACATTTTTCAATAAATTAATCATTTTATCTAAAAACTTCACTGGTTTATCTGAAAAATACATATAATTGTGACTTTCAGACAAATTGTATCCTATTCTGTTCAAGATCCACCCACTTAAACCAGAAGAGACTATCTGACTGACATGTAAAGTTTCCAAATGTAATGGAGACCAGCTAGTGAGAGCTGTGCGGGTAAACCTCACTTCCCCTGACCTCAAGAGGTGCTCTATCGACTGTGGTCTTTAGCATCCTTGTTAGTGCGCTTGCCCCCTGTGCCAGAGTCGCCGTTTCAAATCCAACTCAGAGCGGAGCGAGTAGGACCGAATTGGGGCCGTGTCCCAGATGGGAGTGAGGTTTAGGGGCATGAGTGTAACGGAGGCCAGCAAGAGAGAGAGCTGTGCGGGTAAACCTCACTTCCCCTGACCTCAAGAGGCGCTCTATCGACTGTGGTCTTTAGCATCCTTGTTAGTGCGCTTGCCCCCTGTGCCAGAGTCGCCGTTTCAAATCCAACTCAGAGCGGAGCGAGTAGGACCGAATTGGGGCCGTGTCCCAGATGGGAGTGAGGTTTAGGGGCATGAGTGTAACGGAGGCCAGCAAGAGAGAGAGCTGTGCGGGTAAACCTCACTTCCCCTGACCTCAAGAGGCGCTCTATCGACTGTGGTCTTTAGCATCCTTGTTAGCGTGCTTGCCTCCTGTGCCAGAGTCGCCGTTTCAAATCCAACTCAGAGCGGAGCGAGTAGGACCGAATTGGTGCCGTGTCCCAGATGGGAGTGAGGTTTAGGGGCATGAGTGTAACGGAGGCCAGCAAGAGAGAGAGGTGTGCGGGTAAACCTCACTCCACTGATCTCAAGAGGCGCACTAGCGACTAACGCTAGAGACTGCTGTCTTTAGCATCTTTGTTATCGCGCCTGCCTCATATGCCAGAGTTCGAATCCCACTCACAGTGGGGCGAGTAGGACCAGACTGGTGCCTTGACCCAGATGGGAGTGAGGTTTAGCTGGGGATGAGTGTAACGGAGGCCAGCTAGTGAGAGCTGTGCGTGTAAGCGCGCCCGCCTCCCATGCTGGAGATGCCATTTCGAGTCCCACTCGGAGCAGGGCGAGTAGGACCGGAGCGGATACACAAACACAGTTTGTTTGGATTTACATGGCAATAAGGCATAGATTTATTTAAAATACATGATAAAACAGTAACAGTCTAATGTGGAAAGATTCTTTTAAATAAAGTGTTGGTATAAGACCAACTGTGCAGAATACACCAAAGAATAATTCTGCATGGGCATCTTTACTGGCTATTCAGCTATTAAACAAAATGTGAACAAAACGAGATATGATGCCAGTAACATGACAAACTTTGGTAAATCAATTATTTCTTCATCATTGTATGAACCTGGTAACAAATTTTTTTCCAGGTAGACAAATCTATCCATTTCCAGGCATTAAATCCTACTGAATCTGGCAAACAGTCATACTTTTACTCAAATAAGCATACAATTTAGCTAAATAACTACATAACTATTGAACTGGCCAAACAACTAGGCTAGTTCTACTTATAATTTGTGTTTCACATGATGGCCACAAGGTGGCAGGAGACTTTCATCTGAGAGTAAGAATTCAGTCAATTGACTTCAGGTTGAGTCAGCACTATAGAAATAGTACAAGCTCAGTTCATTGGTCAGCATACACATATACTAAATGCAGAAAGCCTCTTTGGCTTTGAGTCATTATTGTTAAATATGAGATTGCAAATCATGCGGACTAGTTTTTAGCCTTGCCTGTCAAATAACTCAATCACAACAGCCAAAAATCTGCCCTAGAGTAATCTCCAAAATTTCCCCTGGAGTGTGTATTGGGATGTAAGTAAAGGAATCTGAGGCCTTGTGATCTCTACGAGATGATTTTAATTAGCCGCTGCCTTCCTTGCCAAAGAAAAGATCATTCATTTACTGACTCAGACAGAGAAATCGATCTTAATTAAAGAGAGTTAAAGAGAGACTGTGTGTTTCAGATGGTATTTGTGTGTCTGTGAGTGTTTAGATACTATTAGCTTTCCAAATTAAGCATGACACAGAAATGATTAGGCTTCCAGACAAAACATTTTATTTTGCATAATCAAGCAATTATGCTAAAAATGGCTTGTTTTTGGTGTGTGTGGGCCCATTTGTCTCTCTGAAATATGCATACTACTATATACTATGCAAAAAACAGTATTTTAAATTAGTAGGATGTCTTATTGGTCTAAAACTATACCTACAGTAGCCTGTACTATTGTAAATTTTAAATTTGTTGTCATTTTGTTTCTTTTACATTGTTAAAACCAACACGAACCAAAGTTTAGGGTGGCCCAAATAAAAAAAAATAATCGATGAAAGAAAACCCCTTTTTAATCAACCAACAATGTCCATTGTCCATGTCTATGGAGGCTTTGATCCTTAATTGTTAAAACTGATGATCTACTATCAGCAAGAGAGATAAAGTGAAAAGGAAAACATTTACTCAAGTCTTCTCAAGTTTTTCCAAACCTGTATGAATTTCTTTCTTCTGCTTAACACAAAAGATGATATTTTGAAGAATATGGGTAACCAAACAGTGGATGGGCCCCACTGACTTCCATAGTATGGAAAAAAATAAGATAGAAGTTAATGGGGCCCATCAACCGTTTCAAAATATCTTCTTTTGTGTTCAGCAAAAGAAAGAAATTCATACACATTTGGAACAAATTGAGGGTGATTAAATGATGACAGAATTTTCATTTTTGGGTGAACTATCCCTTTCACGTTGACCTCTTCAGAGCAACACCATTGAGGCCTTTATCGGGTCTCCAGTAAGGGTAATAAACGATTGCCTTCATGAACGTGTCTTCATAAAAGGCTTTCTCAGTTCTGTGCATGTGTGTGTGGTCACATCTGTGATACTTCACTCACTGCTCTGTCATAACATTTTCTTCAACCTGATGTTTCCTCCCTCAAAAACAGATCCTAAAACACGAATAGGTCTCCACACACACACTTAAAGGGTGCAGAAAGCTATGGAACATTAACGCACTGTGAGTTTTTCCGTGTGTGTGTGTGTGTGTGTGTCAAATGGAGTGATTGAGCAAGGAAAAGAATGACGAGTGAATGCTGGTGCTGAGTGATCATGAAGTGTTTCAGAAATCCTGACCTCCACATGCCAGACGCAGTTCATCAGCCTGGCCAAAAGTTGTGTTTCTCTCCCCATTCGTCCCTCAACACACTTACAGAGTGATTGAATATTGTAGATGAAGTGAAATGAGTAAACAAATGTGTGTGAACATCTTTCTATAAACATGTTGTTCTCATTGCAAAACGCAGCTAACGACTTTCAGTTCAGATATTTAGCATGTACTCGTCCTGCACCATGGACATGAATGATAGAAAACACAACACAGTAGCGATGCCCTAGCAACTACCCAGAACACCCTAGCAACTACTTGGCAAGAACATTCTAGTAACTGAATATCAACTGTCTGAGCTCCTTAGCAACACACTAGCAACAGCCTACAACCACAAAAAACACCCATTACTGACTAGAAATACACTAGCAACCAACAAGCAATAATTTAGAAAATTTCAGTAAATGCCTAACAACTGCCTGAACACCCTAGCAACACGCAAGCAACCACCTAGCAGTGTCCTAGAAACCACCAAGAACATCATGTTACTGACTAGAAACACCATAGCAACTACCTAGCAATAATTTAGAACATTCTAGTAACTGACTAGCAACTGCGCAAACTCGCTAGCAACAGCCTACAACCACAAAGAACACACGTTACCAACTAGAAACAAACTAGCAACCACCAAGCAATAATTTAGAACATTTTAGCAACTGCCTGTGTCCAAAAAAATTACCCGGAACAATTTGTCCCAGGAACTTTTTCCCCCCAGACCTGTTGCTGTCTACGTTTCCATCGTGGTCTAAAGTACCGTGTTATTAGTCCGGTGACGTAGGTCTGCGCACGACTTTACAGTTCCCACTGAATTTTGTCCTCCACATATAAGCTTAAAAAAGCCTGAACCTCGTCGTCGGTCCATCTGTCGTATTTTTTAAACTTCATTGTTGATTCAAATAGCAAACATCTCTCACTGCGCGCACCGCAACAGACTTTTAGGTTGAAATAAAATGCTGTGTGAACTCAACCAATCAGCATGTTCAGCGCTCAAGTCCCACGCCCGAAAGTTCCTAAACTTTGAAAAAGTACTACCTTGCGAGCAGGGACGTTTTGAGCGGGACATTTTTACCTGGAACTTCATTTAGACTCCGGTTTCTGTGGTCAAAACACACCGAGTACAACCCCAAAGTCCCTATTCCTGGGGAAAGTTCCTGCGGTGGAAACGTGGTTCTAGAAACCACCAATAACACCATGTTACTGACTAGAAACACCCTAGCAACTGCCAAGCAATAACAACATTTTATCAACTGCCCGAACACCCTAGCAACTTCCTAAAAATGTCCAAGCAACACCCTAGCAAGTTCCTAGCAATAGGAACATCTTATCAATTATTCTCTTTAGCATGACCATGTTTGATGGAAGACAGTGACACTCAATTCACACTGTTCTCACAGGTATGACATGGTTGAGCCCAAACACCCCCGTGTCAGTCTCTGTGGTGTCTTCCGTCTCCACCTGTTCCTCAACACCACACTGAGCGGCAGGTCGTACCAGCTCACCTCCTGCAGGGACACACACACACACACACACACACACGAAGGAGAGAGCTGCTTTGAATTTTTCCTCTTATCTCTTATCGCCTATTTCCTTGTATGTCTGGATGACATTTGTTTAAATAAATAATATTTAGATGTTTGTTCTAAACCTCTTACCTAAAGTATTAAACTGTGGTGTATAGCTCATGTTGTGAAAAAGGAACAGTACCACAAATCATGTCTTGTTAAAGAGAGGTGTGCTATTATGTTTAAAAGTTGATTTGTAAAAGTACATTTTTTGACTTGGAATTTTTGGTACATAGACCAGAATACAACAGAGGCCTGTAATCAACTACCTAGCAACCAGCCGGAAGAATAACAATGAGCTAAAAACACTCAGAACACCTTAGAAACTACTTTGAGTTCTACTTGTATTGTCGTCAGAAAATGTAAGAAGGTTCAATTCAGTTATTACTGAATAAAGAAAGCAAGAAAGAAAAAAGAAATTGTTCTAATTGTTTGTGCTTTGCTCTGTTTCTTCATTGTGTGTGTGTGTGTGTGTGTGAGAGAGCGAGTGAAATATTTCTGGCTGGGACTGATCCTCTCAGTTTTGTGCTCCAAAACCAGATGGGTGGAACAGATCCGAGCCAAAACGACACAGAACCCCCAGGGCAGAACAAATCCACACACATATCGCAATACAATAACACAATCACTTACCGAACCGCTTGAGACCCACAAACACTCAAACAAACAGTCAGTCACTCAGTCGGTACATTTGTATCTCACTCATTATTCAGTGTTTTGGAAGAAATCTGTGAATATAAGTGTGTGCATGTATGAGAAGAGTGGGTTAAAACTGCGGGGTGGCTGAGTTCAGTTGTGTTGTATCAACGCAGACACGTAAGACGCAAAACCCTAAGGTCAAATATCCCTCATTCTGTGTGTATAATTCTACATCGAAAGGTGCAGGATCTATGACTTCCCAAACTGCACTAAATCTGTCTGAAAGGATCCAGAGGTGGCTGTGAAATTTTCCCTCCATTTAATTTTTTTCCTTTTCTTTTCTGGATTACTGTGGGTGGGTGAATTAATATTTCAGATCAGACTGATAAAAAATTGTTTTAAATAATTCATGTATTGATGTTTTTGCTATTGCATGTGGTGCCACTAGATGCACATACATTTCAACTGATTGTGTTGTTTGGCTCTCCAATTATTTTATTGTTCAATCATTTATTGTGATACTCTCAGGGCATGATGGTCCCATGGTCATATACTAACTTTCATTTGAATAATTAAAAACATTACAAAGACAGAGATTCTATATTTGTTTCCAATTCACAGGAAAATAAGACTATTTTTGGATATGTTTGGAAATCTCCAAAATGTGTCAGGTATAACCAAAGAAGATTTTTTTGACCAGAAAGCATTGTCTTCAAACTGCTCAAGTTTCTCTAAAGGCGTGATGAAAATGTTAAAGGTCAAAAATTTGTTTCATTCCTCAAAAGTGTTGCCAACATATAATTTCACCTTCAGTGCTTGGCCCCTAATTAGTACAGCAGACGCAACCCAAGGTTTAAGCTGTGTTTGACTGAACATACAACATTATCTCACAGGAATAATATTTACAAACTGTGAAAACACTTTAACATGCATCTCACACACTGAGAATAATAAATACCACATGATGAGAATTCTTGACTTGATAAACAGACTTCTAATTCTTTCAGAACCTGCGTGCACACACACATATGCGTTAGGCTTCAATGTTTTATAGGGACTTTCCGATATGCTTCTTTTTTTTACTGTACACATGGTAGATTCTATCCCCTAACCCTATCACAGAAAACTGCATTTTTATAAAAACATCACTTAGTTTTCCTCATGGGGACCAACAAATGTCCCCACAACATACAGTTTCCTGAACCACACACACACACACACACACACAAAAAAAAAGAATGCATCACACACTATAAAGCACATTCCTCACACACTTTAGCACACGTATTGCACATGTACGGGGGAATACCGTAGCACAAACACATATTTCTCACACAATATGGTCTTTGTGCTGCAACACACATACACTCACCTAAAGGATTATTAGGAACACCTGTTCAATTTCTCATTAATGCAATTATCTAATCAACCAATCACATGGCAGTTGCTTCAATGCATTTAGGGGTGTGGTCCTGGTCAAGACAATCTCCTGAACTCCAAACTGAATGTCAGAATGGGAAAGAAAGGTGATTTAAGCAATTTTGAGCGTGGCATGGTTGTTGGTGCCAGACGGGCCGGTCTGAGTATTTCACAATCTGCTCAGTTACTGGGATTTTCACGCACAACCATTTCTAGAGTTTACAAAGAATGGTGTGAAAAGGGAAAAACATCCAGTATGCGGCAGTCCTGTGGGCGAAAATGCCTTGTTGATGCTAGAGGTCAGAGGAGAATGGGCCGACTGATTCAAGCTGATAGAAGAGCAACTTTGACTGAAATAACCACTCGTTACAACCGAGGTATGCAGCAAAGCATTTGTGAAGCCACAACACGCACAACCTTGAGGCGGATGGGCTACAACAGCAGAAGACCCCACCGGGTACCACTCATCTCCACTACAAATAGGAAAAAGAGGCTACAATTTGCACGAGCTCACCAAAATTGGACAGTTGAAGACTGGAAAAATGTTGCCTGGTCTGATGAGTCTCGATTTCTGTTGAGACATTCAGATGGTAGAGTCAGAATTTGGCGTAAACAGAATGAGAACATGGATCCATCATGCCTTGTTACCACTGTGCAGGCTGGTGGTGGTGGTGTAATGGTGTGGGGGATGTTTTCTTGGCACACTTTAGGCCCCTTAGTGCCAATTGGGCATCGTTTAAATGCCACGGCCTACCTGAGCATTGTTTCTGACCATGTCCATCCCTTTATGACCACCATGTACCCATCCTCTGATGGCTACTTCCAGCAGGATAATGCACCATGTCACAAAGCTCCAATAATTTCAAATTGGTTTCTTGAACATGACAATGAGTTCACTGTACTAAAATGGCTCCCACAGTCACCAGATCTCAACCCAATAGAGCATCTTTGGGATGTGGTGGAACGGGAGCTTCGTGCCCTGGATGTGCATCCCACAAATCTCCATCAACTGCAAGATGCTATCCTATCAATATGGGCCAACATTTCTAAAGAATGCTTTCAGCACCTTGTTGAATCAATGCCACGTAGAATTAAGGCAGTTCTGAAGGCGAAAGGGGGTCAAACACAGTATTAGTATGGTGTTCCTAATAATCCTTTAGGTGAGTGTATGTTTCACACTAAGAATGTCTTAGAATTAGTTACACAAGCACACTCCACACTTAATTAAACAAAAGAATACATTTAAATTGAATCATTAAAGGTTGCAAATACCATTGTATGCTCAATCCCAGTTATGAGTTACTGTGTCTTAATTGTCTTTGAAGAGATTAAATATGAATTAACTAGTTAGTTTTGGTTGCCTTCTGAGCTCATAATTCAAAGGTTGAAGGTTTAATTGCATGTTTGGTTTCCCATGAGATTGTGCTCAACCAGAACCGTTTGACAGAATTCATTTACTGTATACTTCCATTTACTTGGTGTAATTTTAAAGATGAATTTAGCATATGAATGGTGGCATCCTGAGTGTTAAGGCCGTGTGTTGATTCTTTGTGGAAGACTGACCTACACACTGACATACTTTGAACATTTTGTGAGCCAACAAAAACAAAAGGAAAGGAATCAAAATGTCAGTTACCTGTAAGACAAGCTGTCATCTTTGACTTCAAATACCTCCCCCTGGAAAAAAATGGTAGACATTGAAGAGACAGTCTTTTTTACTGCCAATGCTTCAAAAAGAGGTTATGGCATCTGGAAAAGCCTTGAAAAGAATATGTGACTTATGTTGAATTCTGTGTGTGTGTAGGTCATTTAAAGTGCCTCCGTATCTCATTGGTAGTTCACTATAACTCAGAGCAATGTGACCGACAACACATCCACAATCTTAAAAGCCCCTCAGAGGAGCATTTGTCACTGATATTTATTTTCCAATGTGTTTTATTGAGCAGAATAATGCATGCTGTTTGAAATATTATTGGTGAGCTCATGGACATGCACATATTAGAACCGTGTACTTTACAGCATTTAACAACACAAATTTAAAGGTTTAACATTCGCATCTTCGTTTTCAAAATGCACCAACCAGCACGTGCATCCGTTGTTTAAATCCTTGTTCATAGAAATCACAGTTTTAATCACTGAACAATGCCAGAGTGAAAGACAGATGTGTGTTTATACGTGTTAGAGTTTGGGATTGTTGAATTAAACATACAGGTACTGCCAAAAGCACATCTGAATGTTCCAGAATGTCTTTCTCTTTCTATTGTGTATCTAATCAATGCTTTCAATTGTGTGAGTGTGTGTAATGTTTATATCCAATTTGGTTCCCTTCAGCTTTATATATTCAATATCATAAACACTGATAGAATTGGAATAGAAGACAGAATAGATAGATAGAATGAACAAGATGAATGGAACAGACAGAACTGACACAGTATATTGCCAAAAGTTTTGGGACGCCTGCCTTTACATGCACATGAACTTTAATGACATCCCATTCTTAATCCGTAGGGTTTAATATGGAGTTGGCCCACCCTTTGCAGCTATAACAGCTTCAACTCTTCTGGGAAGGCTTTCCACAAGGTTTAGGAGTGTGTTTATGGGAATTTTTGACCATTCTTCTAGAAGCGTATTTGTGAGGTCAGGCACTGATGTTGGACGAGAAGGCCTGGATCGCAGTCTCCGCTCTAATTCATCCCAAAGGTGTTCTGTCAGGTTGAGGTCAGGACTCTGTGCAGGCCAGTCAAGTTCCTCCATACCAAACTTGCTCATCCATGTCTTTATGGACCTTGCTTTGTGCACTGGTGCGCAGTCATGTTGGAACAGGAACCCCAGACCATAATCCCCCCTCCACCAAACTTTACACTTGGCACAATGCACAGGCAAAAACTGTTCTCTTGGCAAACACCAAACCCAGACTCATCCATCGGATTGCCAGACAGAGAAGCGTGATTTGTCACTTCAGAGAACACGTCTCCACTGCTCTAGAGTCCAGTGGCGGTGTGCTTTACACCACTGCATCCCACGCTTTGCATTGCACTTGGTGATGAAAGGCTTGGATGCAGCTGCTCGGCCATGGAAAACCATTCCATGAAGCTCTCTACGCACTGTTCTTGAGCTAATCTGGAGGCCACACGAAGATTGGAGGTCTGTAGCTATTGTCTCTGCAGAAAGTTAGCGACTTTCTCTGACCCCGCTCTTTGATTTTACATGGACTACCACTTCGTGGCTGAGTTGCTGTTGTTCCCAATTGCTTCCACTTTGTTATAATACCACTAACAGTTGGCCGTGGAATATTTAGTAGTGAGGAAATTTCATGAATGGACTTGCACAGATGGCAACCTATCACGGTACCACGCTTGAATTCACTGAGCTCCTGAGAGCAACCCATTCTTTCACAAATGTTTGTAGAAGCGTCTGCATGCCTAGGTGCTTGATTTTATACACCTGTGGCCATGAAAGTGATTGGAACACCTGAATTCAATGATTTAGAGGGGTGTCCCAATACTTTTGACAAAATAGTGTAGATAGAACGATATATAGATAGACAGAACATGAAAAGATCGATAGAACATACAGAACAATAGAATAATAGATAGCTAAGGAAAACATTAGCCTGGCAATACTGAATGAGACAGCAGTCGATTCTATTGTTTCCTGAAAAAAAGGGAGTCACAGTCCCCCTCTGTTACTAAATCTGCTTCAGATGATTTAAAATCAGCACTGTAAAATGGGCTAGTAGCATTTTAATCACTTGGCAAGGTTTACTGCGGTGGCATGGATGTTCATTAAGGATGTCTAATTCTACACACTTCAGACATCAGTTCCCTGAGGGCGTTCACTCTCCTAAAGAAAGCTGCTTTTAGCATCAGGAAACCAAACTTCTGACTCGTCTCTCATGCCTGTTGGAGAAACATTGTCTGTTATTAATCTGTTTTCACATATAAAGCGTTACATTGTGGTGAAGCCTTAATAGTTTCCAGTGTGTTTGCAGCTGAAGTCGTGGGGTTGTTAGTAGGTCGTAAAGATGAGTGAGATCATGTGGTTTTGGCGTTTGTGATCTAGTACACGGACAGCCATGGTGACACAGAAACAGCTCAGTGTGCTGAGTAAACATCAAAAACCACATCGAACCACACCAAACCTTTTCGAGTTCAGCTTTACGTGATGGTTTGAGACCATATTAAAAACCTGACAACAAACAAATAAATTAAAATGAAAACAAGTTATAATGTAAAAGAATAATCTGCACTATTTATAATTCACAAATCAAATGCAAGTAAATGAGTGACATTGATCATGTGACTCGCTGTACAGGATTCTTGCTTCCACTGAAGCTCAAGATGCAGTTTCTTATCAGCTCCAGTGCCCCTGTCAATAAAACAAAACCAGGACATTTCATATACTAAGAAAATGCCCACTGTTGGCGCTTCCGGTGGACAGGGGTCAGCATGGGCATCCTGACTGGTCTGCGGCTATGCAGCTAACTGTGTTGCACTGTGTATTCTGACACCTTTCTATCAGAACCAGCATTAACTTCTTGAGCAATTTGAGCTACAGTAGCTCGTCTGTTTGATCGGACCATACGGGCCAGCCTTCGCTCCCTACGTGCACCAATAAGCCTTGGCCGCCCATGACCCTGTCGCCGGTTCACCACTGTTCCTTCCTTGGACTACTTTTGATAGATACTGACCACTGCAGACCGGGAACACCCAACAAGAGCTGCAGTTTTGGAGATACTCTGACTCAGTCATCTAGCCATCACAATTTGACCCTTGTCAAACTCGCTCAAATCCTTACGTTTGCCCATTTTTCCTGCTTCTAACACATCAACTTTGAGGACAAAATGTTCACTTGTTGCTTTATACATCCCATTAACAGGTGCTGTGATGAAGAGATAATCAGTGTTATTCACTTCACCTGTCAGTGGTCATAATGTTATGCTTTTGTATATAACAGTGAAAACATAGATAGCCGGAAAATTCTGTCGATGGCAGGGAAAAGAGTTAATTATAGTCGTCTCTGCATATTAAGCTGACATATGAGTATTTTATCTTTTTTTTTCTTTAAATGAGAAAAAATACGAATTTTCACCAGTGGTCTAATGCTTTGGGACTGGAAACAGGCAGAAATAGCAAGAGAGAAAGAGCATTAACTTACACAAATTCATCAAACAAAAAATGTCCTCCAGCACCTTCTTCTCTTTCTTTACAGTCCATCATGTCTCTTTACTGACAAACATAAGGGGGAGGAATCTGTCATACTTTCATTCTCTCTTTGATCTCGCTCTTTTCTTCTGCTTCACCCCTACTGGTTTCATTCTTTACATTATCTGCGTGTCCAATGTGATCCAGGCCGTAGTGTGCTTGTGTGTAACTGAACTTGATTAACAGAAGTAGACTGAAGTCACGTGAAAACTCCCTGACATACTCCTTCACCTCCCCCACATCTTCAGATCCACGCTGAACTTCTCCATCAGTTTGAAAGATGTTAAAATGCATTTGCGTCATTCTTGTGATATGACAATACAATCAAGCACTCTGATGTAGATTCACCTCTGTTATCGGATCACTGGAAAATTTGAAAGGACAAAGAAGAGAAACCACAAACCAGCTGATTTTTTTGGCTAAAGTAAGTAAGAACATTCTATGAAACTGAAGTCATTTTATGGGCTTTGTACTTCATGATTTCAGTGTATAAAAGGAGCAATTTTGAAAATTATTTTGACAGGCCTACCTGTGGAGCTCAAACATGCTTCAGGATTAACATTGAGCATGTGAAATTGGCTTTGCAGAGTAAATAAATTGGCTTTCGTTTATCTTCGGAACACAAATGAGGATTTTTAAAATAAAATCTAAGCCACTCTCCACTGGCAGCTATGCAACTACCAATTTGATGCTTCAAAAAGTTCATAAAGATATCATAAAACTATTCCATATGAATTGAGTGGTTTAGTCCAAATTTTCTGAAGAGACTCGACTGCTTTATATGATGAACAGATTTAATTTAGGCTTTTATTCACATAAACATTGATCAGCGAACATAAACAGAAGCTCAACCAAACTTGCTTGACAAGCGAGAACAAACCTCATTGGTTCTTGCTGAAGCTCAAACGTGCTGCGTAACACGAGAATGAACCTCATTGGTTCTTGCTGAAGCTTAAACGTGCTGCGTAACGCGAGAATGAACCTCATTGGTTCTTGCTGAAGCTTAAACGTGCTGCGTAACACGAGAACGAACCTCATTGGTTCGTGAGGAAGCTCAAACGTCCTGCGTAACACGAGAATGAACCTCATTGGTTCTAATTTCATTTATGATGCTGTAACATAATGACCTGTGCTTTGTCACAAACATGCAAGGGAAAAACAGATGAATAATCTTTTCATATTACATTAAAAATCTTATATTATATTTTTCTTAAATAAAAAGTTTCATGGTCAGTAAATGTCTCTTCAGCCCTCCTCTATACAGGTCTGTTTAAAGTATAATCAGGGATGTTGGACATAATGAAAAATGAAGAACAATTTGTCAGAGTGTTAGGTGACACAGATACACACACATACAGATGACCTTTGACCTCCAGCTGTGATCCACTATCAACAGGAAACTGCAAAGGTCTTGGCTCCTAAATGAGGTCTTTCATCAGACGGCAGTATTCACGTGTCTGGGGCAGTTACTCCTTTACTTAGGGATGTTGCAGTTTTGAGTTGAGGAAGATGGTGTGGTTTTTTCATGAGCTTGTATCTCACCTTGTTTCTGTGTTCAATTTCATGGCATCTGCAAAGGAGAACATGACAGTTATGCTTGTTAATTATCTGCATCTTGTAAGACAGATTATCACATATAGAAAATGAAAAAAGTTACATTTGAAATCTGGAGTAAATTTTTTTGTGCGCGTGTGAAAGAGAGAAAAGGGGTACATGTGGTTGTCTCATTTGAGACTGAGCCAAATAGTTTTCGTTAATTGCCCGTGCAATATCACACAGCTGGGACTGATTAAAACTCTATACCGTGAAGAAAGAGAGAAATTAGGAGAGGAAAGAAAGAGAGAGATGAGGAGAAGAAAGAGTCAGAGAGGGTCCCAACATGTGCTATGCTCGTGTGCAGTTTAGTTGATCGCTGGCCTTAATATTTATATCTACGAAAAACTACAGAATAATAAGAAAAATGTCTTCAAATGTCAGGATGAATATCATTAAAACATGCACAGACCAATTTCAACCTAAAATCAAAAGAAAAAAATGCTTAAAGAAAATTAGCCCTTCGCTAAGCCCCGCCCTCCTTAGTTACTGTTGCTACGCCTGACAAGCTTTCGCGCCTGGCACGTTTATTACAGTATGAATGCGCCGGTGTCAGACATTCCCAAGGAGATAATTCCATTCAAATGGGAAAAACACAAATTGAGGAACAGCTATGTTCATGCACAGCAGGGTAAGTGAAATTAGAAAATAATCTAATAATTATAAATCAAACAGTTTATCCATAAATCTTGTGAAATAAACATAAGACATTAGCCTGACCACTTTGCAATGATAACATTTAGTTGTGAATGGGGCCTACCACACTGCTTGATCCATGCACGTACCACGCATTGTACCGCATTTCTCCCCTTGGGTTTTAGGTTTGGGGAAGGAAAAAAATTCCACCCCCCCGTCCAAACTTTTAGGATACCGGGTATCAGATTTGCACAATCCATACGCACAACGCTTTGGCATGTTTCCCTCGCTCGAAAGCTTGACAGACCTTCCGCTCCTAGTTACGGTTGCTAAGCCATGATTGTCCTGTAACGGTTTTCGGGCATGGCTTAGCGAAGGGTCAATTAAGCCATCAATATTTTTGCAATGTGACATTTCCCCCCAATTTTTTCTCATCAGTTTTTTATGTAATTGTCATTATTTCCATTATTCTCATTACTAAAATACAGTAAAAATAATGTATTAAAATACAATGATTTTTAAATTTTAAACCCACATATAAAAATGCTTTACAATTTAAGTAATAATGTGCTTAACTTAAAATGAAATCAAATTGTTAAATGACTCCTAATGGTCCTAGAAAAAGCTTTCATAACTTTAAGCAAAACGTAAATTCCTTCTTTTAATTTTGGGGTGAAATATGTTCCAGACACGCATGCTCATCATGCCAGAAATTGACCCATTTATTTTAAAGTGTTTCATTTGTGGTTTTATTCAGGTTCTGATCAAGAACTTTGACACTGATCAAAGCATTTTGAGCAGTCTTACCAAAAAAGGCAACAAGCTTGGATTCTGAACAGCTGGTTTGTATAACAGTCTATAATTGTGTTGCATTTGGTGCTAAACACATATTCCCTGTGTCCTGCTACGCTGCCCTCAAGCGGTCATACAACACACGCAGGTCCTGCAACCTGACGGCTCTTACACTAAATGTCAAATCTTTACCACACAACAACTCTGCTGACCAAGCTTTTTTGTGCAATAGCAAAAATATCAAGGGAAATTCCTTGGATCTATTCTCCGTCTCCCCATCTCAGTCTGCTTCTGGAATGTGACGGTCCTTCTTTCTAAATCCTTCCCTCTCATGTCATTTACATACTACTCCTTAATCTTCCCAAATCCCTCTCTCACGAAAGTCAGTCGGGAATTTTTCCAGAAGAGGGGGAAAAGCTGTCTCGACTGATATTTTATTACTCTGAGGGAATTATGGAGGGATTAGAGAGGAAATTGATGAGGAACGCCACTCTGCAATGTCTTTCTCTCGCTCTCACACTCTCTGGAAGTACACCAGTGGTTTGTGTTCATGGATATATTGATTACGTGGACACGAAGGTATGTTTTAAAGACATTTAAGAAGGCTGAGCAATTAATAAACAGTCAATATTCATAAACAGACCCACCTGTGCTTACCGATGCCTAGCCAGACAACCAGCACAAGAACCGCCCATTTAGACATCATGTAAAGTCACTGACCACAGTTCAATTTTATTTTGCGATGTTTAGGTGTAGGTTGGCCTGAAAGTGAAAGTCTTTTAAAACTGAACATCTTATTGTAAAATGACTTTCTTTGCAATAAATGCCACATTATTTGATATTTTGTTATCGAATATAATGCCATTAATACATTTTAAGTGTAGCTTAAGTGTCTAAATACATTTTGGTACAATGGTACAAACCTTTGGTTAAACTTTGTCGAGTTCTTTGACTTCCGGTAAATATGTAAAGCTCCAATCATTTTTTTTGGTTTTGCGAGCACTCATGCCATTTTTGTGTTGCATCAGACACTCAATGTGTTTGCCGTCTGAGGCTACTAGTACTCACCTGGCTGGAGTACTATGTGACACAAAAGGTATTCATCACACAGATGGGATGTTTTCCTCTTCACAGGAAGTTCTTACACTTAAAAGTTTCTTTGGAATGTCAAAGGTCAGTCTGCTTACTCGGTCAGGACTTCCACTCCTGTCAACAGATTTAGATATTTGAGGAGAGAGATTATAAGTGTCAGAATCAGAAATAAAGTAATCAAAATCTATTGAAAGTTGGAGTGCACATCATATGTGCCAAGAATTCAAACTAGAGAGATGATCACAGCTCTCTCCACTGAGATTAAATGGTGATTCAGTTTTTCACATTAAAGCAACGACAACACTAAGCGGTGTGTGTCGCAGTGGTGTATCTGGCATTCTCCTCTCTTCTCTAATCAACACATTTTGCACGTGATCACTGAAAATCAGCAGGTCGTACAGGACACGACAGAGCAGTTGTGTGTGTGTTTAGAAACAAATAATGCAGATCCACGCTCACCTAAAGGATTATTAGGAACACCTGTTTAATTTCTCATTAATGCAATTATCTAATCAACCAATCACATGGCAGTTGCTTCAATGCATTTAGGGGTGTGGTCCTGGTCAAGACAATCTCCTGAACTCCAAACTGAATGTCAGAATGGGAAAGAAAGGTGATTTAAGCAATTCTGAGCGTGGCATGGTTGTTGGTGCCAGACGGGCCGGTCTGAGTATTTCACAATCTGCTCAGTTACTGGGATTTTCACGCACAACCATTTCTAGAGTTTACAAAGAATGGTGTGAAAAGGGAAAAACATCCAGTATGCGGCAGTCCTGTGGGCGAAAATGCCTTGTTGATGCTAGAGGTCAGAGGAGAATGGGCCGACTGATTCAAGCTGATAGAAGAGCAACTTTGACTGAAATAACCACTCGTTACAACCGAGGTATGCAGCAAAGCATTTGTGAAGCCACAACACGCACAACCTTGAGGCGGATGGGCTACAACAGCAGAAGACCCCACCGGGTACCACTCATCTCCACTACAAATAGGAAAAAGAGGCTACAATTTGCACGAGCTCACCAAAATTGGACAGTTGAAGACTGGAAAAATGTTGCCTGGTCTGATGAGTCTCGATTTCTGTTGAGACATTCATATGGTAGAGTCAGAATTTGGCATAAACAGAATGAGAACATCATGCCTTGTTACCACTGTGCAGGCTGGTGGTGGTGGTGTAATGGTGTGGGGGATGTTTTCTTGGCACACTTTAGGCCCCTTAGTGCCAATTGGGCATCGTTTAAATGCCACGGCCTACCTGAGCATTGTTTCTGACCATGTCCATCCCTTTATGACCACCATGATGGCTCTGATGGCTACTTCCAGCAGGATAATGCACCATGTCACAAAGCTCGAATCATTTCAAATTGGTTTCTTGAACATGACAATGAGTTCACTGTACTAAAATGGCCCCCACAGTCACCAGATCTCAACCCAATAGAGCATCTTTGGGATGTGGTGGAACAGGAGCTTCGTGCCCTGGATGTGCATGCCACAAATCTCCATCAACTGCAAGATGCTATCCTATCAATATGGGCCAACATTTCTAAAGAATGCTTTCAGCACCTTGTTGAATCAATTCCACGTAGAATTAAGGCAGTTCTGAAGGCGAAAGGGGGTCAAACACAGTATTAGTATGGTGTTCCTAATAATCCTTTAGGTGAGTGTATATCTACAGTACAGTTAACTATGTCTTTCACAAAAATCAGAAATACACATTTTTGCTTTTGTTGTGAATGATTAAAACAAAGAAATGTTTTCATAATGCGTCATCAAAATGTATTTTAACTTGCTGTGCCTTTGGAAGACCTATGACTTTCCTTTCAGATTGAAATTGTTTTCTTAATTTACCAATTTAAATGACCAAACTCACATAGACTTCACCACTCAATACATTTCTGATGGATAAAATCAAGTACCGCAATCGTTGAACATCCTGTTTTGCTTGGAAATATGTCAACTGAAGTAAAATACTGTTTAATGTTGATTATAAAAAAATTATTTTTGGACCTTTTAATGTATTCACTGGTCTTTTTTTTTTATCCATCAAGTGTAATATTTAATATAAAAAGCCCTTCTAGGGACAGGTGTTGCAAATTAGCCTTGGCTATAAACATTATGATACTGACATGGGATTGATTCGAGAAGATAATCTATGTTCACTGTATCTTTCCCTACCAAATAAACTATAAATGAAAAATAAAATCACAAGGCTTACAGAATGAACACTGCAACAAAATAACCAGTATTGTTTTCTAGCATAAATATGCTAACATGCATAAAACAAGACACATTTAAGGAAATATGATGAGATATGATGTTGTTTACAGAAAAATGTAATGAGGTTTTGCTAAAAAATAATAAAGTTACCCCTGTGGGTTCAGAAAAATAAACTTAATTCAAAGGTGAAACAGCTTAATTTGTCTGACCCCAGAAGCAAATAGTAGTTTTTCTTGTTTTAAGCTTAATCCTAATTAAATTTTTGGTAACACTGTACAATACAGGTGCACTAATATGCATTAATTCCTGCTTAACTAATGCACAGATAATCATGAGTTAATGTATGACTCATGAAGAACTAAACCATTTATTAATGATTACTGCATCAGCAACTAATGAAGATTATATATGATTAATAGATTAAGTAATCAATAAATTGTTATATGTGTCATATTGTATTAATCCCCTAATAACATATTATATGAACTAATAATGTAAATTAATGTGTTAATTAACACAGTGGGTCAAAGCCATGCATTTCTGCTTTAATTAATCATTAGATTTGCAAAGGTATCATTATGTTATGACTTTACTTGTTGAGGCACAGGACTACACTGTAAAAAATCCAACTCACAAAAATTTTGACTAATGATTATGTTTTAGTTAACTGGACAATTAAATGCAAAAAGTTGGCTTAGTGAAAAGAAGTTGGTTCAACAATTGTTGGACCAACCTAGTATTAATTGTAAATTCGATTTGTAAATGCAAGTTAACAAGCATACAAGTTGCAACAAGTTAACAATGCATTCTGGGTGCATCATGCAAAACTCATCCATTGCTCCCAGAATGCATTGCGGCAGCAGCATGTCACCATTGTTGAGATTCATAGGCTGATTCTTGATGTCTGGGAGTAAATCTCACTGGTCAATGTGCTTAGTGTACAATCTGTTTCAAAACTTATTCAGCTTTTCTGATTTAAACGTTGCTTGATATGTTCTAGAAGCACAATAAAAAAAAAAAGTTAATAGTATATTAAACTCAGTCATAAAATCTGTGAATTAAGCCACTACACAATGATTATGTTCTTATCATCGAGCAGCCGACAGCATCTGATTGTGTTTTCTCTTGCTTTTTTGCCAATATTAAAAAGTTGTCAAACTGCCCAACTAAAGAAAACACTAATCACCATGATAACATAAAAATAAATAAATAAATAAACAAAAAAATAAAAACTCAAGCTCAGCTGAACAAAAGATCTTAAATTGGGAGACATGTGACCTTACTCAGTTAATGGAGTTAAGTGACCTACTTTGTTTAAAAGTTGAGTAAACTCAAAAAAGCTGTGCAGCAAGTTGCCTTACAATGTCAACTTTTCTTTTTTTACAGTGTATTAACTAATTCAAAATTAATTCAAAACTCATAACCACAATGACATATTACTTAACAATTAGTTAATAGTCATGTGCCTCAAGAAGTAAAGTCATAACATAATAATACCTTTGCAAATCGTTAGCTAATGATTAATTAAAGCAGACAACTGGAAGTTGAAATGCATGGCTTTGACCCATTGTGGTAATGAACATATGAATTTACACTATTAGTTAATATAATATGTTATTAGGGAATTAATACAATATGACACATTTAACTAATAACAATTTAATGATTACTTAATCTATTAATCATATATAATCTTCATTAGTTGCTGATGCAGTAATCATTAATAAATGGTTTAGTTCTTCATGAGTCATACATTAACTCATGATTATCTGTGCATTAGTTAAGCAGGAATTAATGCATATTAGTGCGCCCGTATTGTACAGTGTTACCAAATTTTTCTAAAAACAAGACTTAATATATCGTAATTTTTCTTCAAGATTTTTTTTGTACATCAAAGGTCATCAAACCTATAAATCTCACCACACAAAGATTAATTCAAGCTCATTTCCTGTTCTGGCGGTGAAGATGCTTGTTTGTTACTTATTTGTTATTTGAGTTTGGATTGTTTTGTGTTATAAAGGTTGGACAGACATTCTGCAGGAGTGAATGTCGACAAAATACAGCTCTCAGTCAGCACATAAAAGCATAACATTTACATTTATTCATTTAGCAGACGCTTTTATCCAAAGCGACTCACAACTGAGGAATACAGGAAGCAATCCGATCCATCATGAAGAGGCGAAAAATCACAAAAAGTGCCTGAAATACTACGTTTTGGACATTGCTTAGAGTAGCATAAGCTAGAATAGGGAGGGAATAGAGGAAAAATTCAGTTTTTTTATTTTATTTTTTTTAAGATGAGGTTAAGTGCTCACGGAAGAGATGACTTTTCAGCTGTCTTTTGAATGTAGCGATTCTGCATTCCGGATGGAGGTATAGGGAGATTGTTCCACCAGCAAGGAAAAATGAACGAAAATGTTCTGGAAAGGGATTTCATGTCTCTCTGTGGTGGTACCACGAGCCGTCGCTCCTTTGCCGAGCGAAGGCTTCTGGTGGGGGTGTAGACTCGTAGGAGCGAGTCGAAGTATGCAGGTGGTGAGCTTGTGGTGGATCTGCAAGCAAGCGTCAACGCCTTGAACTTGATGCGAGCAGCGAGTGGTAGCCAGTGCAGAGAGAAAAGCATAGTTAACATCAGCTCACACATACACAAATATAGTCAATCATTTTGGCTGCACTCTTCATTTGTAATGAATGCACCTGCTGTTCCTCACATTTATGGATTATGCAAATGTTTATCAAATGTTTTAAAAAGGAGAAAAATCAAACACTCAGCCACCTGATCTCTCCTTGTCACGGCACATTCCAGTACGCCTGGCTGCTCGCTGGTTCTAACAGGATTACGGTTCTGCAGGGGAGAACCGCAGGGCGCTGCAGTGACCTGTGGAGAGATGTGATGTGCTTCAGGAGGACGTCTCAAAGTGCACAAATCATTCTTAATTTGGGTTGAATTATACTTAAAGGACACAACCTGAAGCTATAATTTAAGCCCACATTTAATAGCTGTATTAGTAAATGCATAAATAAAATCCTAATAAAATATTATAATTTCTGTAATTGAATTAAAAAAAATCTAAATTGTAACTGAATCATAATTATATAATTTATTTATTTAGTGGAAACCTTTGTTACCCTTTTCTAGAAATACATCTGCATATTCATGACACCCTTACTAGAAGCTTATTTGCATTAGCATGCTGGGAAATGCTGAGAGAATTATTACATCATTGAGATGATCTCATGCCTCTGTCACCAAGATGATGAATATCATGATGAAATCAGCGCAATAAACATACAGGGGTATGAGCCCGACTGATGTGTAAAATTTAAATGAGTGTCATAGTAAAATAACCGGAAAATTGATTAACCAAAGGTACTGTCTGTAATCTATAGAGCTCCGGAGGTCACGTGACCCATTCTGTTTATGACGCCATTTTGGCAGGCAGGAACAGCCGGTGCCAGCATGAGTTCATTGTGCACTTTAATTCAAAAGACAGACCTGTAGCCTACATAGCAAAATTTAATAGATGAAACATAACAGATCTCTATAATTCCCCCGGGGTGCTTTTCACGTGTATTGATAAATGAACGGATAGCTTTCCTGTCAGGACACCTGTTGCACCAGCTGTGTGCAAGTTACAACTAGCCTAGTTTTGACGTAAATGGGCACTAAGTTACAACTTATGCAATGCTAAATATTTTTGCGTTGCACCATTAAACTTAGTTGAAGCCTAAATCTACGTAGGGTGAATTCAGGGTGATTGGGACACTTTTTGCCATTGAGATGACTTGAAAAAAGTGTCCCAATCACCCTGAATTCACCCTATAAACTAAATATTTACGGAAGCCTCCGATCAGGAGTAACATTAACAGATAGAATAGCAGGCAGTACTGCATCAATAAGCTCGTTTTGCATGACAGACTTCAATTCTTTAAATGTATATGATAAGGCTGACATATACACGCACTTACATTTTAAAAGAGAAAACATGTAAATAGATTACTGTTAGCAGTTAACACGAACCCGTCCAAAACAGCGCCGCTGAGTGCATCTGTCCCATCGGTCCATGTTGTGCATGTCAAATAAAATCAGTCATAATCAATAAATGTAATAAATGTAAAGGTATATTGAACTTATTATTTGTTAATGATATAAACGAATGTGTGTTTATGTACGTTTCATACCTGAATAATCCAATGCTATCTAAAGACCAATCTGTACGTATTTTACGAGGTGACTAATTTGTACGAATTTGTACGACCTCACTCGTACGGATTTGTACGTTTTGTCTAAACCCCAGTGACGGGTAGGTTTAGGGGCGGGTTTGCGGTAGGTCATTCGTACGAATACATACGATTTAGCAAATACAATTCAATACAAATTCGTACGAATTAGCCACCTCGTAAAATATGTACGAATTGCCCTGAGATCAGGTTGCAATAATCAGCTGTAATGAAACTTTCTGAGGTAAAATCGACTTTTCGCAAAACAAAAATTCATCAAAACACACTGTGACTAAGCATCCTGTGAAAATGTACATGGCAAGTATTCACATTAGTCTACCCTTTATTTAGATCTGATTATCTTTCATGACAACATGATATAAAATCTGTCTAGACTTTAATGAGCAAATGCCTTTGTTTTTCTATACAAGATTTGCTCAGAAAACATTGAATGTTCAAACAAAATATTACAATTGGTCAACATTCAAAATAGCTCATGAACCTTTCTCTTTCCGGTTTAGAGTCATCATAAAGACTGTTAACTCACTCAGTAAAAATAAATCAGTTTTAAGAGAAAATAACAGAAGGCTATCTATTTAAAAAATGAATCAAATAGAATAATCTGAAGATGAACAAAAACACTCACACTCGTTTAATACTGTAGTCTACACAATGCTATACGGCTTGTTTCACAGACAAGACTTGAGCCTAGTCGCAGACTAAAATGCACGGTTAGGCTGTCTTCACTAAAAAACAACTTGCACTGACATTTCTTAAAATATGTCAGTGCCATTGTTTTTTCTCAAGATGCACATCAGTATGTTATTTTTTCTAAGGCACGTTTAAAAAAACTACTTATATGTCCTAATTTAAAATAAGGCCTAATCCTGTCTTAATGTTTTATAGCATAGTTTTAAATCAAACTTTAAAGTATTTTGGTGCAAATTCATCTGTCACTTGGTAATGTGGTTTATATTTATTCTGTAGCCCAGTATCTGCTCCATCTGTTGGGCTAATGAATCACAAACCTGTCAGTTTCATAAAAGATTTAGCTCCGCCTTCACAGAGCAGGTAAGCAGTGAGAAAAAGGAAAACTCATCCTTATGTTGTTTCATGAGACTGAGTGGAATCCAGAGCACAAACAAGACAAAATTATATATTTTTTAGAATATATATGAGTGTTATAAAAAGCAAACGCTAGGCTTCCACTGCAATTACATCTTAATTTATCATAATAAAATATGTGTATTTATGTTTAGTCAGCCAAACAGTCACATCCTTACACAGCCTGAAAGTATGTGAACTGCATAACTAAACCATGAACCAGTTAAACCAGCTTCTGAAGAAGTTTTAGTCGTTTCCTTTGTTTTTCTTCCTCATTCGCTGTTCTTTATTTGATTGTGATGGACACAGACCTAAATCTGTTCAGCAGTTAGGAAGACACAAACACCATAATGAATGCTGAAGAAGACACTGATTATCACAAGACTTGTGATGGAGAGAAAAGGTGAGAGGAAAGTTTTGGATTATTTGTACATGTATCAAAATTGTACAGATCAAAGCAAATTCAGTTAAAACAGTTAAGAGTTTAAATAAGGCTGCTTATAACCTAGCATAACTAATTACATAAAAAAAAAAAATCTTAATATTAATTTGAGTGAAAGTGTTGCTGAATTGCTTTGAACTATGAAAATGGACTGTGTTGTATCGGACAGTGTTCAGCGGGAGAGATCACATTCACCTGATCCCAGTGTTTGGTCCCTGAAAAGTGACAAATCAAGGAAAATGCCAATTGAGTTCAAAGATGGATTTGATCAAATGTAAATACAGTATATGTAACGTAACATAACATACATTACCTATGTTTTTGCTGCTATTGTGATAGATCAAATTTAAATTGCTTTCAAATATTTATTTATTTTTTCATTTTGATGACATTGAGATATTTGCTAGAAAATTATTATTATTTCAAACTATGGCGAGATGGGTTTTTGAAAATGCCAATTGAGTTCAAAGATGGATTTGATCAAAGGTAAATATAGTATATGTTTTATGTTACATAACAAACATTACTTATGTTTTTTTTCTGCTGTTGTGAAGTAAATAAAACAAAACAAAAATGCCTGCAAATGATTTTTCTTAAATTTTGATGGCATTGAGATATTTGCTAGAAAATAATTCTTATTTTAAACTATGGTGAGATGGATTATGTTGTTTTTTCAGTACTGAGGAAAGATCAAGTTCATCTAATCCCAGCATTTTGTCCCCGAAAAGTGACAAATCGATGAAAACACAGATTCAGTTCAAAGATGGAGATTCTCTTTTTGACCAAAGGTAAATCTATTTACCTTTATGTTTGCACATGGTATCTGTGATACCATAGAGTATAAACAACCTTTTGTTTAAGTTTTTCTTCAATTCCTTACACACTAAAATTCTATGGATCTCAAACCACTACTTCAGTTTTCAAATCAAAGGCGTATTTCAAAACTACAAATAATCTTCACCTTTTTTTTTTCTTTTTTTTTCAGAACTCTACACAGAACTGTCTTTCATTAAGCACGTGTTTAACCACATAGCACTAAATAGCATATAAACATAACACAAACTGCAGCAGAACTGTTTTTGTGAAAATAAGAAAATGTGTTTTTGAGTGAAGCATAGCTTTTTATTATTTAGATTGGTGCACTTTTGAGTTTACATTTATAATTTTGAGAAAATATTTTTTTATGAAATGCATCTAAGTGATGAAGAGTATTTGAGAATTTATGGTGTCTTTTTCAGTTCTCTGGAGAAATCACATTCACATGATCCTAGTGTAATACAACTCCCAATTAATTCGAGAGATGAAACAAATCTACCACACCACAGGTCTGGTTTCACAGCACATCAGTTCACCTTTTAGTGTTGATTTAAGCAAGACAAGTGCACTTACTGTGCTTCATTGTTCAGAGAGGGTGATCTGAGGACTCACCATATCAATCGCAGTGAGTACAGATGACTTGCTGTTAACTCTTACCAGCTGCAGGGTTTCAGCAACAGACAGAGCATCTCTGACTTCCTCATTGATCAGTGACGAGTTGCCTTCATGTTTATCTCTCTTCTCAGTTGATCTTTTTCAGAAACTGAAAAATAACACATAAGTGACAGTGAAAACTGGACTTAATCCAAGTCTTTTGAATAGATTGTGTAAGGAACAAACTTAATTTAGGTTAATATTCAAATAATTTTTTGTCTACGACATTCATCTTAATTTTCAGTGCAAATTTGAAAAGCAATAAATAACGTCATTGAATATTATGACAGTGTAAAGTTTACACTTAACTATGTGCAGAACACATGTATTTTCTGTGGTTTAATATTTGCTTATGAAAACATTTTATCTTTACAGACATGATCTGCAAACACATGAACCAGAGATCCACCAAAGATTAAAAGCTTACATTAAAACAAAGCATGAGTGTATTTTGGAAGGACTGGGAAAGCGGGGAAAACCAACGCTTCTGACTGAGATCTACACAGAACTCTACATCATACAAGGAGAAGACGGAGAGATCAGTAATAAACACGAGTTTACTAGGATAGAAAAAACATTTACTGCAGCAGGAGCAACAATACCAATCAAATGCAATGATATATTTAGACCTCTACCTGGACAAGACAAACCCATCAGAACTGTGCTGACAAAGGGAGTCGCTGGCATTGGAAAAACAGTCTCTGTGCTGGACTGGGCTGAAGGGAAAGAGAATCAGGACGCCCAGCTCATATTTCCACTTCCTTTCAGAGAGCTCAATTCGATGAAGGACAAAACACTCAGTCTTTCAGATCTTCTTCATGTCTTTTTCCCTGAAACAAAAGAAATGGAAATATCCAGTGAGAAATATAAAGTGTTGTTCATCTTTGAGTGTCGTCTGTCTCTGGATTTTCAGAGCGATGTGAGGTTGTGTGATGTAAGTGAATCAGCCTCAAAACAAAAAAAACACATGTCTCCAAATCACTTGCCAGCTTTGGTGTGTTTTTTTAATGACATCAAATGACAGGTCTGAAGAGTTTACTCTTCAAAAATATGGCAGATCAGATGACAGCATAGAATGGCTGCATCCTGTGATCAAGTCATCCACAAAGGCTATTTTGTCAGGTTGAATGACTGTAATATCACAGATAAAGGTTGTGCACGGCTGACTACGGTTCTTACATCGCTATCCAATGTGAGAGAGCTGGATCTGAGCCACAACAACCTGCAGGACTCAGGAGTAGAAATACTCAGTGTCGGTGTGAATAGATCACCCCACGGAGCAGCACTGTATGCTTGGATTCATTTAAGAAAAATACTGGAATGTTATTATTATATTATGAATTATACCATGTTTACACATTTTAATTGTTTCTCATATCAGACTAAAGGAATTGGAGAGAAAGAAGCACAAGAGAGTGAGTTTTAGCACCAAGATGTGGTTCACATAGCCAGTATAAAAGCCTGCATAAACATGGGAACAAAGAAAGTTTGTTTCATTTGAATCACGGAGCTGCTGGACTACAGGACACAGAGTGCAGCCTGGAATCTCTGAAGTAAGTTCTCCATGGCCTGTTTCATAAAATGCTTAGACTAATATTACAAGTAAGCCAAAGAATTACTAAAGACTGGTCATAACTTTTTTAAATCAGTTAAATAGAAACGTAGATTGCTTGGCTAACTGCTAGTTACACACCGTGCAGTGTCAGTATGTGAGTAGTACGTCCGAATTTAATTCATACTATTACATATAATCATACAATTTAGAACATAATTTTTTTTATCGTTGTGAAGCAAGCTTCAAGTCAATATGTAATACTCACTATACAGTATGCGATTTCTACTGCAGCGACAGTCTTAACATATCTAAACTGGCCCCACTGTTCCCTCTTAATTGCAAAATATACTAATACATTATTAAAATCAAAAGTTGTGTCTGTTAATATTATCTAACAGACCAGAGCAAACATGAACTAAGAATGAAGAGTTGTATTTTTATTAAGTAATAAACAAAGATTAATATATAACAAATGTATTGCTCATCATTATTTAATGCATTAATGAACGCTAATTAATAAGACCTTATTGTAAAGGGTTACCACTTTTATAAAGGTTTATACATATACTGCAGTAATGCAATAAATATAATAAATGTACAATATACATACATAAACCTTCATCATTTAAGTCTGAGAATTTTACCCTTGCTGTGAAAAGTGCATTTAGGAAACTCACAAGGTTGATGATCCAAGAGTAGAGATCTGAATGACAAGGGGTCTAGACAGAATCTGAAATAGAAAAAATTTAAATCAACCAGAATAGAAGACTGACCATTAAAACAAAACCAGGAGAGAAAGCTACATCATGAACCAACTACATGTTCCAATCAGGTTTCATCTGACATGACGTTGAGTAGGTGATGACAATATTCACTTTGGGTTTGGATATTCTTTTAAGTATTGAGATTAGTGTAAAATAATAAACAGTGTAAAAGAAAGACAAAAGATTATATATGTATTTGTGATAGTATAATCTACCTGTTACAGAGATTTAAACATGATTTAGTTTCCAGTTAGACTTGTGTCTGGTGTGCCCTTATTCGGGCTGCACAAAAACTAGCCAATTAGATTCAATTTATTACATTGAGAAGCTGCTTTCCAGTTTTGTGTGCTGTTAGCAGTAGGTGGTTAGTGGGAGTAATGCCTAAGACTGTAGGCCATTGCCAACTTCCTTCATGCCACAACATCGTCACATGTGGAGGTGCAGGTTACCCATGAGAAAAACATTGTTCAGATGCGTCATATAGGTGAGTGACGTCATAGCAGGAAGCTATAAAGCGCACCCAGACCAAACATAGTCAGCTTCTGTGTCTTCAGCAAGCGCTCTGTGTGAAACTGTCTCTGTCTATTTATTGTTAGTTAGAGCTAAAATACACCTGACACTGTGATTTAAAGAATTATATTTTTCAATTATATTATTTGCAGAATCTCACAAAACGTAGAGTTAAATGTATTACCAAATACATCGGAAGGAATTACCATCCAAAACAATCAAAAAACCTTACAATGACTAAAGTAATTACTAGTGGGTTACCAAGATCTTCACTTTAGAATGAATTATACATTATGCATTATTCACATTAATTATGAACCTGTATATAGTAATTCTTAGTAATCCTCTGAGAGGTATGAAAAAATAGTAGTTATTGATTAGCTAGCTAATGGTGAGCTACCACATTTAACTAAACACTACTACTTGCAAATGAGTTAATCAGAGTTTCTTGGTAGTTAATAGCAGTTGCTAGAATAATAATAATGCGTTACTCATTTGTTCCTTTGTAGTTATTCATTAATGATGGAAGAGTATTCTAAAGTGTTACCAAAAAATCTAGTAAAACCAGTTCTTAAAAGACCACTTGCATGCATAATAATGTTTCTTTCACTTTTCCAGCATTGTATGTTGCAAAAAAACAGAAGGGGAGACATACTGTAGCCTACAGACAAACAGCATGTCTCTAATAATTGGTAATACTGATCCCTGCACCTCTTTTAGTGGATCGAATGGGTGAGACATATTTATTTACTTTTTGTAAATACATTTTTTGTAAATAAAGTTTTTGTACATGCATGATCGATCAAATGTTTCAATTCACTTAAAGGCCCCCTGAAATCAAAATAGAAGTTTTTTAGCTTTTAGTATGACTATGTTAGCCTTAAGGTTATGAATAAGCTGGTGTGTTCCAAACCAATGACAAAATTCACATTTAGGAGATATAAGCATTCAAAACTTACAGTCGCTCACTTCCGTTAAAATGGATCACAGATTTTGATGACATCATCGCAGACTTCAGCTTCTCATCACATCTTCTGTTCAATCAAATGCTCTCTAGAATCTGAAGCGTCCTGCCCCCTACACTATAAATAGACGCTGAAGCTGCGGCTGAAATCGGTCAGCTGTTATAGATTCTGTGACTCGATCTCGGAACTCGCATGTTCTAAGGCAGCGCGTAGATTACGGGGCTGCATAATATGGAAAGCCAAAAGGTTCAAAAACACGGGGTTCAAGGGGTAAGACTGATCTGAGGACCGTCATTATTTCCAAGAAGGCTGAGGAAGGGGAAAGGGCCTGACGCCCGAGGGGTCAGGCCAACGAGGGCAGCCCCCAACCCCCCAGTTTTGGAGAACAGAGTTATGGAAGCACAGAGTTATGGAAGAGTTTGGCCTCTGAGGGGGCCCAATTCATAGACTTAGGTCTCTCAACTGAGATTGTTGAGGCCACGATCACTCTAGAGCTCCCTGTGCAGGAAACAAACCGGTTTCCTCCATGGTGTGTTGGAGCAGGAGGAGTATGGTGGCTTTGTAGCCATATATTAAGGGTATCCCTACAAGAGGTGTATAATGCGGCAGGCTTTTCCTTTCCGCACACACTCGTCGGGTTTACAACCTAGTTTTGGGCTTCACCCCTGTGTCCCAGGTGTTTCTGTCTTTGTTGTGCTCGCCTGATTTCACACAAGACAGGCACTGGTCACTATGCTGGTAGTGGAGGTTGGTAGTCCTGGAGGAACCCAGCCCTGCACATTTTGTATGTCTCCCTTATCAGACACACCCAATTTAGTTCTTGCAGTCTCTACTAACGAGCTGATGAGTTGAATCAGGTGTGATAAATGAGGGAGACACATAAAATGTGCAGGGCTGGAGTGCCTCCAGGACAGGTTTGAAAACCACTGGTATAGACGTTCCCACAGCGTCAATCTTGACACAACGCAAGTTCCCTTGAAAGGGAATGCCTCGGTTACGACTGTAACCTCGGTTCCCTGAAGAGGGAACGAGACGTTGTGTCACCCTGCCATACTTCCGGCGTGCCTGTGATCGACTTGCTTCGACCTATCAAAAGCTGACTATGTTTGGTCTGGGTACGCTTTATAGCTTCCGGCCATGACGTCACCCGCCTATATGCCATTAGACTGATTTCACAAGTGCTTCACGACGCAATCACGCAGTGCGTTCCCACAGCGTCAATCTCGACGCAATGTCTCGTTCCCTTTTTAGGGAACCGAGGTTACAGTTTTAACCGAGGCGTTTTGTGATCACCATTACAGTGAATATTTGAACCAAATGAAGAAACATGCAGACACTTTTTGTTCAATCATGTACTATAATAATGTGCTATTTAGAAGTTGCAGAAATATGTTAAGGGATATTGACTTAAATTTACATCAATGGAGACAGCATATGTGGCATGTAAAAAAAAAAAAGTCTTAAGAGGCTTGCACACCAGACGAGAAGCACCGCGCCACACTGCGCCAAGTCTTTTATAATTAGAAACACATTATTTTCTATAAGTGTACACACACCAGCAGCACCATTCAGTTTCTGTCCACAGCGTCCAGCTTACGACTATGAGCTACAAAATCATGACCATGGAAGAGACCATATTCTGCTTGCATTCATTCATTCCAGCATGCGAATTATGCAAGAGTAGAGGCACGAGCATGGATATGAATCGATGGCACCAGTTGAAGAGACATTGGCTAGCTATCTCTCGCTGGGGGAGGCATCAGTGCTGACCAAACCGCTGAGTGTGACGAATGTTTGAATGGCAGAATGTACGTGGCAGCGGGTCAAGCCTGGACTGCCTTGCACACAATGGCTTTAGCAGAACAACATCGCACCACAGACCTTGCTCTCCGTGCCACCAAGAAAACTGCTGCCGTGATCAGATGATTGATGGTGGCAATGGTGGCCATGGAGAGGCATCTCTAGGTGAACAAGGCAGAATGGTCACCGGCCAATGTTATTGTCGTGTTTTGACTTGTGCTTCAGACACCGGTCATGCTGGAGGCATTCCCCATTAGCATCCTAAGATGCAGGGAACCATGATTACATTGGTAACCCGAGAATGTAGAATGTTTTCTACAGTAAAATGTACTTGCTGTTTGAGCTGTAATGTCCCATGGAGCTTGATAACATTAACCTTAATTTACATAATATAGCATAACATAATCTTGTGTTTCCTGTTGCAGTTTAATGGAGAGATCAGACTCTTCTGGCCTTAGTGTTTTGTCCATGAAGTGTTTTGACCGATCAATGAAAATACCAATTCAACTGAAAAATCCGCTGTCATGGGAAAAAGGTAATGCCGATTTATGCTAAAGGTAGTTAGAACTTCGGTGCTGTGGTAGAAGGCACACTCATAAGGAGGATGGAGTTTCCAATTCTTTTCTGATCAATTCTTCACCTCAGTGGTTTGTTGTTAATCTTCTCTACAATTATATCTCACTAAAACCAAAAGTTTCACTGTCAGTCTTCAGCGGGAGAAATCAGACTCGCCTGCCCCAAGTGTTTTGTCTATGAAGAGTGATCGATCAATGAAAATACCAATTCAACTAAAACATGGATCAGCTCCCATTGGAAAACAGTAATGATGATTTATGCTAAAGACAGTCAGAACTGCAGTGCTGTGGTAGACAGACACACACAATGTCTCTGTAGTTCTCAGACAAAAATACATTTTAAGAATGAGAAAGCATCGGAGTACTAACATGACAGCTATTGTGGTGTGGCTGGATTATTTCAGTTTCTCTTTGTGGCTTGTTGTTCATGTAAGTGCATGTAAGAGAAAAGATTCAAATAAGACCAGCAAAGATTGAGGGCAGAAAAAAACAAGATGATTAAGATAAGATAAGATGGTCTCCTCTGAATGCTGGTCATGTCTAAACCATTTCTAGTAAAGATAAGTGACCAATATCAAACTTTTTTTGTCTATAAGGGATTTACACATAAAATCAGGTCAGGATGCTGAGAAGAATGGCAACGTTCCTGGAAGATGCATGGGATATCAGTATGTTAAATGTATCAAAACTAATTTATAGTGTATGAATTTGTGCATAGTTGTTGCTACTAACAACATATTTTCAACAGGCATAATTCAGAAACACAAGAAGTCAAGATACAAAGGTTAAAATCACATAAAAAAAGCACCTCTACATTTTTGAAGGATTTGCAAAGCAGGAAAACCCAACACTCCTGAATGAGATCTACACAGATCTTTACATCACAGAGGGTGTAAATGGAGAGATCAGTAATGAACATGAAATTAAAAGGATCGAAAAATCATTGAAGGCTGCAGCAGGAGCAACAATACCAATCAAATGCAATGACATCTTTACCTGGACAAGACAAACCCATCAGAACTGTGCTGACAAAGGGAGTCGCTGGCATTGGAAAAACAGTCTCTGTGCAGAAGTTCATCCTGGACTGGGCTGAAGGGAAAGAGAATCAGGACGTCCAGCTAATATGTCCACTTCCTTTCAGAGAGCTCAATTTGATGAAGGACAAAACACTCAGCCTTTCAGATCTTCTTCATGTCTTTTTCCCTGAAACAAAAAAAATGGAAAAATCCAGTGACAAATATAAAGTGCTGTTCATCTTTGATGGTCTGGACGAGTGTCGTCTGTCTCTGGATTTTCAGAGCAATGTGAGGTTGTGTGATGTAAGTGAATCAGCCTCAGTGGACGTGCTGCTGACGAACCTCATTGCGGGGAATCTGCTTCCCTCTGCTCTCATCTGGATCACCTCCAGACCAGCAGCAGCTGATCTCGTCCCCTCTGAGTGTGTCCATCGAGTGACGAGGCTTCAATGAGCCACAGAAGGAGGAATACTTCAGGAAGAGAATCAGTGATCAGAGTCTGGCCAATACAATCATCACACACCTGAAGTCATCGAGGAGCCTCTACATCATGTGCCACATCCCAGTGTTCTGCTGGATCTCATCCACTGTTCTAGAGAAGATGTTGAGCGAAGCAGAGAGTGGAGAGATTCCCAAGACTCTCACTCAAATATACACACACTTCCTGATCCTTCAGACCAACATCAAACATGAGAAGGACTATGAGAAGAACGTGACAGATGAAGATATGTTCCTCAATCTTGGTAAAGTGTCTTTTCAGCAGCTTGTGAAAGGCAATGTGATCTTCTATGAGGAAGACCTGAGAGAGTGTTGCATTGATGTGACTGAAGCATCAGTGTACTCAGGATTGTGCACTCAGATCTTCAGAGAGGAGCTTGGCTGGTATCAGGGGAAAGTCTTCTGCTTTCTTCATCTGAGCATTCAGGAACATCTAGCGGCATATGTGCACCTCTCCTGTATAAACAACAACAGCAAAAACGTGCTAGAAGCACATGAATCTGAAATACCTGTGACAATGTTCAATTTACACAAGTGTGCAGTTAAAAAATCTTTAGAAATTATGAATGGACGTCTCAATCTTTTCCTTCACTTCCTCATCGGACTTTCACTGGAGTCGAATCACATCCTCCTAAAAGGGCTTTTGGTAAAGAAGACAGGAAGCTCCCTGGAAAGAGAGAAAACTATTGCGTATCTCAAGCAAACGATAAAAACAATCCCTTGCTCAGAAATGACTCTTATTTTGTTCCACTGTCTGAATGAACTCAATGACCATTCCCTCATTACTGAAATCCAAAGCTAGCTAACCTCCGGAAAAATAAACAACAATACTCTTTCCCCAGATCTCTGGTCAGCTCTAGTTGTCATCTTAATGACATCAAATTACAAATCATTACAAATGCTAGATAGCAGCTTTAAAGGCACAATATGTAAGATTTTTGGATTAAAATATCCAAAAACCACTAGAACAGTGTTATATATTTTGTTGACGTGTGTACTTACATTATCCCAAATGTTTTCAGTAATGTTTAAATCCAGAGAAATAAGCAATTTTAAACAGGACACGGACCGTGTCTGTACTTCGCCTATCAATGACATCATACCCGAGCTACCCTTGATTTCCGGGTTTTATTTTGTAGAAACCATGGAAACACCAAAGATGCTTTAATATATTATATGTTTTATTAGACAGGTGAACAACTGTTTGGAGACATTTCTAGATAGAAAACTAATTAGGCTATTGTACAGTAATACAGCATTTTTTCCGTCATAAAATATGTTTTAAAATTAATTGCATGCCATTTAGCAACACAAGCCATCCAGCATTTATTAATATGATATTCTAATATAGATCTTGCTTTCTGCAGTGTGCAACAAGTGTCTCATAGTAGCCGCAGAGCAAACGCACAGAGTAACGTTATAACATCATTTAACACTCTCAAATGTATCTAATATGATAAAACTGCGCTGCGTTACCCCACATACGTATAACCGGAAGAAGTGGAAGCGGCGACTGTGGCATAATAAAAGCTCAGCTGCTGTCGAGCCGTGTGTCGCGCTCGTCTTTCATTAGCAATCGCTTCAGCGGCCTCGTTCAGCTCCCACAGCACTCGGCCCTGCTCTGCTTCATACAGTAACGTTAATAATCTCATACAGGAACATGATTCCTGATTCTTTTCCACTGGGTGTAGAGGTGAAGACTACAACTCCCAAGATTCTGCGCTCAATCTCTGCGTCATCAAGCTACGCCTTTGTTTTGAATAGGCGACCACTAGCAGCGAAAAACTACATAGTGTGCCTTTAAATGATACTTTCTCATTAAGAATGATAATGGAGACTGAAAAAAGACTTTTTTTCTACTTTCTCTGTAGTTTGAAGAAATGTGGAGTAACAGAAGCAGGCTGTGTTTCCCTGAGCTCAGCTCTGAGTTTAAACCCTTCTCATCTGAAAGTGCTGGACCTGAGCTGGAACAACATAGGAGACTCTGGAGTGAAACATCTCTGTGCTGCTCTAGAGAAAGTTCAGTGTGCATTGGAAACACTAAAGTAAGTTAGAACAAACTTAATTAGTAATCAGATAAATTAATAACCTTTATCTGAGTTATTGATTATTTTAAAAAGTGTTATGCAGTATAAACAGTCAATGCAGAGAAGAAGTCAATGCTGCTCTAAAGCTTCTGTTGCAGCTCATTGTTTCTGCCTTAAATTAATATATTGTTAGCTAACTGCGTGATTTGTATGTACATTTCTGAAATACAATACTTGGACAGTCACCTCTGATAACAGATCACTCTAAATTGTAATGTAGACACATGCATTTTCTGCAAAGCTGATTTGAAATATGTATTGTGAAAAGCACTATACAAATAAATGTGAATTGCAACACTTCCATTTGTCCCAATTAAAATCAACATAGAACTATTTTCTACAATATTCAATGGGGAAAGTAAGGTTGGACTTTATTTTATTCTTCCGAAATTCATTAGAATATAAAAAATGGCTTCAAATATAAAAATAAAATAATAAAAATAAGGGCCTTGATGGGAAGTTGTTTAAGAGGCAGAGAAAGTTATGAGGGGAAATTCTTGGGAATGATATACCATTAAAATGTATTTAAAAAGTACATGGAGTGACTTTTGAATTCATGTAAACTTTTAAATCACCTAAAAATGAAAATGATTTACTCACCATCGTTACAATGCAGATTTCCTTTTTATCGAAATCAAAAAGGGAGGTTTCCTTAGGCAGCGTTTCCATAAAATGACAGACAAAATGTTTCATAAAAGTACTCCATATGACTGGTATGCAATATTTAAAGTCTTCTAAAGCCATACAATAACTTTTAACAACGTGAAATGTAAGTAATTATTGATTTATTATCCTCTTTGGTGTTGCTGCCAAATACATTCGACGATCACGTCAGTTAAAAATGGCGCCTTTTGGATGTGTGCTTGGTGTAGAATCGACGTCATTGACGGCCTTTGGTTCTCGCATGTCACGTGACGAATCACAACGCGTTAAAAATGTGGATTTCGGAATCTTATGCTGCGTTCCAGGCAGGTTTTTGAGCCCATAAGTTACGACTTCAAACCACGACTCACGACTTTGTAGCGTTCACGCCAAACTGCCTGAGCGGTAGCTAGATGTAAACAAAGCATGGCGGACTGTACGGTGCTTATGCTCATCATTTCTATCGCCAAAGGTGCTTACTCCTTGCTTATTTGAGGGAAACGGAGGAGAAAAAACGGCGCATAAGCCAAGAGAAGCTGTTATACCTTTTATTTTACGTTATTTGTATATTTGGAAATGTATTTGGTATTATTTATTCTTGCACTCAATGGACTGAAAACTAGCTAACGTTAGAAAAGCTTCTGATAATGCATAACATTTGCGGATAAATAACGTTAGAGCAATACCTTATTTTAATAAATGATTTGGATTTTAATGTACGACTTCCATAAACACCGCATCTGTAGGGGCTGCCATTGTTGTTTCGCGGGCTATGTGACGTCAGAGCTCGGAACTGGGAGTACATCGATCTAGTACGAGTTCACGGGTGGGAAGTCATGGGGTTGACTGCCATTCCAGTGCATTTTCACGGGTAGAAGGTTGGAAAAACACGGGTTACGGGTTGCCTGGGACGCGGCATTATTAAAGAGCAACAGTATACTCACACTTAATGACGACTTAAACTTTATGTTTAAAACTACATTTTAATTAAATGTTATCAGTGTGGTCTACTTTTATGATACTCCTGTTTTAAAGGTTGGCATTTAAATTTCCATTAATTTTGTATGAAAAAAAACTTCTTAAATGACAGAATTTTTGGGGTGAACTATTCCTTTAAAGTAATATTGCGTATTTTGTACAATTAAGAACTTTTTGACTTGCTTGTTATAGACTTTTAACTTGCAAAATCATTGAAACTCTGGCTTCAACTCTCAAGTCAAACGCTCAGCTGAGAGAGCTGGACCTGGGCAACAACAGCCCTGGAGATCAGGGAGTGGAGCTGCTGTCTGCTATTCTCCATGATCCAAACTGCAGACTGAAAACCCTGAGGTTAAGATATCAAAATTAGGGAACACATTTATATTTGATGTTGGAAGTTGGAACAGTGTATATTACAATTAATTTCTTTCTCAGGCTGGACAAATGTGGAATGAAAGAGAAAAGTTGCACTTTTCAGCTCAGAGAGACCTCCAATCTGACACATCTGGATCGGAGTATTCATGATCTACAAGAAGAAGCTCTGTGTCGGACTGAAGAATCCTCACTGTAAACTAGAGAAGCTGGGGTAAAAGATATGAAACCTTTCCACAAAAACCAAACCATTTATACCATTATTGTTTAACTTTTCCGCTGTCTGAAAATCCATTCTACTTTCTTCAAGCTGTCCAACTGTAATGTTACACATGAAGGTGTGGCGGCACTGACTGAAGCTCTGAAATCAAATCCATCCCACCTGAAAGAGATCGATCTGCTTGAGAATGATCTGGAAGAGTCAGACATGAATGTGCTTTCCATGATACTGGACAAGTCGTCATAAAAACAGAAGAACACAAACACAAATGTTTAAGATTACCCTTTAAAAAAATATAGAGGGATAGAGAAGAGTAGCATCATTAACTCATGGAAAGGATGTCATACTTGGTTTACACTAATGCAGAGATATGTGGATGTTGTATAATGGATATGCATTTTTATTCTGGATACATAGAGTGCCAACTACAAACAATTTCTTTGAAATTTTATTTTATGAACTAGATACAAAAAGGTCATAAATAAAGCTCATAAGTTAGGTGCACCTAAAGGTGGAAATACAGAAACTGTGAAATTAAGATTCCTCAACATGTTACCAAGCCATTCTTAAATGTACTGCTGTTTTACAATGTTAAATTTACTGCAGCATGAATATTCACTGTGCTCACTGTGAAAATTAAATACATCTTTTTGCACATGTAAAGGAAAAAAGGAAGAAAACTCAGAAGCTGTACATGGAAACGACTGCTGGCATTTTGTACACCATGAAGAAAAACAATTAAAAACTATCGTATGTACATACAAAATCCTAGATTATGTACAATGGAAAAAGTTTCAAAAAATAGATCTGTGTCTATGAAATTCTTGCAATGATTCAGCAGTTTCGAACATTTTATCAAATTACATACACAGATTTAATTATTTTAACTATGACCTCTGGTTGTAGATTCAGTGGTACTCAAAAGGTAGAGATATGGAAGTAAATTAAATGAAATTGAAAGGAGGGGGAAAAAACAAGACTGAAGAATTGACAAACCAGGAAGAGTCGTCAGATTAAGTAATTTACTTTGCTACTTAAAAAAATGCAAAGATAGGATACACGGAACATGAGTAACTCGAGACTAAATCTTATCTGGATCTATCTTCTCATTCCCTTTATTTTATTATTATTTTTTTCAACAAATAAAGCAATATAATTTTCCATTCAGCAATGCCTCTGAAAGCTCCATCTGGCCTTCATAAAACAAACACACACCGGCCAAAAGGTCTGTTGGATTAGTTTACAATGTCTCAAAATCTCCAGAGGCAAATTTGATCCACAGGGAACGATTCCTTCCTGCTGATGACGAGCGGCCATCCTGAAAAGATCCTGAGGAGAAAAAGCGTCGTAGTCTGTTTGCACTTAGTTTAAATGGTTCTTTCCACTTACACAAGGAGGACACTTCCCAAACTTTCTCCTGTCAAAAAATACTGCCTCGCTGCCTGGATCAAGAGGGTCAGAAACATCTCATCCGGAGAGACACATTAAGTCATTTTAATTGTCGGCAAAAGGCCAGTATAAAAATCCTTAGACATCATGAAGAAAATGAAGAAATTCCTCGTAAAAGCACAAAGCAGTCCAGAAAAGTGCAGTTTAGCTCATTCATTCTGATCTTCATACCATTCATATTCCATTAAAGTGCAAGAGTGAAATACTCTGTCCCTCTTGTAATTCATGCTAACCAACATGTTGCATTGTTTTTTTTTTCCCTTCGTCACAGATCAGACAGGAATCTTTTTGTCTTGTCTCCGATGCATTCCAGACAATAAATCCTGCACGCTGCTCAGGATCTTCCTCTGATGTGCATTGCATGAGATTCCCATTTTGGCCAGATCCCTGTAAAAGAGCAGCACAGGGGATTTTTGGTAAGCTAAAGTCATCTTCAAGCTCATCAGGATGTGTAATTAGGTGTGTAATGTGTTGTGATGCTCACTCGTGACTCATGGGTATGATGCTCTCAAAGCTGCAGTATCCTGCTGTGTTGAAGTTTTCTCTGTATTGCTCAAGTCCAATGATTTTCAGCCATTCGTCCACAGAACTCAAAGAGGGGGCGGAGCCTTCAGAGGGGGCGTGGTGAAGTGTAGATGGGTGGGGCCTGAGGACGACAACATTACATAATATATTTTATTCCAGAGAAAATGAAGTTGCCAGAATTGATGTGTGTTTATATATGTGGTGTTATGTGTTTGCATTAGTTTTGCTACTCTCATAGAGATTACATGTTTAAAAATGCCTCTTAAAAGAACAGCAAAACGTGATTAAACTTTATAAAGGAACTCAATAAAATCATAATTTTTTATATGCAAATGTCACAAACCAAATTTTCAGGGTTAAGCCAGAAGCATACACTATTGTTTATAAGTTGAGGGTCGGTAAGATTTTTTTTATGTTTTTGAGTCTTTTATGCTCACCAAGGCTGCATTTGTTTGATAGAAAATTGTGAAATATTATAACATTTTTAAAGAACTGATTTCTATGTCAATATATTTAAAAATATAATGTATTCCTGTGATCAAAGCTGAATTGTCAGCATCACTACTCCAGTCTTCAGTGTCACATGATCCTTCAGAAATCATTCTAATATGCTGATTTGATGCTCAAGAAACATTTCTGATTATTATCAATACTGAAAACAGTTGTGCTTTGATTATTTGATATAGAAAGTTTAAAAAATTGAATTTATTTGAAATCAAAATCTTTTGTAACATAAATGTCTTTACTGTCACATTTGATTAATTTAATGCATCCCTTCTGAATAAAAGTATTAATTTCCAAACATTTGTATACTATGCATGTATTGCAAAAACGTGGTCCCATTGCACATACAGCTAATCGGTTTCTCTATAAACTATTGTTCATGACAGGATTTAACTAGAAGTTAACTAAAATGCATTTTGAAACATTTTGGGAGACAATGGGACATGAAATTGAGCATTTTGCAAGTATTTTGCAGGCCTTAGGGTTAGTGTACAGCAATTATAAGCAGCTTCCTGTCAAAGTGAGTCTATGCTTGGATGATTATTGCAGTGATTATTATGTTTCTAGCATGTTGTATGTTTGCCAACAGTTCTTCTAACCCTAACTGATGGAGTGTGTAGCTTTTCATTTATTAAACAACCACGTAGGAAGACACATCATGGCCATATTCCAGGATGACAAGATTCATCAGCTCAGACTCTGAAAGAATGGTTGGGAGGGAGCATGAAGAATCACTTCAAGAGTCCAGACCTTAAATTCATGGAAAGTCTTTGGGATGTTCTGGAGGAGACTTTACAGAGTGCTGGACTCTTGCGTTGTCAATACAAGATCTTGACCAAAAATTGATGCACCTCTTAGAAATAACATCACAACATTTATCTCCATCAAGAGATGCATACATTTTTGGTCAAGATCTTGTATTTACAATGCAATGCAACCATTCTTACACATTTTGAGGCTGATGAATCTTGACATTGTCATCCTGGAATATGGTCATAATGTGTCTTCCTACATGGTTGTTTAAGAAATGAAAAGCTACACACTCCATCAGTTAGGGTTAGAAGAACTGTTGCCAAACATATAACATGCTAGAAACATAATAATCACTGCAATAATGATCCAATCATAGACTCTTAAGCATTTGCCTATTTAAAGGTGCTGTATGTAGGAATGACAGCTAGTGGTTGAAATGGGTACTGCAGTCCAAATTAAAAATATAGTTTGCCCTGCTCCCTCCTTCTCAGACTCGGCACTCACGCAGGTTGCCAGTTTAAGGGCACGCAACAGGAACGAGTACAATTGACAATGGAAGGTGAGGAGACTTGCACGCTGTAAGCTGATGAGTTGATTTATCCGCATTTTAATGTGCTTCCGTTCATAGAGATTTTAGATGGATTCCGAGGCTTTTTAAGTCGGGTAGAATCTGCGATCTCTGACCCAGTTTTGCTGGCTTCCATGGCAGCAATACGCTGTGTTTTCCGCTAACTGGCAACATGCGGTGTTGAAATACTATTGAGTAAACTGGCAACGTGCGTTATCGCACAGATCAAAACAAAAACAGACATTCCGACACGGAATGCACATTTCAAAGTAAAATAACTGGCTGTAGCATTGTTTATCAGAGAAACAAGTATGTGAACTCAGCATGTTTCCTAAATACCTGCAAACATATGATGGTATTTTTATGCTTCAGTACAGTCAAAATCTTACATAAAGCACCTTTAAATCCGAACAGCCACTTTCATTTTGTCCAGGCAGTGTTAAGCGTCTACAAAATGCCATATTTTAGAATTTGTACCAAAATATACCCAAAGTAGCAAAAAAATATAAATGTAAAGTCCCAACAAGAATAAACAAGGCTGTGAGAGTATCTGTAAGTGTTGATGTGCACCTGCTGGCATCTCCTGCCGTCCTCTTGAGTGTGGCAGGATTGCGTATGAGTTTGTCCAGCATGTTGACTATTTGGCTGAATTTGGGTCTGTCTGCACGTTCCCTCATCCAGCACTCCAGCATGAGCTGATGCAGAGCCAGCGGGCACTCCATGGGCGGCGGCAACCGGTAGCCTTCCTCTATTGCCTTTATCACCTAGGAAACAGGGGAGAGGAAATGAGTGGCTGATCTTGCTGAACTACCGCATTCAGTTGGTTTGTATAACTTGGCATGGCACACAATAGCACGATAAAGCAAAGTATTAATACTTTACTAAGCGTACCATGGGAACGCCAGCGCTGAAGGCACGACAAGCTCTCGTAATTAATTAGATTTGTGGTGCAGTGCCACTTACATCCTGGTTGCTCATGTCCCAATATGGTCGTTCGCCATATGACATCACTTCCCACATGACAATGCCGTAACTCCACACATCACTGGCCGAGGTGAACTTTCTGTACATGATGGCTTCTGGAGCTGTCCAGCGGATTGGAATCTTCCCTCCCTGTGATTGACAGGTTCATGTTACTGGCAAAACAGAATTAAGAATCTAAACGGAATTAAGTCCCATTCACCAAGAATGATAACTATAACAATATTAGCATCCACACTATCCATCTTTAAAGCAGAATGGATTCTGATTTGCTGTCTGTTTTTATCGTTCATCAGCTGGAAATCTTTCTGAAAGTGATTCCAATGATATTATCGTTATAGTTGTGGCGTGGTCTCTGCTATTCTTTTATATTTAGAACGATTTATAGAACTATATCGTCATCGTCACAGTTATCATCATTGGTGTGAATGGGCCATTATCCAACAGTAAATTCTGATTCACATATTTGAATAAGTGACATCATTGTTAGTTAATGCATTAGCTAATGTTAACTAATAGGACCTTGTTGTAAAGTGCTAGTGTTACCTATAAATGTAACATTGTATATGAATAAATGTAAACACTCTTACCCTGGTAGTATACGCTCCTTCTGGTTCATCTTCAAGCACTCTGGACATCCCAAAATCCGAGACTTTGCACACCAGGTTGCTGTTTACTAGGATGTTCCGTGCTGCGAGGTCCCTGTGAACATAACTCATGTCGGATAGATATTTCATACCGGACGCGATTCCTCTCAGGATGCCCACCAGCTGAATAACGGTAAAGCGGCCGTCATTCTTCTGAAAGAGGAAAGAACACATCAGACCTGAATAGTGACACCTTGACAAGAATTAAAGTTGCTCTAGTCGCGACTGTTCTTGTGAGTCATTTAGGATCTATCTATACTATATTGCCAAAAGTTTTGGGATGTCTGCCTTTACATGCACACGAACTTTAATCCCATTCTTAATCCGTAGGGTTTAATATGGAGTTGGCCCACCCTTTGCAGCTATAACAGCTTCAACTCTTCTGGGAAGGCTTTCCACAAGGTTTAGGAGTGTGTTTATGGGAATTTTTGACCATTCTTCTATAAATGCATTTGTGAGGTCAGGCACTGATGTTGGACGAGAAGGCCTGGCTCCGCTCTAATTCATCCCAAAGGTGTTCTATCGGGTTGAGGTCAGGTGCAGACCAGTCAAGTTCCTCTTGACAAACTCGCTCATCCATGTATTTATGGACCTTGCTTTGTGCACTGGTGCACAGTCATGTTGGAACAGAAAGGGGCCATCCCCAAACTGTTCCCACAAAGTTGGGAGCATGAAATTGTCCAAAATGTCTTGGTATACTGAAGCATTAAGAGTTCCTTTCACTGGAACTAAGGGGCCAAGCCCAACCCCTGAAAAACAACCTCACAACATAATCCCCCCTCCACCAAACTTTACACTTGGCACAATGCAGTCAGGCAAGTACCGTTCTCCTGGCAACCGCCAAACCCAGACTCATCCTTTGGATTGCCAGACAGAGAAGCGTGATTTGTCACTTCAGAGAACACGTCTCTACTGCTCTAGAGTCCAGTGGTGCCGTGATTTACACCACTGCATCCGACGCTTTGCATTGCACTTGGTGATGTAAGGCTTGGATGCAGCTGCTCGGCCATGGAAATCTATTCCATGAAGCTCTCTACGCACTGTTCTTGAGCTAATCTGAAGGCCACACGAAGATTGGAGGTCTGTAGCTATTGTCTCTGCAGAAAGTTGCCGACCTCTGCGCACTGTGCGCCTCAGCATGCGCTGACCCCGCTCTGTGATTTTTTTTAATGTGGCCTACCACTTCGTGGATGAGATGCTGTTGTTCCCAATTGCTTCCACTTAGTTATAATACCACTAACAGTTGACCGAGAAATATTTAGTTGTAAGGAAATTTCACGAATGGACTTACACAGGTGGCAACCTATCACGGTACCATGCTTGAATTCACTGAGCTCCTGAGAGTGACCCATTCTTTCACAAATGTTTGTAGAAGCGTCTGCATGCCTAGGTGTTTGATTTTATACACCTGTGGCCATGGAAGTAATTGGAACACCTGAATTCAATGATTTGGAGGGGTGTCCCAATACTTTTGGCAATATAGTGTATCTATCTATCTAGTAACTAGTATCTAGTAACAATACACTACTGCTAACACTGAGTAGCCTAATTTTTTTTATTTTTATCTAGTGAATGTTTCACAATCTGACATTTGAAAATTAATGTAGAATTTAAGATATATATTTAATTTCAATGTAGAAAAACACTGTATAGACGCACAAACACAATCTTACCCTGAGAAACATGTCCAGTGAGCCGTTCTCCATATACTCAGTGATAATCATAACTGGCTTGCCTGCAATGAAAGAGAAGAGACAAAAAAGAAACAATTAAACTAAATAAATTCAAGTTTATATTAAAAAAATACAACAAATCTAGCCTGAACAATCGTAGAGTTTTGTATTATAGCATGTTAATGCCTTCTTAGGATGAATCATTTTGTTGTATTCCTCATTTGTAAGTTGCTTTGAATAAAGGCATCTGCAAATTAAATACATTATGTAAATCTATCTAACAAGCACTAAACATTTCCCACTGACAGTATTTGACTGCCAGAGATGCATTGGGTGCTTGCAACACGTCACACAATCATACAAAACTGTGTCAACCAACCAGATGTAAACACTAGGCACAGAACATGAATATCAGAATCAACACACACATACTCACAGGCTTGCTGATTGACACTCAGCCAATGCTCCTTTCCTATAGAGGAAGTGCGGTAAATAAAGCTCGACCAGACACATTGTCGGCCATCTTTGTTAGGCTGGCCTTTCTGATGACCTTGAAGCGAGTTTGACTGACAGCTCCTCCAGAAGGCCTGAGGAGCAGGTGACCTCTGACCCCTCCCACTCACTGTCTGAGTTTCCCAGCCCTGCCCCTTTCCACCCACCCTATTAGAATGCTAATGAAGTGTTTACCGACTTTGTCAAGTTTCATGTGTATGGTTGTGCCAACATGTGTGTATGTTTGACAATGAACTCTGCAAGACAAGGGTTAGAATCATAACATAAATATTTTCCTCATAACTTCAAAAAACAAAAACTCTGAAAGTACTGATAGCTTTCATTTGAAACAAGAGTACCAGAAGTCATACGTCAAATAATCTCAAAGAAATGCTGTTGAATCATTGATGAGAGATACCGAGAGGCCCAGCGATCCCACACTGCCTTATTTACATATTTAGATTCACTTCATACTCATTTACATTATGCAAATGAAGCATTCAACTCTATTAGCTCTGCTGTAACACAAAGCAGGAGACTTAAGACGGCTTTATAGTTTCATGGGGACATTTATGAGCTAAAATTAAATAAAAAATTGACAGTGCTGGCTGGTATTCACCGGTTAGAAATGTCTCCCACCAATTTAATTTACTAAGGAATTATAAATCAACGGTTTTGATGTCACCTGCTGCTCAAGACATGAGACAAGAGTCTTTCTTGTACAGCCGAGTGTGGGAAATAAACACATACATTATATACATTATATATATATATATATATATATATATATATATATATATATATATATATATACACATACATATACACACACATTTTTGAAAGTAGTCTCTTAATCTCACCAAGCCTGCATTTATTTGATCAAAAATACAGCAAAAACAGTATTATTGTGAAATATCTTTACAATTTAAAATAACTTTTTTCTATTTGAATACATTTTAAAATGCAATTTATGTCTGTGATCAAAGCTGAATTTTCATCATCATTCCTCCAGTCTTCAGTGTCACATGATCCTTCAGAAATCATTCTAATATGAGGATTTGATGCTCAAGAAACATTTATTATTATTATTATTATTATCAGTGTTGAAAACTGTTGTGTACAATTTTTTTCAGGATTATTTAATGAATATGAAACAGCTTTTATCTGAAATATAAAGCTTTTGCAATATTCTAAATGTCTATAGTGTCACTTGATCAATTTAATGCATTAATTTATTAATTTCTTTAAGTTGACCCCCTTTCGCCTTCAGAACTGCCTTAATTCTACGTGGCATTGATTCAACAAGGTGCTGAAAGCATTCTTTAGAAATGTTGGCCCATATTGATAGGATAGCATCTTGCAGTTGATGGAGATTTGTGGGATGCACATCCAGGGCACGAAGCTCCCGTTCCACCACATCCCAAAGATGCTCTATTGGGTTGAGATCTGGTGACTGTGGGGGCCATTTTAGTACAGTGAACTCATTGTCATGTTCAAGAAACCAATTTGAAATAATTGGAGCTTTGTGACATGGTGCATTATCCTGCTGGAAGTAGCCATCAGAGGATGGGTACATGGTGGTCATAAAGGGATGGACATGGTCAGAAACAATGCTCAGGTAGGCCGTGGCATTTAAACGATGCCCAATTGGCACTAAGGGGCTAAAGTGTGCCAAGAAAACATCCCCCACACCATTACACCACCACCACCAGCCTGCACAGTGGTAACAAGGCATGATGGATCCATGTTCTCATTCTGTTTACGCCAAATTCTGACTCTACCATCTGAATGTCTCAACAGAAATTGAGACTCATCAGACCAGGCAACATTTTTCCAGTCTTCAACTGTCCAATTTTGGTGAGCTCGTGCAAATTGTAGCCTCTTTTTCCTATTTGTAGTGGAGATGAGTGGTACCCGGTGGGGTCTTCTGCTGTTGTAGCCCATCCGCCTCAAAGTTGTGCGTGTTGTGGCTTCACAAATGCTTTGCTGCATACCTCAGTTGTAACGAGTGGTTATTTAAGTCAAAGTTGCTCTTCTATCAGCTTGAATCAGTCGGCCCATTCTCCTCTGACCTCTAGCATCAACAAGGCATTTTCGCCCACAGGACTGCCGCATACTGGATGTTTTTCCCTTTTCACACCATTCTTTGTAAACTCTAGAAATGGTTGTGCGTGAAAATCCCAGTAACTGAGCAGATTGTGAAATACTCAGACCGGCCCGTCTGGCACCAACAACCATGCCACGCTCAAAATTGCTTAAATCACCTTTCTTTCCCATTCTGACATTCAGTTTGGAGTTCAGGAGATTGTCTTGACCAGGACCACACCCCTAAATGCATTGAAGCAACTGCCATGTGATTGGTTGATTAGATAATTGCATTAATGAGAAATTGAACAGGTGTTCCTAATAATCCTTTAGGTGAGTGTATATATATTTATTATGTGTGTCTATACATAAATAACAAAAATAAAATTTATATATTTATTAAAACATATATATATACATACATATATATACACATTATATATATATATATATATATATATAAAACATTTAATATAAAATATATTTTTTTTTAATTCAACCTACAAAAATATTTATTTATTTATTATTACATTCTCTTAAATGTAAATGTAAAAATAAAAGTAGAAGGAAAGCCAAGACGAATAAGAAGCCAAATATGTAGTGTGTGAAGGTTAACTTTCTCTCTCTCTTACACACACACACACACACACAAACAGCAGTGGCTGTAGGTTAGGGATATAGGGTGACACTCTAACCCCCAAACACATTTAGGTCTGACGACGTGATTAATGAGTGTGCTGTGCTTTTTAGCTCACATTAGCCCTCCAGAGCAGCCCACTCCATCTGGAGACCACAAGGGTGAGTGTGTGTGCATCATACAGCAGTTTTTGTCAGGACACGCTCAGCAAGCAAACACACTGATAAGCTGGACATGCATACATAAACACACACGACCATTAGCACATCAAAAGGAAAATGACATCACCAGCCTGTTTCTTCAGAGGGTTTAAGCCTACTTAATATCCAGACTTTTGACCATGTAGTGTTCTGGATAGGGTTGCACCAGCCAGCCATTCGTAAGTTCTTAAATTGGAACGTAAAGTCCAAACTAGAGGCTTAGCAACTACTAGCTTTTAACTAAGAACAAATGGCGCAACCAAATAAAGTACAGAGTTAGTAAAGGGATAGTTCACATAGAAAATGAAAAGTATCCCATAATTTGCTCCCCCTGATGGGGAGCTCTCCGTAATGTAGTCTCCGTAATGTTTACCCTCAATGATCCAACAGCAGACTTCAAATACTTCAGCAGATGTTGTGTTTAAATGCTGTGAATTTCAGTTTATCCTTGATTATAACCGTTTTTGCCTCACGTAACAAACAGTAAAAATAAGTTTCCATTAAATACAATACTACTTAAAGGGGTCATAAATTGAGAAATAAAAAATCTTTCGACATACAGTAAAACCAAAAAGTATTCAGACACCAGATATAATTTTTTACTAGTGGGTGCAGGACACTATAGTTCATTTATGTAAGTGAGGATAGCAAAATAAAGTAAATTGTGACATATTATACCCAAAAAATCTTACAGTGACTACCAGTAAAATTAATAAAAAATGGGGACCAAAACGATTCAGACACTTCGACCTGACCATGTTTTGCTTAAGTGTTTTTTTCTTTAATTGCTAATGCGACCTTTTACACCACAGACTGAACAAAATGAAGCATTGCTTGGTCATTGGTTGACCTAAATTGGTATTATCTAAGTGTGTACTTAAATTTAACATCTGATTGGTTGATTGTAATCCATTACATACCTTTCTATCAAAGTTATCTGACATTATCAAGATGAATTTGTTTTGACAGTTTAACTCTGAGTTCTTGTCATATTTTATTTATTAACTATAACGAATAAACTGATAATGTGAGAAAATGTTGAAGGTGTCTGAATAAATTTTGGTTTGACTGTATAAGAGGTCATAGAGTACTATAAAAAAAATATCCTGTAAGTTTCAGAACTCAAAACTGTGAAAGCTTTTTTCTGCCACGGAATAAAACAATTTAAAAGATAATTGCTTTATAATCACGCAATTGCAAGTTTATATCACAAAATTCTAAGAAAAAAAGTCAGAATAGTGAAATAAAGCCTTTTTAATTTTTTGTTCTGTGGCGAAAACATCTCCATACAAAACTTCAAAAAACAGGTTTTATTATTATTTTGTCTCCATATGACATCATAGTGCAACGAAAGACCGCCTCTGCAGAAGATCAACGCCTACTTCTACATCATTGCCTCTCTAGCCCCGCCCACTGATTTGCCCATGTAGTAGGAGGTGAGCTAATCCGTAACGGTAATGACTGTATCCATGACGGTAATCCATATGACCCCAGTGGGAAAATCCTTATCTTCTGAAGCGAAACAATAGGTACATTTTTTTAACTATAAATCATCACTTCTGATCTACGGTCATATACGAAAAACCCAAGCATCAACTGAGCATCAACTAACCCATTCACTTGCATTATATGGACTCACAGAGATTGATTATTTTCATAAAAATCTTTGTTTGTATTCATCTGAAGAATTAAAGTCATCAGCATCAGGGATGGCATGAGGGTGAGTAGAGAATTTTCATTTCTGTGTGAACTATCCCTTTAAGGCTAGTCAAACCTCATGAAAACATCCCAAATTAAAAATGACTGCAGAAGTCAAATAAAAGCCCTTGATGTCAACTTTAACTTACATTTGGTGACTACGCCCTCCAGGTGAATGATATTGGGATGGTCAAACTGGCCAATGACACTGGCCTCGCTCAGGAAGTCCAGTCTCTGCTGCTCGGTAAACCCCGCCTTTAACGTCTTGATGGCCACGCAGATCTCACGCTTTCCAGGAAGTTTCAGACGACCGCTGCACACCTCGCCAAACTCACCTACAGAGACAGGAAGTGTTATTTACAAGCATCTCTCATCAATAGATGACATGCGGAAGACATAAAAGGTTAACGTACCGATGCCGATCACCTTCTCGATCTTGATACAGGAGGTATTGATTTCCTTAGCAAACTCCCTGATGGCCTGGTTAGGATCTTCGTAGGTGAAAGGGTCCACATATATTCTCACCCCTGCCGGCACATTAACAGAAGGTTTGAGAATGGAACCTGGAATTTTTGTTCCAGCTGTGGACTATTTGAGAGGTGTTTGCTTACCTGGCTTCAGGTTTTTCTCCTCGGCCTGTTTAGTTTTGCTGTATTTGCTCCTCCTGAGATGAAAATATCCACAATTATTCAGCATTTATTATTTTATTTGTCTATCACAGTGTTATTTTAGCATTATTCGATACTATTATATTTATTAATATTGCAAATTAGGTTTTATTCTTATATTTTCAGTTTTCATTTGAATTTTTTGTTTAAGTTTTAGTAATATTATGTGCTTTTGTCATTTTTATCAGTTTTGTTTTTAAATATTTTCATTTAGCTTTAAATTCCGTTTTTAGTAAGTTTACTAACTTTTTTTTATCTAACATTCATTTTTTTATTGTAGCTTTATTTCAGTAATTTTTTTAATAGTTGTAGTTTTAGTTAATATCAACACTGGTCTATCGTTATGGAAAAAAATATCAGATGTTCGGTCACCTTTTGGTGATGATGAAGGTAATGATGAGGATGAGGAGGAGAACAACACCACATCCGGCCACCAGCAGCAGCAGCACGGCAGAGCTCATGACTCCTCCTACAACAGGGGCTGAGACTGAGAAAGACACAAACACTGCATTCATATACATTCATAAAAAAGTGCCAGGAAGAAGCTAAAAAACCCATTTTTTTCTCAATATGAAAAACTGTTTAAAGAACCTTTGTCACAACAAAGAATCTTTTGAACAACAAAGGTTCTGAATGGAACCATAATGCCAAAAAAGAACCTAGTGCTGCACAATTAATCTAAATAAAACCCAAATCGTGATATGGCTTAGTGGAATTATCAAATCGATTTATTTAAATAAATACATGTGCTGCGTGTTTCAGAGTGAAGCGCAGAACTGTGTTAATTTACACATGCGCAGCTCATGATCCAGTGTTTTTAGTGTCTCGGAGCAGCTCGATTCATAGTAAATGCTGCTCTAGATGAACTCATCTCTGCAGTTTGGGTCGTTTATAACATGCAATAATGAACAGAACGTGTGCCAAACCCTTTTCCTAAACTTGTAATGAGAAGTGCTTATAAACTGGCTGTTTGCTACGGTTTTCCTAAAAAAAAAAAAAAAACTTGATGGATTAAGGTGTTAAAATTAAGAAATGAAACAGCCATAAAAATTACGGTTGTAATTTTACAGTTGCATTTTAAATAAAAATGTATATTATGTTATTGTTTTCTTAAATGTGTTATATAACAGTGAAATATCGCAATAGTAATATTTCTTATTTTGTTTAATACTTTATTTAGTAATAATAATAAAAGTAATATCAAAACATAATTATTATTATTTTATAGTAATATTGATATATAATCAAAACATTTCGGGCCAAATTGTGCAGTCCTACAAACAAGCCTTTTTTCTTTCTTTCTTTCTTTCTTTCTTTCTTTTTGGTAAGACTTTAGTTTAGGCTCCAATTTTCACTATTAACTTGTTGCTTATTATCATGCATATTACTAGGATATTGGCTGTTGATTAGTACTTACAGTATAATGCCTTAGGCCCCAATCAGACAGAACGCATTTTTCAGGTTTGAAAGCGCGAGGCGCACCACACTGCCTTTTTTAAATTTACGTTTTCAAATTTAGAAAATAGCAGTGTGCTGCGGTTTTTTTTATGTTGCCAGGCAACCCCCGAATCAGCTGTGCTGTCAGTCTAATCAAGGTAACGGTCACCACAACATTAGGCCCGCCTCTCCATTTATTCGATTGGACAATGGGGAAAAAACGTGATGACGTCAGGCGCTTTTCTGCTCAGAGTTGATTTTTTTTCAACTTCATGCGCTCAGAGCACTCCTTCAAAAACGTGATGCGCAGCAGGCAGTTAAAACGCGAGGTGCCCAGGGCGCACAAACAGCGCGCATAACGCTCTCTGCCAACAGAAATCCATTTAAAAAAGGCGCCTCACACTGCAAAAACGCGTTCTGTCTGATCGGGGCTTTATTCTGAATGAGCTTATTCTACATCCCTTAATCCTACCAATACCTAAACTTAAAAACTACCTTACTAACTATTAATAAGCAGTTATTAGGAGTTTACTGAGGCAAAAGTTATAGTTAATAGTTAGTTAATAGTGAGATTTGGACCCTAATCTAAAGTGTGGCCCTTTTTTTAAATGTCAGGCCTAAAATATTTAATATCAGTTCAGTCCGCCTCCAATGCCAGTGACTAGCAACTAAACAGATTTAGAATTTATTTATTATTATACATTTTTTATTCACCCACCAGTGTTGGTGCTGAACTCGTAGGGGGCGCTAAACTCTCCGTAGCCCGCGGCGGTGCGAGCGCGCACGTGAAACACGTAGGAGGTCAGCGGGGTCAGATCTTTAATATCAGCATTACGAGACATTGTCTTTACAATGCGATAACTCCTCTCATTCTGATCCTGAGATTTATAAATAAAGAAAGAGACAGAGAACGGAAGACAAAAGGAAGGTAAGAGGTCAATTGGGGGACATTTGAAGGCTATTTTAACTCCAATAAAACTTCACTTCCTGTTTATCCAGAGAGCAAGTGTCCACAGGGGATTGCTATACTGTATCTTAAAGGAACAGTGCACCCTAAAATTAAAATTCTGTCATTGTGAGTACTTTAGGATGAACTATTCCTTCAAAATACGACAAAAAAAAGATGTTTCCCATTATTCACCTTCTCGTAGTATTTAACCTCATATTCCAGTATGACACCGTTGGGCTTCTCGGGCTCGTCCCAGAACAGAGAGAGCGTGTGGCGGGTGATGTCCTTACTCTCAACAGTCATGACCGTAGAGGGAGCTGAAGAGAGACAGAAGTTAATATATTTATAAAAGGTTTATGTATACTAAATTGTACTTTTGTCAGGTTTTCCTGAGACATCTGTCTTTCTTTTATCACATCAGAAACAAACAGAGAGAGACAGGATAAACCCAGAGGACAAGGAGACCTTTTCTTTTTCTAAACTGTGGATTTGGAGTTAAGACCGCTATTGTCTATTTGGTTTCTTTTCCCCCCGAAGCTGTTTTTGTTGAGGGTGAGAAAGTCAAACAAGACAGAATCAGAAACAAACTGCGTCGTCTTCTCCGCTTTTCCAAAGACACATCACACAGTCAAAAACACAATAATAAAAGAGAAAAACAGCAAAAGAAAGTGAAAACAGATCTGAGGGATGTGAGGGAAGAAGAAGAAAAAAAATCTCCATGTATTAGTTTTCTCCACCAAACAGAACGACTCCAGATATCAAAACCACAGAACGCTTGCCACATTTCCACAGAATTCAGATGCAGTCTTTGGCGAAGTCCTACATTTTGTCCCTGTATTTTGGCTAATTAAGGGTGTTCGTTAAATCAATCATGAGTATTAACATTGCTCATATTTGCCGTTGAACAAACTTCTAACTCTAAGGCCACAATATTTCAGAAAATGTGAAGTTTTAGCTTCACATCTACGTTTCAGGTGACTGAAAACAAAAAAATGGATGTGTTAAAATTAAAAAATAAAATAAAATAATCAATGTGACTGCCGTTTTTTTTTTTTTTTTTTTTACATAAAAACTACCTAGCAACCACCCAGAGCATTCAATCAATCATTTAACATCCACCTACACAAAACCCAAGAAACCACATAGTAACACCCTGGCAACCACTGACAACACCCTAACATCATGGCAGTGAGGTTTACATGGGTAAACACACTGTCTTCTAATTAAAAAAAAACTTTATTAAATCTTAATCTTTATTTATTTATTTTGAAAAAAGCTTGTTTGTAGGGTTGCACAATTCAACCAAAAATGGATTATTAATTTGATTTAGTTTTATTAACTTTATATTAATTTCAAATCTGTAACATTGCAATACTAATATTTATGGCTGTCTTAATTTTTTCATTTTCAAACGTTCAAGCTTTTATTTTGGAGGAAAACTGCAGGAAGCCCTTACAGCTCCTGTTTTGTTGACAACAGTCGGTTTACGTTTTCAAATGCACGTTATAAATCCAAATTCAGAGATGAAGTTCATGCGAAGCTGCATGTACTGTGAATCGAGCCGCTCTGACACACTGAAACCACAGGATCATGAGCTGCTTGTGTGTAAATAAACACACTGCTGCGCTTCACTCTGAAACATGCTGTACATATATTTCATTAAAATCGCAGCCTTTGTGATTTGATAATCGAAGTCATATCACGATTTCAGTTTTATTTCGATTAGTCGTGTAGCCCTAGGGTTGGGAATTGAAAATCGATTTTAATTCTGTAATCGGATACTTAAAGGGGTCATGAATTGAGAAATCAACTTTGCCTTGAGCTTTTGATATATAAAAGGTCATGGTAATATAAGAATATCCTGTAAGTTTCTGAGCTAAAAACGTCCTTGTTAGTCAAAGAAAAGCTTTTATTGACACCAGGCCCAGCAAACGCTCGATCTCAGAATGTGCCAGGCTGTGACGTCTGAGTGTGGTGAAACACCGCCTCTAACAACGCCTGATTCTGAGGCACACCCATTAAAATCGAGCGTTCCAGGAGAGAGCCTCAAAACCAGGGTAGAAAATAGCCTATTACTTATTCATTATGATGTTTTTGAATGTAAAAACCACACGAAGATCATAAGTTGACCTCAGACAGCAGTATAAAAAAATGCCAGTTCATGACCCCTTTAAGGTCAGGAATCGGATATATGTTATAAAATTAAAATTTTGCTTCCTTCAAATGCATTTTAATATGGCTTTAAACCATTCAAGCGCAAGAAGCTTCTCTCATACTGAATAGTGCGCAATAATAATTTCTCTTCCGCGTCTTTTTGCACTTGAATGGACAAATATGTCAAAATATCCTCGTGAATGCAGTTGTTGACAAAGAAAACGCATAATAGTAGGCATATATTGGATCCGTGCAGCTCTTAAACCGACAGCAGCCTAAATTCCTGTTGCCATTTCGATAATAAAGTTAATCAAACAACAAAAGACAAAGAGAAAATTCACTCGCTGTTATAGACTGAATAACTTTTTAAACTATATTTGTAATGTATGTTTTATTTATAAAGCACAAAGCACAGTGTTATTTTACATTTGATTGCAGTTTCTGTACCTGAATACCTTAAAACACTGTTCAGTAGTATATTTATTTGTGCGATTGCTAATAATTATATTAGTAGTTATTTTTGCTATGGTATTTTTAAACCATAGTTCCTTGTGTAAGTGTTTTTTAGCCTGTTGATTTTTGTTCATGATATCAAATTTTTTTTTACTTTCAAAATCAAAATCGATAGGAATCGGAATCAGAATTGTTAAAATTCAAGCGATACCCAACCCTATGTAGCCCTAATATCTAGACCAACTTTCCCCCACAACCAGCATAGAAAATGTACAAGAAGTGCACAGATTCATTGTTGGCCTATCTATAAGCATCCTAAATTCAAGTGCTAAAGCTAGAGTTTCATGCATTAGCGAGTGTGTGACTGTTAAACAATTCGATCCCCCGCCAGCTGTAGCAGCAGCTCGACGGCGGTCCTCTTCAATCTCACAGATCCGTCTTCTTCTGCCAGACCCGACAGACTAAACGTGATTTAGGGGCGTCCCTCAGGGGGACTCGGAGACGACCCCCTCCAGCCAAAAACACAGGGGTCACCACCCCCCTTCAACCACCTAACACACTCATCCCTAACACACATCCATCATGCCGTCTGCTCTGACAGATATGGGCCGTAATGGAGTTGTGGGTGGGTGTGTGTGTCTGGCTGAGATAACGTAAAAGGAAAGATGAGAATCTGTGCTCATTCATCGTTAACACTCAAGCTGTAAGATTTATGTTAAGATTCAGTAAAAATGATTTAGGAACATTATACTATACAGTATGTTCATTTGTTAAAGCCTTTAGTGCATGCTGGGATAGTCCGAATTTGCATAATACATAATTTTTTTTCATAATATTGTTTTATAGAAACACAAAAGCTAAGAAATGTAGTGTATCAGCTGTTGAGCCATATGCGTCTTCATCACAAATTTCACAGTTTCATAATAATATTTGATTACTGATCAGACTTAGAAAATAGGTATTTTTTTTATTGTAAATGTTTCTTCAAAATAAATGCAAAGACAATTATTTAGGTTTTTATATGCATTAAGTCTCATTATCGCTGCAGTGATGCTGTATCGTTTGTTAGTAATCTATAATGCAAAATAATTGTTTGATTTTACTATTATTAGAGGCGTATGAATGATTTGAAAAGTGAACATTGGTCTTTTTATCATATTGATTAATAAAGCAATGAACATCATGTTACAGTAATGTTTACCATGGTTAAGGAGGTTTTGCACAACTTCCCTTTCCTTGAGACGTTTAAAATCTCTTTATCTGACTTTCAATTTTTTCACTATGACAGCAGGAATAAATTGTGTTTTGTCTATACGTATTAAACATTATTTCAGTAGCAACTACGTTAAGTATATGGTAATTATTCTAAATATACCCACATGACTGCCCAGTGCACAACTAAGTAGGACACAAGTATTCAGGTCTTCTGTTTTATAGCCAAAGGCACGTCAATGCATGACAAAACCCCACCCTTTCACACTACGCCCTACACCCTACACTCTAAACTCCACACTCCGATCCCTCAGGCTGATTTACAGGCTTGGGTTGTCACAGAAAGTTCCGGATCTCCAGCTAACGCTCTATTCCGATGGAAACCCAAGACACCATCAAGAGCAAAGACCGCATATCACAAGTCGGCAATTACACACACACACGGTCATGAATCAAAATAGAGTGTATTTGACGCTCTACACATGTGTGTGTGTTTGTAATGGAGAACAAAGGTCATATAGAAGTTCTCCGTAGGTGATTAGGCGAGTGAAATTGAACCTTGTGAAATGTTTTAGGTGATTAGGTGAGAAATATAGTACATATAGTAACTGCTCAAAAGTTTGTAATAATTATTTCTTATTTCATGTTTTTGAATGAAATCTCTTCTAGTCACCCAGGCTGCGCTCCAAAAATACAGTAACAACAGTAATATTATGAAATATTATTACAATTTCAAATAATGGTTTTCTATTTGAATATATTTTAAAATGTAATTTATTCCTGTGATCAAAGCTGAATTGTCAGCATTATTACTCCAGTCTTCAGTGTCACATGATCCTTCAGAAATCATTCTAATATGATGATTTGCTGCTCAATTATTATTGGTGCTAAAATATTAATAAAGGTTCTTATCAATGTTAAAAAAAGTTTTTGCTGCTTAATATTTTTGTATACAAAAACAAAAATCTAATTTTTATTTAAAATAGAAATCTTATGCTAAAATTATAAACGTATTTACTATCTATTTACTATCTACTATACTATTGAGCAGCACACTTAAACAGTAAAAATAATCAAAAATGTTTCTTGAACAGCAAATCATCATATTAGAATTATTTCTGAAGGATCATGTGACACTGAAGACTGGGGTAATGATCACAGAAATAAATTACATTTTAAAATATTTTACAGTAGAAAACAGTTATTTTAAATTGTAATAATATTTAAAAAAAATTCTGTTTTTGCTGTATTTCAGTTTAAATAAATGCAGTCTTGGTGAGCAGAAGTGACTCCTTTCAGAAACATGTAAAAAATATTAATTATTTTGGCCAGTAGTGTGTCGCATGCAAACATGACGCCTGATTAAATTTGAGCATGTTTGGACACACACTTACCAGCTTGGTTGGTGGTGAGCGTGACGGACACGGCCTGCTCCAGGCTGGGGTTGTGTTTGGACACCCCGTTGATGGCCCAGATCTGGAAGGTGTAGTTGGTGTGCGCCTGCAGCTGATGAACAGACACCCGCGTGGAGCGCAGACTCAGACGCTGCGGTGAGTATCGCACGTCGTCCCCGCACAGTGCGCATCTCTCCGTGTCTCGCACACACTGCTTACACACCACGTTATAGGTGAGATCCTGACGGCCTCCGGAGGAGAGGGGCGGACTCCATTCCAACAGAACCGACGTCTCGTTGACATTAGATATCAGATTGTGTGGAGCGGATGGAGGACCTGCGATGAACACAGAGAGAAAGAGAGCTTTAGAGTCTAGAGTTTAGAGTGCATATCCATCACATACAAATAGGCTGCTATTTCATTTTGCTAGAGATATAAATGGAAAATTGTATTATTTTTGGCCGTTTACACCTGGTATTATGATGCGTTCTGGTCGATCGGATCACCAGTGGACATCACTAAATACAGGTGTAAACGGGGTCTAAAATGTTTTGAGCTTGTCCACTTTCCACCACTTCCAGAGGTAGTTGAAAACGCATTCGACTGGATTGCTTTCGTAGTGTAAACGCTCATGTGTTTGAACAGCCAAAAACGACAGTTTTCTCTTCGCCTACAGACTTAATGCATAAACATTATGGGAAACGCGCTAGCCAGACGGGATTTAAACTAAAGTTGAAATGAAAAACATAACAAGCACAATGTTCTCTCGCCATTCCTGATTTCTAACACTCACTCACAGCGTTCGGCTGGCCTTGTGGCTGTCAGAGCAAAAACGAAAGCTGATGCTCTCCGTATGTTTTCCTTCGTCTCCGGTCGCGTTCATAAGTAAAATTGCGTGAGCATATTTTGTCCATTAGATCGAAAGACTGAAAAAACCTATACATTTATCTGCCCATAGACCCTCCCATCGAAGAAATCAGGACAGAAGTGGTTAAAAATGGACAAAAGAGACAGATTAAAACACCAGGTGTAAACGGAAATGTGTCTCCCTCGTCTACTTGTGATCTGATCAACCAAAACGCATCTAAATACCAGGTGTAAACAGGGCCTTTAAATGACAATGCTGCATATAAATGTATGTTTCCAAAAAAATATTAAGGGGCACAATTGTTTTCAAATTGATAATTTCTTGAGCTGCAAATCATCATATTAGAATGATTCCTGAAAGATAATGTGACACATTTTAGCATATTTTGCAATAGAAAACCGTTATTTTAATATGTAATAACTTTTCATAATATTACTGTTTTACTGTATTTCTAATCAAATAAAGCAGCCTTAGTGAGCAGAAGAGACTTCTTTTAAAAACATTAAAAATCTTACAGACCCCTAACTTTTAAATGATCTGTATATGTGTGTGTGTGTGTGTGTGTATGTGTTTGTGTTTGTGTGTGTGTGTGTGTGTGTGTATGTGTTTGTGTGTGTGTTTGTGTTTGTGTACTTATCCAAGTTTAAAACTTTCAATGAATAGGAGGATGAGAGAAAGAGACAGAATAAGAGAAAAAACAAGAACAGAAGGAAAGGACAAACAGCGTCTGTTATACAAAGAGATAGAGCTGGTCATTAGTATGGAAGAGAGAGAGAAAGAGAGAGAGAGAGAGAGAGAGAGAGAGAGAGAGAGAGATGACAGACAGCTGGTAGAGTGAGACTGATACAGTCTCATTTAAATTCATTTATTTGATGTGAGGAACATCTGCTGCACATAAAAGGATGTAAACAGAAATAATCACATGCCCATGCACAACATACATTAGAATTTTTGCTTTCAATTAGTTATTTCTGTGGATTTTAATTTGTCAGACTATATGTTTCAGCTCCTTTTTCATTTTAAAGGAATTTTGTAATTAATTTAAATGTTTTTTTTTTTATTAAATTACATTATGCAGCTATAGATTGTTCAAGATGGGACATCTGGCTTTTACAAACACATTTATCTTTTATTTATTAATAAATATGCTTGTTTTACAGTTGAAACTGTATTATTTACCCCAATTAAATAAAATTTTTTTTAAAGTAAAATCTTGAAAAAGTCACTCAAATACCCATTTACATGGTACATCATTGTACACCCACTTCAAACTGGTGCGTATGTTTGCGTTTAACTTACGTGTGCAAGGCATGGCAGCCGGATCAGTCTCCGATCTGTAATATCCCTTGTCACAATCACAGGAAGTGGCTCCTTCTTTCATGGAGTAACTGTGCAGTGGACATTTACAGCAGCCACTGTCCGAAGAAAGAGACCTGTAGTAGCCCACCTTACACACTACGAGAGAAGAGAGATACAGGATGACGTTAATTCTGTGTAAATATGTAACCCAGATATCACTGTATGAATCAGATTATTATGAATCATTATTAAATGATTAAATTATGAAATGATTATATAAGTATATAAGCAGACAAAGATGGAACATGAAAAGCCGCCAGGTTTCCATACACAAAACAATGATGCATTTATGATGGAGAGAGAAGCCAGGAAAGGGAGGTGAAGTCAAGAGAGCGAGAAACAGACCAGAGGATGATGAATGAGGAATTCTGGGTGTTTTCCCAGCATGCACCAGTCACCTTTAATTCTCCCATCCATATATCTGAGTAAAACATGTTTTGACATCATAAATAAAGAATGCGTGATGTTTAAATAATCTAGCGTGTCGTGTCCTCCTACTCCTCCTGCCTGAAAAACATCACCGTTTTTCATCGTCCTTATCACTCATTTATGTGCAAACACATGCGTGCCCATCGCTCTGTGTTTAGACGTCTGTGTACATATGGATGAAAACTGGGAGGATGAAAGATGCCTTAGACTCCAGCACACTACTATAAACTTCTATCCGACTCCAGAGACCAAACAGAAACGATGGAAACATGAGGTCAAGGTTTGGCTGGTTAGCATGACCCTGTTATCTCCTGCTGGCAGATGTGGTAACTACAACATATGATAGCAAAAAGCATCTTTCTTTGCATTAATAACCATTCAAAAGTAGCCATGAATGGGAATGCAAACAGATACATTTCATAAAAGTCAAATAAATGACTTCCAGCCACCCAGAAGTCATTTATTTTAGAGTACGTTTACAGGACAACGATGTACAAAAATGGAAAAGTTTTTCCTTAGCATTTTTCATGTACAGGCGACAACATTGTCAAAACAATCCCCGTTCACATGGTTCTGTGAAAACGACGAATTATTCATGCCAGGCCAGTAGTTGGCAATGTGACTTTGTAAAGAAACACTGCATGCACATGACGTCACCATTTCCACAAATTCGTGTTTTTGTAGTTTTCACAGAGACGAGAATGGTATAATTTTCAAAAACGTGCACTTTGAAGCCTGTTTTCAAAAGTTTGCATTTTCAGGCCTCCAAAAAGCCTCTCGTGTAAATTTTTTTAGTTGAAAACTGTGTTGTGTAAACGGTCATGAACTGAGATATCAAATTTCAGAGCTGAAAACTTCCTTGTTAGTCCAAAAACAGCTTTTATTGTAACCAAGCCCAGAGAACATCTCATTGTGGAATGTGCCTATCTATGAGGTGAAAGACTGTCTGCAGAAAAAAATCAACAAAAATCAAGAGCAATACAGGATGGACTACAAATAACATTACCTTCCAAAGGATCCTAATGCTAGGAATGTGGTTATTTATTTTTAACAATGTGAACGTCTCAGTTGAGCATTATTTATTTTTATTCGGTACATTTCACTGTGGATTCTTCTGTAAATCAGTCGCAATTTCGGCGCAGGCTTTGCAAACAGACTTTTAGGATATGGACTCGAAAGTAATGCCACAACATGTAAGCCACTGTGTTAATTCTGATGCCTGATCTGTGATCAGTGATTTCTGATATGTAATGATTCATGTAGAGTCAGATGTTCTTTGTTTATGTGTCAGTAAATCAAACCAGTGAATTTCACATTGTTCCTCTAAGTAGGATGAAAATAATCTGTTATTTAAATGGTTATTAAATTATATATAGAAAGTAATAAAAAAAAAGAACGTTCCGTTTGCAATTGCTGGAGCTGTCATTCAAACAGCGCGAGTTTATAAGTGACCTTTTTTATTTGCATTCAACAATATTACATATAATACAAACACAGTGAAAGTCATTTATGCATATTAACCCTGTAAAGCCTAACATATGAAATGAAAATATTTGTATTTATTTATTTTTATTTATTGAACCTTTAGGAGAAAAAAAAAAACTTACTCTGTACATGCCTTTTTTTGGTTGAGAATCATATTTGATAGGTCAGGCTTTTATGTATCATATAGTATGATATAGTAAGAATATGGAACTAATACTTGGGGAGAAAAAAACACCTAAACTTTATTCAGAGGTCCAAATATGCAATTTCGTGGAGATGTTGTAATTTATATGGTCAAAAAGTACAATGAAATTCTGATTTTATATGCATAAAATGCAAATCAGTTGTTACTCTATATCTCCCAATAATATGTCTTAGTAAGATTATATTTAAATGCTTAATTTTATGATCAAAGCGCTGTAATTTTCTGTAAAAATAAATAACATATAATGCAATGCAATACAATACAATGATGACTGAGAGATGTACAAATAACATTCCACAAAAGCCCAACATATCATATTTGATATTCACATTATTTTAAAAAAATTTAATCCAGTAAATGATCATCTTTAAATATTAATTACACTATAAAATTTATTCTTACATTTGCTTTATAAAAATCAGATTTCACATGACCTGAAGGTGGACATTTTTAGAATGATACTAAAATGCCAGGAAAAAAATAAACGCCACAAGGATCTCTTAAGGTTCTTAGATGTTCCTCTGCTAATCCTAAAGAAGGGAACAAACTTTCCGACAGATTATCACCATCAGTCTCGGCCTCTAATCTCTGTTTAAGATTGATCCAGAGGTGCAGGAGACACCAAAGGAAGAGGAAATCATCTCTCATTCGCTCTTCCCACTGGACTTAATCTTCACTGAGCTGAATGAGCTTTTCTGTAGGGAACAAACCTTCCCAGACATCCAAACACACACTATATGACACAACCCTTCTGAGATAAGGGGACAAAGAAAAGTGTCTTCTGGTTTCCAACACACATTCCAGCATTCCCTGACATCTGCAGGATGAAGAGCAGCTATATCAGTCACATTTCTAACCCCTCAAATCAACGTCTTTCCATTAGTGAGATGCTGAGAGATGGACGAGTTTCGATGAGAGACGGACTGCATCAGTGGGTGGACTGAAAATCCTCACACACACACACACACACACACACACAAACACACACACACACACACAAAACCAAGAGCATCTTGTACTTTTATTAAACAACATCCAGAATATCTCACCCTTTCACCCTTTTCTCTTGTTTAATTTCTTTAATCTACTCTAAAACTGTTGTCACTCATTTCTCTGTCAGTCTTCATCCTATCCAACACAGTCGTTCATGTTAAGAGGATAAATTATGTATATGAAATTAAAATTCTGGCATTACTTACTCGCCCGCATGTCAAACCAGTTTGACTTTTTCTTCTATGAAACACTAAGTCTCTTATGCTCACCATGGCTGCATTTGTTTAAATCAACAATACAGCCTTATTACAATTTAAAATAACTTTTCTGTTTGAATATATTTTGAAATGTAATTTATTCCTGTGATCAAAGCTGAATTTTCAGCATTACTCCAGTCTTCAGTCACATGATCCTTCAGAAATCATTATAATATGATGATTTGATACTCAAAAAACATTTCTGATTATAATCAATGTTGAAAAAGTTGTGCTGGTTCATATTTTAGTGGAAACTTTGATACATTTTTGATGAATAGAACTTTGTGTGAGGAACAGACCACAATTTCAGTCCACAAAAGAACATATGGACAATTAAAATAATTAAACATTGTATGGAAAAGATGAACAAACATTTTTTCCCCACAAAAAAGACTTAATTTTTAGGTGAACTATCCCTTTAAGAATAACAGAAGTCAATGGGAAGTCTCAATTTAGATAGCTAGATAAGTGTGTGTGTGTGTTAATGATGGTTTGCAGAGCACTAGGATTTTTTTTAGACAAAAACATCAAGATCAGGTTCCTCTCCTGAGGGCATGGAAGATCTCTCTAACACACACACACACACACACACACACACACACACACACACACACACACACACACACACACACACACACACACGAAAGAAACATCAATTGGCTTCTTGTCTCATGGTCTGGCATCTGTTGTTCTACATGGTTTAGTCACTAATTAACAATTACCTCTGACCCCCCTCCCCCCCAACCCCACACACACGGACGGGTCCATCAGTCTGATTGATGACAAACATGCGGAGGGCGGGCGGATCACATTGATTGATGACTCACTCGCTCCACATGTTGACCTTGACCCCACCCTGAGGCCTACAACACTAACCGATTCATACAAGCCCGATTTCACCTTAACAAACTCTATTCTCATTACCAGAGGAAGTCGTCCATCTCCTGATGCCTCTGACGAGCTCTAGTAATAATATTAACCTGAACAAAAGCAAATCTCATTTAACTCTTGAGTAGATATCCATGGAGTTTTTGATACTGGTCCTCATCTGGCATCTTAACTACCCAAAACATTAAATGAAATCTTTGTAATATCTCAACTGTTGCTCATAGAAAGCAATGAGATTAAATGGAGAGCAAATGGAGCAAATAACAACTCTCTGTTTCTCACATGCAGGGTTTCAAAAGAGATTCAGTTTTTGCTCATATTTAGCAAGATATGAACTCAGATATTTCTCATCAAAATCACCAAATGATCTGAGCTGCTATTCACATTTATTTTATAGCTCTAAAATCTTACTATTTGGTCAAGAATCATCTGAGACAAACTTGGTACTTAAATGAAATATAATTAGGAACCCCACTAAGTTCACTGAGCTATAAAAGAACAACCTCTGCTAAAAAAATAATAATAATAATTGTCGACACCAAATGGTGTAATTATGTAATGGATACTTTTTTTTTTCTCTGTTTTGATCACTTCCATAGACATCAGTGTTTATATCTGAACTGTAAACGTTTGTCCTAGTACGTCTGTGATAACACGAATATTTTTTAAAACAGAAATAATGATACTGTGTGGTTAAAAAAGACCTAGCTTTACTTCTTGGTCAGTGGCAGCGGCAATGCAGATTCCAATGTTCTGCTGGCCGAATCGTTGCCATTTAGGAATGAGATTGTGTGTGTGTTTGAATCGAGATCGCAATCTTTTAACAGCTCTGGAGCTCTGCTATAATAGTATATAAATAATATTAAAATAACACCATTTTAAAAAAAGAAGTCAAAACTTTTACAATTCTGAATAAATTCTTCACCTGAAAATTTTTCAGTGAATGAGAACATTTTGGTCTGTTTCTCACACAAAGCTAATTTACTGTATATATTTTGGGAGAAATATGACTCTAAAGACATCTTTACAAAGATGTTGAGTTAAGGCTGCTTTTGTGCCTGCTCAAAATTCGGCATCAAGACGTAATGCCACATAAAAGCCTGAATAAATGATGCCTGCTCTGACTCAGCTGTGGACCACTATTACCTAAAAATGTGTCTATTAATGCAAATTGTCTGTTGTTCTTACTACATGAGTAAAGATAAAGGATGGAGCAGGATTTGTTTTGCAAACTTTAATGTTACATCAGTCATTCACGTCAGTGCTGGGCTAACGTATGTGCTGTTATTGATAAGTATCTGCATGTGCACCGCAATAAATTACACAGACACAGACACACACACACAGGTTGGTCGATGGACACACGCACACTTGTTAATGCTGATGGTGAGGAATTACAGTTGAATTGAACAGATTATATATATATATATATATATATATATATATATATATATATATATACGTAGATGCCTCATTAAATGACTGTTTCTATGGGCCGCTATACGTTAGCCATCCACCATTTTCAAACGGTCAAAGCTGGTCGTGAACGCGCTTGTGAACATTCAAATGTTGCCTGTGCATTTGCAAACGTAGTTATACGCATGCATGTATGAAATGAATATTTATAGGATTTAGTTTATCATTAATGGTAGATAATTCTGCATATCCTAAAAATATTGGTTAAAGATCTTAACATTATCTTAACATCATTAATATTACTGATCATCAGAGAACCCTACAGACACATTGCTCAGCTTTTAATGAAAGCAGTGAACTCATTATAAAAAGTTGAAAAAAAATAAATAAAGTTAATTGGAAAGAAATCATAAACCATCAACCAATCAGCCATAAAAATAAATAAATTATAAAAATAGTAATAAATTAGCTATTAATGTGTTTAATAAACATCAATATAGCCTATTTATTCAAACCATGTTTTAAGTAATCATCATAGGTATTATTTGAAAACTTAAATTCTCAAAAATTATCCTGTTTTGCAATCGTTTTATAAAAAAGAACTGTGAAGCCTGTTATTAACTAACAAATGTTACGTGTTTGTGTGTAGATCCAAACATTATAATTGCTAAACTAACACAATACACGAAGAACGCGTTAGCTAACATGACATTAAAAAGTAACCGTAGTTAAAAACCTGTAATATTGAGTTAATACATAGGCTATAAAAACACAAACCAACACATTCTCACCTGTGAAAGGTTATCGAATTTCTTCGGGAATTTAAATCGCGCTGAGTTTTACAGAGGCTGCGCAGTGGTTTTTTTTTGTTTTTTTTTGTGCGAGTGATGATTGACAGCATCTGAAGTGTTGACATGTGTTGACCGTTCTAAAATGGCGACGCGTCGACGTGCCTGGAGTGGTCGAATGAGGCATCTACGTATACATGTCTATAGTTAAAACACTGAGAAACGCATCACTGAGAAACGTCCTGCTCAAGGTTCAGGTTGAATAACTAGTTCTCATCAGGTTTCATCATCGATTCGGACTCGCGCTGGGATTGGTGTAAAATCGACATCATCATTACTAGCGATTACACACTGTAAAGACGAGCTTTAGGAAGCCTCCTGAACGGAGCTGGAGTTCAGTTATGGTAATGGGCGTTCGTTTTTCGGAATACGCGCTGCAAACGCTAGACCAATCAACTGACTGGGCCATCTGACGAATCAGAGCAGAGTAGGCTCGTGGAAAGGAGGGATTTAGAAAGACTGATTCATCCATCAAGTCATTTGAGAATCATTGAACATTGTGGTGATGTGCAATGTACAATATGAGAAAATTAAACAGTTTTTTGACCTTTTGATGCATGTAAACCTGTTATTGGAGACCTCCAAAACAAAATTAGGAAACTTTAAATGCATTTGCAATGCAAATGCAAATGCCTTAATGCCACCTCTGAGCTGCATTAAACAGCCTGTGTAGACACCTACACTGTAAATTGTTGTTACTTAAAAAAAGTGTTCATGCTGCATTAAAATTGCATTAGTTTAGTCAACTTGAAGGGTCCTATTTTAACGATCTGAGCGCATGGTCTGAAGCGCATGGCGCAGGTGTACATAGGCCGTGTCTGAATCCACTTTTGCTAGTTTTTTCATGCTTTTGCATGGTCCAAAAGGGTTGTACCTAGTCTCTTAATGAGTCATGGGTGAGTTTTGGACGTAACGTGCAATAAACCAATCAGAGTCTCATCTCCCATTTCCTTTAAAAGCCAGTTGCGCTTGCACCATGGCGGATTCGCTATTTACATGGCGGAATTTGCGAGCGGAAAGACTGAACGCTTCTCCAGAGGGGAATCCTTTTATTTTTAATATTTAAAAATGCTTGTGCGCTGCTGCGCGTCCCTGTGTGTGTAATAAGCAGAGTGTATGCGCGTTGTGCACCCGCCTATAGGCGCATACTTCTAACTCGCCCTTTAAATAACACAAAAAAATACTACTCTATTGACTTTAGAGCAGGTTTTTGTTGGTCAATGGCGCAGTCGTTTTCAGTTGCCTCAAAATAGCAATGCACCAACAATGCGCCTGAACACACCTCGTTTTCAGACCAGCACGCCCATGGACAAACAGATGCGCGCGAGTGCATTTGCCATTTAAAAAATGTGACGTAGGACGAGAAAATGATAACTGCGTCGGGCTGAAACTAGCAAACAACACTTGCCTAGCGTCGTATGATAGGGCCCAAAATGTGAAATTGTGCCAACTTGGATATTTGAGTTGACTAAACTTAAAATGTTAAGGCAGTGCAAACACTTACTTTAAGTTGAAACCACAACATTTTTTTTGTGTGTAAATGCCATTTCAGAAGCACTTCTTTTTCACCTTTGCAGTGTAAATTTGGTATATGTCACCTGAGCTTAACCTCTCCTCAACAACACTCAACATGAACACATCATTTACTTCATCAAAGGTGCTGCTGAATTATTTATTAATAAACATTATGAAACCACAATGCTGTTGGTATTATTATTGTTTTAATAAAACAGATTTGGCCTGAACGTCATGGCCTGAACGTCATGCTCCCCTGAACACGTACACCAACTTCCACCATTCAGAGAGAGGAATTTCCCAAAATTTACAGCATGTTTATCAGTGGTAGAATCGTGTACACCCTGTAGGGCTGCAGGGGTCTTTAAAATCCGTACGCAATTAATAAAACCACAGGGTTTTAATAGCAACTACCATGAAAAGAAAAGAATGGAGAGATTAGAGAGATGAGTGTGTGTCTGGCAAGGTCTGCACATATTGTTAAACATGAGAAGTTGTGGCAGTATTTTCTAATACAGGAAGTTTTGGCATTGAAGGATATGCAAATGAGTTCCATACGCACAGATTTATTTCATGATTGCATTTGTTGTGACACGCGCACACACAGAGTTCAGGTGAATCTATTAATACTCTTCATGCACAACCATTTCTGACACTCCCTAAAACAAAAGTTTACAGCATGATGGGATGAGTTTTCTGTTTTGATACCGTGTGTGTATGTGACTTATAGGGTCAGGGTAAAAAAATAAGCGTGTGTATTTTTAGTTTGTTTATCTAAACCTCTGGAAATGCAGGACGACAGACTGTCTGGAGCTGCAACACCTTCCATTGTGCATGTGTGTGTATGTGCGTGTTTATGGGAAGTGGAAGAACAGCAGAGAATTTGGTATGTTTCTATTGATTTGTTGGGAAAACAAATACACCTACAGTACAAACACGTACGCGTGAACGTAATGATGCTGTGGCGGTGCAACATGATGAATATGGCAGCAGTGACATGACAAACTCTCTTATTTTGACCTTTAACCTTTCGGAACTTTCTTTTGACCTTTAGGAATAAGGTCAGAGAGACACGTGGTCAGTTCTCTCAATCAATACCTCTGTGTATTTACTATGTGGATGTCCCAAAAATTCTATAATAAAAAATGTTTCAGTGATTCTAAAAATTCAATAGCCGTTTCTCTATAGCAACAATAGACGTCTATGGCATGTTGTCATGTACACATGTATATGCATTAGGGCTGGGCATTGAGTTGGCAAGTTGATTCATTTCTGTGAATCATTGAAATGGTTCATTTCAAACAATTGATTCAAAATCTATTTCAATGATTTGACTGCATCATAACTCAAAAATATCAAGTCGCTGAGTCTTACATAAATATAAATATATGTAAATAATATATATTAATTAGGGGTGGGCGATATGACCAAAATCTTATATCACGATATGAGTAACTTTATAATCACGATAACGATATACATCACATTATAGTTATTTTTGCTTTAAATGAGGTTATAATATCAAGATTTTGATACTTATCACCATTTACAATATAAAAAACTAATACTAGACTAAAAAGCTTACTGAATACAAATAAACTGTGATAAAGAAAGAGCAAAGAAAACAAACTACAATAGAACAAAGAAGACATGAATGAAATAGACCTACCTGAAAAACTTCAAGCACTAGAAATACTACATAAACTGTATAAAGTAATTAAATGTATATACAAAAAACAATGCATAGTCTTTACTGTGTAAATTAAATGTAAAAGTCAAGAGCAGCGAGAGATTTTCTCTCTTTTGTTGTTTGATTAGCATTAATAATGACAGCAGGTAAATTCGGATGCTGTCACGTTAAAGGGACAGTTCACCCAAAAATGAAAATTACCCCATGATTTACTCCACCTCAAGCCATCCTAGGTGTATGTGACATTCTTCTTTCCGACAAATACAATCAGAGTTACATAAAAAAAAATGTCCCGACTCTTCCAAGCTTTATAATGGCAGTGAATGGCAGCCCAAAACCTGAAGCCCAAAAAAGTGCATCCATCCATTATAAAAGTAATCCATATGGCTCCGGGGGGTTAATAAAGGCCTTCTGAAGTGAATCGATGGGTTTTTGTAAGAAAAATATCCATATTTAACACATTAGAAAGTAAAATATATAGCTTCCGGCGGACCGCCTTCCGTATTCAACTTACGGAAAAAGCGTAACTGGAGCAATGATGACGTCAGACGTAGTGTAAGCTACACAAACCCACCGATTCACTTCAGAAGGCCTTTATTAACCCCCCGGAGCCGTGTGGAGTACTTTTATGATGGATGGATAAAGGCTGCCATTCACTCCTATTATAAAACCTGGATTAGCCTGGACATTTTTAATATAACTCTGATTGTATTCGTCGGAAAGAAGAATGTCATATACACCTAGGATGGTTCTTTCTCAAGTTCTCAACTGGTTACATTGACTTAAGACATAAATGACGCTGTTTACCTGCAAATACATGTCACTTTGACACATAGGCATGTGTATTTAACCATTCAAACCCAATTAGACAGCAAAAAAGCACTCAGTTGAGTGCTCATGCGCTCTATGAGCAGCGGCTTCATGTCGCGAGTCCCTCAGACACCACTGAGAAACAGTCTCTCAGAGAGCGTGTGCATATACTGAAATGAGTCGTCTTCCGCTGCTTATTGCGCTTCAGTGGTTTACAATCAACTGTTTTTAAACCGCAATGTTAAAAAACACAAGCGATACACTTTCGTGACTGCGAAGCACAGAAACGTCACGTGAGCGTAACCGCGATCCAAAATCTCTATTATAAACAGTGGAAAGTACAAAAAAAATAGATGTCTATGGTGCAATTTTTATGGTGCAATCTTCTTGCATTAAATATTTTGAATCTGCATGGCTGCAATGGCTGTTTGGTGAAAAATTATGGTTCCTTGAACTGCAAAAAATATACACACATATATGCAGCAACACTATGTGCTCAATTTATGCTGATACTGTAAATTATTGGCTGACATAAACAAACACACATAATGATAATGAACATCTTTGTGCCTGAAGCTTCAGTGGGTCAAATGCTAAACCACTGATGTCTGTTTGTTACAAATTAGTATGGATCTGTTCCAAAACATAGTGAGCGGTCTATCTAGACTGTATTTTAGGACATCATAGACATAATCCGGACATGATCTCTGCTCCAAAAGATAGCCAGCACCCATATGCTGTATTCTAAATTAAAAAATGTAAACTCACACTTTGCATAGAAGACAGTTTATGCAATAATTTGAAAAGATTACAAAAATATTTGTTTACTATGTATTTTTATGCTTATATTGTATTGCACTGTTACTGTACCAGTAGAAGAACAGCAAGGAAGTTCACTAGGTTTTGGAACAGACTTTCTCACTGTATTAAAAAAATGAATATCTATCTAACGCATTCATTTTTTACACCTCTTTACGTCCATCATTCCATCACAAAGACTAAAACTGAGAAAAGACCACCTACACACCTCCTACAGTTTGACGAGCTTAAGATTACAACTCAGAACCTCGCAATCACAGCCCATTGTTACAGGAGAGTGAAGAGAGAAACAGAGAGAGGGAGAAAGAGACAGCGTCTGTCATCACATCAAAGGGATGTTTAAAGGGAACGTGAAGTGAATGATGAGGAAAAGAAATCAAAGACCACCTAAAAACCTCTCTTTCTTTAGACATCAGCTCCTTTTCATTCTCTCGTCTTTTCCTGTCTGAGAGGAGGGCGCTGACCTTCCCTGTGTGCTGACAAATCTGTTTTTCTCTGCGATCACCTCCTTTATTCTCGCTGTCTTTCTGTCTTTTGTTGTCCCCCCTTCCTCTTACTGCATGTCTATCTCTCTCTGTCTTTTTTAACCCCCTCTTGACAGAAAAGAAAAGACAAATTCAAAGGCAGAAGGAAAGTGAGGGAGAGAGAGAAAACAATGCAGAACTTCCAGCAAGATACCTAAACTCAACACTGATGGTTAAAACACTACAACTAGTCCCAACGCCAAACCACATTATCGGAAATGACTAAAGCAGCGACAGTTTTCATGCAAAAACCTGCTTTTTTCCCCTCCATGAAGCACAAAATGAGACATTTTCCACAAAAAAAAAAAAAAATGCCCTAGTCACCTTTTTGCATCCAGCAATAATGAATGGGGACTACAAAGTTTCAAGCTTCAGAAAAGGTGGCAAAGTACCGAAAAAGTAATTAATATCATGCACGATATACCAAGTTTGCTGAAGACAACTTTGAACTTTGGGTGAGAAACAGTCTAAAATTTAGTTGCTATTCACTGCCAGGTTTAAACATGGGAAATGCATAGCATGTCATGGATTAATATTAGTGCTGTTGATCAATTTAAAAAAATACTAATTGCACATTTTTCTGTAATTAATCACGATTTAATCACACTTTTTAATCTATTTTTATATTGTAATAATTTCACATTTAATCCCCAAATTAATGTAGAAACAACAAAGACAGTAGCCTATATTTTAAATATTTGTTTAATGGCATCTTTTTATGAAAGAAGGCATCACAGATACCAATATGCGACTGATGTCGCTATTAAATACATTTTTCTACTCAATTTTAGCCATTATAGCCATTCATAATTAAAAGCTATCAATTTTAAGATTTATTAGGCTTAACAACTTTTAATTTAAGTGAACTTAAAACAATCTTCACATAAACCCATTATAATTGTCATATGTGCCCTTCAATATGTCAGGGCTCAATTTATTTTTCTATTGGCCCAGTCAGACCAGTTCAGAAATGCCCTGTCAAAATGTACAAAAAGTAACTGTTTTCATTGTTTTTGACCCATGTAACCTTGTAAACAGTGCTTTAAGATTTGTAGGTAAGTCTAACAGGCAGGATATATACAGAAATTAAATAAAGTTATCAAACACTTCTTCTCACAATATAGTCTATATTGCCAAATATTTTGGGACGCCTGCCTTCACATGCACTTTAATGAAATCCCATTCTTAATCCGTAGGGTTTAATATGGAGTTGGCCCACCCTTTGCAGCTATAACAAATTCAACTCTTCTGGGAAGGCTTTCCACAAGGTTTAGAAGTGTGTTTATGAGAATTTTTGACCATTCTTCTAGAAGAGCATTTGTGAGGTCAGGCACTGATGTTGGACGAGAAGGCCTGGCTCACAGTCTCCGCTCTAATTCATCCCAAAGGTGTTCTATCGGGTTGAGGTCAGGCCAGTCAAGTTCCTCCACAAAATTGCTCATCCATGTCTTTATGGACCTTGATTTGTGCACTGGTGCACAGTCATGTGGGAACAGAAAGGGGCCATCCCCAAACTGTTCCCACAAAGTTTGGAGCATGAAATTGTCCAAAATGTCTTGGTATGCTGAAGCATTAAGAGTTCCTTTCACTGGAACTAAGGGGCCAAGCCCAACCCCTAAAAAACAACCCCATACCATATTCCCCCCCCTCCACCAAACTTTACACTTGGCACAATGCAGTCAGGCAAGTACCATTCTCCTGGCAACCGTCAAACCCAGACTTATCCATTGGATTGCCAGACAGAGAAGCGTGATTGGTCACTTCAGAGAACACGTCTCCACTGCTCTAGAGTCCAGTGGCGGTGTACTTTACACCACTGTATCCAACACTTTGCATTGCACTTGGTGATGTAAGGCTTGGATGCAGCTGCTCGGCCATGGAAACCCATTCCATGAAGCTCTCTACGCACTGTTCTTGAGCTAATCTGAAGGCCACACGAAGATTGGAGGTCTGTAGCTATTATCTCTGCAGAAAGTTAGCGACTTCTGTGCACTGTGCGCCTCAGCATGTGCTGACCCCACTCTGTGATTTTACATGGCCTACCACTTCGTGGATGAGTTGCTGTTGTTCCCAATTGCTTCCACTTTGTTATAATACCACTAACAATTGATGGTAGAATATTTAGTAGTGAGGAAATTTCACGAATGGACTTATTGCACAGGTGGCAACCTATCACGGTCTGCATGCCTAAATGATTGATTTTATACACCTGTGGCCATGGAAGTGATTGGAACACCTGAATTCAATGATTTGGAGGGGTGTTCCAATACTTTTGGCAATATAGTGTATATATACTTTTAAATATAGGATTTTATGTAAAATGCTTGACTTTTGAAGACTTGAAATACACACCACGTCCATAATGGATAATTTTATGCTTCTTTTTTGTCACTTAAATTTAGAAATAAGAAGTTTACTAAATACTTCTCAGCATGAGGGTGAGTAGGTGAAGTTTGGGGGCACTTTCCCTTTAAGAGAGCTGAATCAGAGCAGAATTTGACTGAAACGAGAGAGGGAAATTCAGGTCAGCCGAGGCAACACGTCTCCTGTCGTTCCCTTGTAAGACTTCCAGAGAGTCCATTAAGTCTGGTTAATATAAGGGACTGTCAGCGAGCTGCAACATTATATCAATGTTACGGTGGTGCCGTCCCTCTCGCTTCTGTCACGCTCCTTTTACAGGGGGGAGAGTCAGCGTTGAGAGAGACAGTCAGAGATAAAGAAGTGAGGGAACAGAACACCATCCAGACCAGAAACAGCTCTCAACACCTCGGTAATGATGTTCGACTCATACACACAGGACTCTTTCTATCTCTGTTTCCTCTGGTGAGGAACTGGACTGGGTTGTCCCGAGCTCTTCAGGCAGAGGTAAACTCTGACCTGTTCCTTTTAGCCTGGTGTGTGGTTAAACCGTTCAGGCGTGTCTGAGAAAAAAAAAAGAGGCCACAAAAAGCTGAAACACGAAACATAGTTCTACACCGACTTTCCCTCAGCTCAAATAAATGACACGAGAAAAAAAGCACAAGGAAAGTGATGAAGAAAAGGTGAGAGAGATTGATTTCTTCCGCTCCTGTCTTTTCCTTCATTACCCAGAGGAAATTGTTCGTTCATAGCTCAGATTAGATCAAGCAAAAATGGGTACTTTCAAACTTAAGCCACATTTATACTTCATTAACTTCATTTATAACATTACTGCATTACTTTTGTACATAAATATATATATTTTTAGGAGGTTTTATGAGGTGATTCATAAATGACAATGGGAGTCGGGACACAAGCATTGATCAATTTATCTAGCATAGTGTGTCAGTGGACGACAACCGACCCAGCATTTGCAACATGTCACAACTGAATTTTTTGGTCCTCTGCGATGGGTCTCATCACATCTGACAGCTCTTCCATACACAGCTTTCAAACATGCCGAAATGAAAGAGAAACAATGGTTTTTGTGCTACTAGGTGGAATTATGCAATGGAGGAACAGATTGTGGTGCTATGGCAACAATACTCCTGACTTTATTATGTTTTCTCGAGGAACAACCACGACGAGTGAAAAAAGATAAATGCTGACCAACGATAGCGGAGGTGCTTCAGCAACCCAGTGAGTACTGGAATTACCTAGGGATGCACAGATATGAACATTTTGGCCAATACTCTTTATATTTGAAAGCCGAAAACAGATATATTGGCTGATAAATCTAAATCCAATCCAAAAAATACAAATAAAAATTTTTTGAGTGACTGATTACAAAAACAAATTTTCTCATTATAATTTTTGTAGCCTATATGACAGACTTGCACTATATATGTTGCACTTAACTGTATTTTCCTTTTTGAAGTGATTTCAATCATATTTCAAGCAATTCAAAACCATCATGTTGAACAGTGCGTATCTGAAGTTTATCAGCTGAAGGAAATAATCCATTATTCATCGGCTTTAGGATATCAGACTAATTTTCTTATCGGGCCGATAACGATAACATTAAAAAATGAACATATATCGGCTGAACACGGATATGGTGGCATCCCTAGAATAAGCATTAGGCTAGTACAACCATTGTTTGTTTACGTTCTTGTTTTCAGAAGTCTGTCGTTAGTTCCACCTTCTCCATGACATCATGCACACTGTGGTCGGGAAGCAAGTTGTAGTCTGACATGTTTCTTGTCCGCGACACGACAAGAATTTAGGAGTCAAAATCGCATAATCTGACAGTGACTATCGTAACAGACAGAAATAATGTGTAGTCTGAGCTCTCACGCTGCAAAAAATGCTTTTCTTATTTAGTATTTTTGTCTTGTTTCCAGTCTAAATATCAAAAAATTCTTAAATCAAGATGCATTTACCAAATAAGTAAAATGACATAAGATATTTTTTTCTATATCTTTTTTTTTTTCTATATCTTACCCCATTGGCAGATAATTTTGCTTGTTTTAAGCAAAAACTCAGCTCATTTAGATTTTTTCCCCCAGAAAACTAATATCAGAAGACTAATATCTTATGTAATTTTACTTATCTATTACAAGCATCTTGATTTAAGAATTTCTAGATATTTGGACTGGAAACGACAAAATACTAAGTAAGAAAAAATTTTTTTTTGCAGTGCAGAAACATCTGAGATGATAACTAATTACATTATTTTAAAATGTAAATGTAAAAAAAAAAAAAAAAAAATATATATATATATATATATATATATATATATATATATATATATATATATATATATATATATATATATATATATATATATATATATATATATATATACATATATACATACATACACATTTTTAAAATGTGTATTTATTATAACAATGTGTTATTATATACATTTTAACAACTGGTGCCTTTTTTTCAGGAGAAAACTCTCAGAAGCAGGAGATATTTCAATAGAAAATCTCAATTTGATTTGCTCTCCATGGTCTCACTGCCAGGAGAAACAACTGAATTTTTGTATTTGCAGGCCAAGTGTAAACCTCCAAGCCAACAGTAGTGCAACTGTTCTGGAAGAGAGAGCAAAGAATATATTGCTTTATTTTTCATAAAAATGTATGTTTTATTTGATTATTATTTATCCTTGTAATTTAGTTGCATTTAAAAATCTAATTAGCAGTCTACTATCACTTCTAAAATTCAGACATATTTCTTCTGCTTAATCTTACATAAGTATAAATCCCTATTTGCTCTCCCTTGAATATCATTTCTGTCTAAAATACAATTGAGACTGTAAAGATCTATCTGTCCTGTGGGTGTTGTTGATCATGCAACAGGCTGCTTTAAATCACACAGAACAAACAGCAGCTTCTTTCTTGTCGTCCCCCATCGGGCCCATATAGAGACCAGGAGCCGAGATTACAGCTCCCGAGTCTCCATGGCATCCTGTGGAACCCCAGCTGTCAAGAGTTTTGATGTCTTAATAAATTTCTCCTCTCCAGCTGTCAGCCAAGCATCAGAGATGGATGAATGAGTCAGTGACCTTTGACCTGCCCCAGACCTCTTCTTCAGCTCTCACCCAGTGAACCCCCAAAACTCTCACAGAACCCAGAGACTCTATTGCAACTGCAGATTCCTTTCAGCACAACGTCACCCCTTAAGAAGCCCAACAATAGTGTCGACCGCATCCCACAGATAGTCTCACATGCAATGCAACTCTAGCTAGTAAAAAAAATAAATGCATTGCCGTTTTCACACTATACTGTATATACCGAGGTAATTTCTTAAAAATAATAACATGCATTTACTTTAAATGTTTTTAGCAACCAATTGTCCTCATGAAGACCAATAAAATGTGAGATGATCTATTGTTAGATATGGCTATATGGTGTGCAAAAGTCTCGCGTTTCACCATTTAAAGTTTTCACTTTATTTTTAAGTAAATGAAAGCAGTGATATAATGGTGGAGAAAAAAAAACTGTCCACAGTGAAACAAACAAAAAAAAACATATGCAAGTCAAGCAAAGCATTTCCATTTTGAAAAAAGTGTCTCAACAAGCTGATGATGACAAAAAGTACTTTAAAAAGAACTGTATTAACATATATATATATATATATATAGATTATTTATAACGAAATAATATATTTATATTATATATATTTTATACTAAACTTTTCAATTTTCAGAATAATTCATGTGGATTCAAATCAATACTCATGAAAGCTAATAATCTGAATAACTAATAATCTAAAAAGAATAACATAAATATGAAAATAAGTATAAAGTATAAATAAATAAATAAATAAATAAATAAAGCACTGGTAAAAAAAATACTATTTTTTTTATGTTTTTGAAATAAGTCTCTTATGCTCATCAAGCCTGCATTTATTTGATAAAAATTACAGGAAAAAAAACAGTAATATTGTAAAATATTAATACAATTTAAAATAATGGTTTTCTACTTTAATATACTTTAAAAGGACCCACTTTATATTAGGTGGCCTTAACTACTATGTACTAACATTTAAATTAATAATTTGATACAATGCACTTATTGTGTACATACATGTTTTTACAACGTACTTACATAAATTACCTGCATGTAATTACATCTGTAATTTATTTCTGTACATTCTGTTACATTTATAATTACACTGTTGACACTTCCCTTACACCTAACCCTACCCTTAAACTTACCCATACCACCACACCTGTCCCTAACTTTACCCGTATCCCACCTCAATATCAGCAAAAGTGTTTTGCAATACAATATGAACACAATAAGTACATTGTACTTATTTTTTGATGTAAGTACATAGTAGTTAAGGCCACCTAATATAAAGTGGGACCTTTTAAAATATAATTTATTTCTGTGATGCAAAGCTGAATTTTCATCAGCCATGACTCAAGTCTTCAGTTTCACATGATCCTTCAAAAATCATTATAATTGTGTTTTTTGTAACTCAGTTATTATCGACGTTGGAAACAGTTGTGCTGCTTGATATTTTTTTGCAACCTGTGATACTTTTTTTCAGGATTCATTGATGAATAAACAGCATTTATTCAAAATATAAATCTTTTCTAACAATATAACTCGTTAATATCAATTTTTAACAATTTAACACATCCTTGCTGAATAAAAGTATCCATTTCTTTCAAAAAAAGAAAGAAAAAAAAATAGACCACAGACTTTTGAATGGTAGTGTATATTGTTACAAAAGATTTCTATTTAAAATGTTCAAATGCTTGAAATGTCATGAAAATGTCTATGCAAAGTGTGAAAATCCTTAATTTGGTTATTTATACTTTTCAGAATAATTAATGTGGATTCAAATGCCATCAACACTCATGAAAGCTACTAATCTGAATAACTAATAATTCCCCAATTTTTCAAAGAAAATTAATCTCATCGTGGACTTGACGCACACTCAAGGAAACCCGAAGCAGCTCCAGATGACTGCACTTGCGGCCTGAGCGAGAACGTAACCTTTGATCTGTGACCTCTCAGGGCAAAGGTCAAGGGTGGCGCCGGCTTTCCCTCATCATCACGATGGAAACCACGCAAAGTGTTTGCAGTGCGTCTTTGCGGCACATCTACAAATAGTAGCACATGTCTAGAAGTCATTACGCACAAGAGAAGTCCTACTTTCCCTTTTCTCTGTCAACACTTCTGTGTGATGTGTATTTATTATTGTCACAGGCTCGTATTTGGCTTGATCTATGGCAGAATGAAATGTCAGTTTTAAAGATAATTAAATTTTTTCTCCTCCACAGATCCATTCATCACACTCACGGCCCTCTGCCATTTTTAGATTCTTGATAACATGCCTCAACTCATACCATCTTTCTCTCGCGATCCCTCTCTCTCTCTCACACACACACACACACACCCACAGTGAGTCACATCCTATTATGTGGCATGAAGTTGCAAAAAATCTGTTAATTACAAAGTCAAGAGCTGAACTAGTATGATTATAATGAACTTAGTTCCGTGAGAACACTCGGTTGAGGACAGCACTCTCCTCTCTTCTTCTCAGTGTTTGTAATCAGCATCTCTTGTTCTCACGTAACGGTCTCATGGGAGGAGCGATCTCAGTCCTCCTTATTACACAACCAAACACTAATAAACCAATCAGAAGTGCTGTTATTACCAGCTGATGACAGACACTTGCTTGAGAGGAGAAGGCAAAGGATGGACGGACGGAAGTGGTATTATAATTAATTAAAAATCCAACTTTTTTTGAATAGAAAAGCTTTGAAAATAGTTTAAACGAAACTTTATAGAATGCAACAGTCACCACCCTTTTTCAGCAGCCTTGGTTCTGGAAGTATTTTTTTCCCATTTTCCCCATTCATTTTTCCGATAGGGATTTTTAAGAAATCTTAAAGAGTTATAAGCCAAGTCAACCTGCTCTGAGATGAATTACAACATTACAAACTTTGATTCGAAGCAAAAAATCTAAAATTGAACAAAAAGAAAAAGGCAGAAGACTGTGTACTTAACAGCTTTAGTGAGGGAAAGAACTACAATCCCATGAAGCATTGCGAATGACAATCAAATAAAAAAAATGATGGATAAATATAAAAATATTGATTCAAAGATGTGGAGTATATATAAAAATACAATGTATTTTACATTTTAAAAAATACAAATATTTAACTCGTTCCCCGTCATTGAAGGAATTTTCCGGCTTTCCGTGTTTCCACTGTTATATGGTAAGGGGCGCTATTACGCATCTTCTGAAAGAGTACAGAATCTCCTGATCAAAACACAGCCGAAGAAGAAGCAAAAAGCATAATTAAGCAAATGCATAAGTAAAATAATGTGATCATCAACATTAAACAGCATGTAATTCAAAACTGCCTAATGTTACCAAATGAAATGCTGACCCAGGGCGAGCTATAGGACTGTGAAGCTTTGGGGCTGTTGATGGATTCAATCTACTCCATCTGTGTTTTGATCATTGTTCTGAATCCGATTCAGACGTAGCCTTTGACAAAAACACATTTTTCTCAGGTTTTTTTGCTCAAAATGTTGCTTTTATATGAAAAGTACCCACATTCAAGTGTTGATTAAAAAAAAAAAATTACGCATTAAGCTCGATTTTTTTCTTTTTAAAGCAGAGGCACTGTCCTTTCTTTTGATATAATGCGTGCTCTGATATTCATACAACAAAATATTCTGTGGGCCATGAAACTTGTGAAAATGATCAAAAATGCTGGCGCTGACTGGCAACTTTTTTCAAAAAACGCTGGCAGGGAAAGAGTTAAGTAGTGTGAGAACATAGGGAAACGGACTCTACGTCATCCGCAGTGCTTCATTGGAGTGGGCAAGCGCTAAAGAGTTTTTTTTAAAAGAGATTTGTCATGATTTTCTGATTGGTGGAGATTTCTTTGCAGAATCATGGGTAAAGTAGCTTATCATCAGGAACAATAATGCAGGCTAATGGCTTCAACAAAAGCATATACCATAAATTGATTATCATCCGTATAGCTCACAGTAGGTCTGTCTTTATAAGTTAGTATTAAAAATCAATTCCACTAGAAAAAATTGATTTTTTTTTCTTGACTGTTGCACTGTATAGGCTTTATGCCGAACATCACATGAACAGATCGGAAAACTGGTTTCATTGCATCCGCTTGATGGAGAAAGTGTTAACGGCAGCATGAACTGACGGTGATATCTATAAAAAAAAAAAACTTTTATATGTCATCCTGCATATGCAATGAGCATTGGTTTTGCTCATATTTGATAGCCATATTGAGAAAAACAGCTCTATATGTAACATAGCATGTTCAAAAGACCTGAACCGGAAGCGATGTGACCTGTTTTACAGAATACGGAAGTTTGTTGTGCATAACCCGCATAGGCCAGAGAGAATGACAGAACAATCAACTTCCTGTGGGTGTGGCCAATTCAATTCAAAATTCAAAATAAATTTTAAACCTACTTCTAAAATTTCAGTTCTAAAATGCCCTAGTTCTAAAAAATTCTAAAATTTGCCCTAGTTTGACTGTAACATCAGAAGTGTCTTACCCTGACATTGCTCATTCCGCTCCTCATATCCAGGGTTACACAGACAATTCCCGATGGGCACCAGCCACTCTCCGTCTGCACCGCAGTACATTTTGGGAACCTCCTGCTCTTCCGAATTATTCACACAGGAGCCGCGCACCTCCACCAGGGATGATGTGTCCGCCCCAGTTACTGTGTCAGGAAACTGCGCTAGGTTCCTCACGGCTAATGGACACTTTTTATAAAACACACGAACAGAAACTAGTGCGATACAGGCCCCTACATCCTGGAAGGCCAGATAGAAGCCAGTGTGGCTCAGAGCGCCGACATCCCGGACCTCGGTGTTCAGCTTCATGATCCGATCACCAATATCCACCTGTGTGAAGCTCTCGTCCGCCGCCACCGTGTCAATCTTAGCAAAGCGGCTCTCGTGAGCATACCGCTCATTATCAGAGTCAGACTCGAGGTAGTAGAGGTTGAACGTCTCTTTGCAGGTGCCGATGACGCCGGGCAGGCTGTTACAGTCACGCAGGGTGAATTTAATCTCGATGTAGATACGCTGGGCCGGGCCGCGCCGTATCCAGTGAGTCCTGAGCCAGTTGTTCTGACTGGGCTCCATTACATTACACACCTGGTATGTTCTGATGGGGATGTTCTTCTCGTCCATGATGCTCACCTCTTCCCACTGCATGAGACAGCACAAGAACAATGTTAGAAATGAGAAGAAAATTAAGAAAGTAATTTATTTATAAGATCTTCTCAATGTCGAATTGAAATATTTTAATTGCAAGGTATACTGAACATAGAATTTTTTTTTTTTTTTTTTTTTTTTCTAACTAAAATATATATGCATATATATTTTAATTTCTGTCATGACAACTCTTGGAGTGTTTGGCATGGTAATGGATCTGACAATCTTGATCTATACAGGTGGAGCTGGGGAAGGTGGAGGGTTTCTGAAAGCGCACTGCAACTGCTACAACAAAGGCTGACCAAGTATTTGAAAGTTGAGCAGCAAGCTCATTGGCTACTGATACAGCAGGAACCAATCAGCTGTGCCCTATAGAGAATGATGTGATTGAATGAAATGTAATGAGCTACGAAACACAGTCTATCATGAAATAATAAAAACACATCTTTCTACTGAGTTGTCCTTTTCAGATTCACGCAAAAAAAAAAAAAAAAAACTTTTAAACTGGTTCTTTTTACTGAATCAGAAACAGCGCATCCAGTTTGGACCCCTTTCATGAACAGTGTTGGGTAAGTTACTCTAAAAAAGTAATTAATTACTAGTTATTAATTAAATCTTCAATAGTGTAATTAGATTACTGTACTAATTACTCTTTCCCAAAATCATTTAATTACTTATTACTTTCTAAATCCTATCAACCTCGACTAGTTAAGGGATTTAAGGATAGACATGAAACAGTTCTTTTAATTATTCAAATAAGTAATATAAAACTACATAAATTATTCTTATTAACTGACCAAAGTATTATAAATTTGAGGAGGATACATAAAAACATGCATTTTAAAGTTAGACTTAAAATTTAGATTTTTTGATGTTTGATTCCACTATTGTATTATATAAAATTGTTCTGCAGTCAATACACAGTATTTAGTTCAATTACATAAGTAACTGTAATTAAATTACAGAAAAAATAAGAGTAATCCCTTACTTTTTCAAGGGAAAAGTAATTAAATTACAGTAACTAATTACTTAGTACTAGTTACACCCAACAGTCAGTTCTTTTTAATCAATTTACTCACAAATGGCAAAGGAAATAATTTAATGTCACCTGTGAGTTGTTTTTTTTTAATGTCACTTGCACTTTAAAAGTAAAGTTCAAAATTTAAATTCTGTCATTATTTACTCACCCTCATGCCGTTCCAAAGCCGTAAGACTTTCGTTAATCTTCAGAACACAAATGAAGATCTTTTTTATTAAATCTGAGAGCTTTCTATCCCGCCGCTGAAGGTCTACGCAACTCAAAAACGCTTCAAAAAGTTCATAAAGAGATTGTAAAACTAATCCATATGTATTGAGCGGTTTAGTCAACATTTTCTGAAGAGACACGATCACTTTATATGATAAACAGAACCTCATTGGTGACTCAAACAGAAGCTCAAATGTGCTGCGTAACACAAAAATGAACCTCATTGGTTCTTGTGGAAGCTCAAACATGCTGCGTAACACAAAAATTAACCTCACTGGTTCTTGTGGAAGCACAAACATGCTGCGTAACACGAGAATGAACCTCATTGGTTCTTGCTGAAGCTCAAACATGCTGCGTAACACGAGAATGAACCTCATTGGTTCTTGTGGAAGCTCAAACGTGCTGCGTAACACAAGAATGAACCTCATTGGTTCTTGTGGAAGCTCAAACGTGCTGCGTAACACGAGAATGAACCTCATTGGTTCTTGTGGAAGCTCAAACGTGCTGCGTAACATGAGAATGAACCTCATTGGTTCTTGTGGAAGTTCAAACATGCTGCGTAACACGAGAATGAACCTCATTGGTTCTTGAGGAAGCTCAAACGTGCTGCGTAACACGAGAATGAACCTCATTGGTTCTTGCGGAAGCTTAAACGTGCTGCGTAACACGAGAATGAACCTCATTGGTTCTTGCTGAAGCTCAAACATGCTGCGTAACACGAGAATGAACCTCATTGGTTCTTGCGGAAGCTTAAACGTGCTGCGTAACACGAGAATGAACCTCATTGGTTCTTGAGGAAGCTCAAACATGCTGCGTAACACGAGAATGAACCTTATTGGTTCTTGTGGAAGTTCAAACGTGCTGCGTAACACGAGAATGAACCTCATTGGTTCTTGAGGAAGCTCAAACGTGCTGCGTAACACAAGAATGAACCTCATTGGTTCTTGTGGAAGTTCAAACGTGCTGCGTAACACGAGAATGAAACTCATTGGTTCTTGAGGAAGCTCAAACGTGCTGCGTAACACGAGAATGAACCTCATTGGTTCTTGCTGAAGCTCAAACGTGCTGCGTAACACGAGAATGAACCTCATTGGTTCTTGTAGAAGCTCAAACGTGCTGCGTAACACGAGAATGAACCTCATTGGTTCTTGCTGAAGCTCAAACGTGCTGCGTAACACTATGAAATTTTCGAACTTTTTGAAGTGTCAAATTGTCAGAACTGCTGATGAAACCAATAGATTTTGTCAGTTTCCGGTGACATGAAAACAGTAATCGATCCCAATTGGAGCATCCCTATAAAAAACTGATGACAAGTGGTTGAGAGCTTAAAGTATGATACTCATCAGACTCCCAAGAAATGGAAAACAACCGATCGTTTAACTAAACAAACATGAGGTCATCCAGAGTGAAAACGGGACTGAACCATGGGAAGCTGTAGAGTAAATGTAGATCTAAAACATAACATCTGTTTCCCTCTTACAGGTTTGAGTATAAGTTTGCCTGAACTAACCTCAAAAAATCACTATTCTTCTTCTTCGACTAGCCTCAGATACAATAACAACTCTAGACAGTCATTAATGTTGTACAGCCTAACACTTCTCAGCGTCTGCTAAACCAGCACTACAGCCACTGATTGGACTCATTGAGTTTTCATCATCTAATCAGCAGTAATGACTTTTATTACAGCAAATGAACGCCATCTAAACACATGCTAATACCCAAGAGTCTGGGTATCACATATTAACCTACATTACCAGTTAAAAGTTTGAAATAATTAACATTTTTTAATGTTTCTGAAAGAAGTATCTTATGCTTACCATGGCTGCATTTATTTAATAAAAAATAAAAAAGTGGGAATATTGAGAAATATTTTTAAAATTTAGGCTAAAAGAACTGATTTCTATTTTAATACATTTCAAAAACGTATTTATTCGCTGAATTTTTAGCATCATTACTCCAGTCTTCAGTATCACATGATCCTTCAGAAATCATTGTAATATGAGGATTTAATTTTTTTTTTACAAAAAAAAATCGTAATTATTCCAAACTTTTGATGGTAGTGTACGTGCATTAATAATTTGCCCTATGACATTGAACTATGTGCATTTATTGATTCAGCACACGGTTTTATCCAAATGTGCACATCTCAGTTAATAGGTAGATTGAATTCAATTTTACCAAGTGATTAGCAAAAAAAAAAAAAAAAAAAAACATCTGTCAAAAATGTATTACGTCAAATATGCATTGTGTAGTAAGTGATGTCTACTGAATGCGTATGCACAATACCAATGTAATATTTTTCATTTCTGCCTATCAGCAGCCACAGTCCTACAAAGACCATCCTGACGGCCTTTAATAATCTCCAGGAATTATTCACCATGCGCTAAACCTAATTGAGCATTTGTGAGATAATAAGACTGACAGCAATCTGGCATCCGTCAGGGACCGTGATTGTCTCCGTTCGGCTCGTCCCTTCATCCGTGTAACTACGGAGGCCCAGAGGAGCAGTGCAGAGATAAGAGCCCGGAGCTGCCGATAGCAGGACGAGAGGAGAATAGAGCTAATTGGCCGTATTAAAGTCTGAATACCCGCCCACCATCCGTGCCAAAGGCCTGTCCATCACGGAGAAGATCACAGAGGGAGAGGAACTCAGGAGCTCAATGAAACTTGGATCGATGCGAAAGGAAGCCGAGCTGCTCTGTAATGAAAGGGAATTCTGTGTGTTTTATTGAATCGTTGATGTGGTAATTTAGATGCACCTGATCTGATGATGTTAAACGGCTAATTGGTGATGAGGGGCTCCGAACAGCGCAGAGATCCCAAGAAGCATACATTATCGGACAAAACCCGCTGACCCCCTCGATCTGAAATCTCTCACACACACACTCAAACAGACCTTTTCTCTCCCTCTGGGTTGCCAAGTCTCTCCCCCCTACCTCTTTTGAGAGAAAAGGGATAGAGTTTCCTAACAAAGGGCATTTTTGTCTCCCTCCACTATTAAGGAAATTTGACGCCCGTCGCTGTAACCTAGCTTTCCAAATTTACATCCGAGAGAAGTGGAGAGGGCTGGGTGATCTCATTCGTATTTGGAGGTATTCATACGTAAGATTAACATTTTTGGACACTGAAACTGAGAATATCAACATACTGACAGCATCAGAATCGTAAATGCTTATACATACGATATGTAAAAGTCTATATAAATCCCTTTGAAAACTGGTTAAAGGGATAGTTCACCCAAAAATTTACTCACCCTCATGTTGTTCCAAAAACGTAAGACTTTCGTTCATCTTCAGAACACAAATGAAGATATTTTTGATGAAATCCGAGAACTTTCTAAACCGTTCAATTCATATGGATTAGTTTTACGATCCCTTTATGAACTTTTTGAAGCGTCAAAGTGGTCGTTGTGTAGCTGTCAATGGAGGGACAGAAAGCTTTCAGATCTCATCAAAAAGATCTTCATTTGTGTTCCGAAGATGAACGAAAGTCCTACGGGTTTGGAACAACAAGAGGAAGAGTAATTAATGACAGAATTTTCTTTTTTGGGTGAACTGACCCTTTAATACTCAAACACAATCCCATGGCACTTCTCAGTAATTGATGAAAAACTTTGCCAAAAAAGGCAAATTTATTTATAAAAGAACTCCAGATGGGTCTAACAAAAATAGTCATCAGCACTCTTTGAAACTCTACAAAGTAATAAAACAAAGATGAATAAAGCATGTTTTACCAGAAAATACTTTCAGTCTTTCTAATTAAAACTTTCACATTTAATTCATTGTGTTACTTGTCCTTATTTGAGAAATTTAGCAGCAATTTCTGAGTGAAAATTGTTAAAGTAAATCCTACACTAGTTCAGTGTAATTTAATCATCAAAGCAAAAATAATTAAACTGTTATAATAAATTTGGTACAACTGTAAATGTGTTAAGTAAATGTGATGGTGTCCTTTAACATCTCATTTAATAATAATACAATGCAATTAACCAATTAATTTAAACCTAAATGACTTGTAAACATTTGCACATCTTTTTAAGGGCTTTACAATTTGTCAGTACACTGATATTGTATCAGTAAAAATAAAGGTTTCAAAAGGGTGTTTTCGCAAGTGATGTCATAGAAGGAAAAAAAAGAACCAAAAAGAACTCTGTTCAGTCAACAGAACCATTTTTCTCTTAGTGTAAAGAACATTTTATTAATCTAAAAGAATCTTTTTCCACTCTAAAGAACTTTTAGTGCTATGGAAAAACATGTTGAAGGTTATTCATGGAACCATTGATGCAATAAAGAACCTTTTTTTTAAAGGGATAATTTCAAGATATTTTGAAGAATGCTGGTAACCATGACTTCCATATTATTTTTTCCTACTATGGAAGTCAATGGCTATCGTCAACTGTCTGGTTACCAACATTCTTCAAAATATAATTTCTTTGTTCAGCAGAAGACATAAATTCATACAGCTTTGGAACACCATAAATGATGATAGATTTACCATTTTGGGGTGAACTATCCCTTTAAGAGTGTTTTTATCTTACATTGATATTGTGTCGGTATCTATCTAAACATAAGGAAATGTGCTAGAACTATTCATATGAATACTAAAGAGGTCAGGTTGGAGAGGGAGATGGAGAAAGAGGGGAGCGAGAGATGTTTTTTTTTTTACTCACCCCTCCTTCCGTCGGGCTGGCGACCCATGCCAGTTCTCCCTGCACTGATCTGGAATCCAGCAGCGGGACTGAAGGAGAAAAAGACAGAAGACTTGAGAATGAGATGGCCAAAGCTTGTGATTCTTACACATAGTGGAGAAAACTGATGCTAGGATAAATTTAGAAGTCATAAATCTCTGATAAATAATGACAACAGCTGCAAAGGACGCCAAAAAAGTGCCAGACAAGTGCACAAGGGTTTGATCTAGAGAGAGCTGACTTGAGTAGGAAAATGGTTAATCATTTAAACAATAGTAATTGACAAAGGAATTATCAAATTAAGATTACTAAAAGTTATTGTTCAACAAAAAGCACTCCAGACCGTATAATAATTATAAAGCAACAGCTACTAAGATGTGATATTATATTCAGGACAATGTTTATATTTCCAGAAATCAAATTATAACAATTTCATTCTTGTGACTGCAATAAAAAAAGGTAAAATTAAAGAGATATTTCATTATAAATACTAATTAGGGGAAGGATAAACAGAATACTGAACAAATTTCAATTTTAACAGTTAAAGTCAAAAAGATAAAAAATGAGAATAATAAATCTGTGGCATATCTCTGTGTATGAATAGTATTTTTTTTTTTAACTGTTATGTCAATTGTCCTGCTGTGTGTACAGTACATTATATTTCGAGACATCACTTGCAACAAACTCCTTAATTTTTTCTTCTTCTTAATTTAAGGGGTTTTATAGCTGGCCACATCTCGTTACCGTTTGGCTTGTATGTGCGCCTGAGTTTCACTTTGCGCCCTAAACTTTTACTCTTTATTCCAACTCCTCTTACCTTCATTCGCCGGATGATTCCTGGGAGCGGACAGACCTGCACAAATCCCCAGGAAAAGCGAGGTGAGCGCGTAAATAATCCCGGCCATGAGCGCCATTCGTCCTGTAACTGTCTCTCCGTTATTCCTGTTTATTCCTCGTGCTGCTGCTCCGCGCGACTGAATCTGATCTTGGGGCGCACGAGACGCGCACTCAGCGAGCTCTGCTGGAGGGGGCGTGGCATTCTGTAGTGACGTACCCATCAATCAATCAATCAAGAAAGAAGTGATCATTTAAATTATATGTCTAAAATAATAATACTAATACTAATACTAATAATAATAATGTAAAAATGTCATGTATGTTATGCTTGTAGGTAAACAAAAAGTTAAAAATTGCATAATGTTGGATGTAAATTACACATTAATATGTGTATATGTAATAGTTTGTTATTTAATTATAATAGTATACCAATGTAATATTCATTTTAAACATTTAATAATTTGAATTATTGTTTTAAATAGAAAAAAAAAAAAAAAAAAAAAAAATATATATATATATATATATATATATATATATATATATATATATATATATATATATATATATATATATATATATATAGTAGGCCTACACTGTTTAAAATAATTATCAACTAATAATAATATAAGGAATAAAAATAATAAATAATATGAATAGATGAATTAATAAAATATGTTATTTAAACTATTTCAATATTATTATTATTATTATTATTACTATTATTATTATTATAATGAATAGTAGTGAAGTGTTAGAACATTTTGAAGAGCATTCGGGTCGATGAATTGTGCACTGATCTTATAGCGCCCTCTATTGTCCCTTTTCCGACACGACAACAGGCTTAATAAACAACATACTACCTTTCCCCACCAAATGAACCGTGACGTGGGCTGTTCTTTCATTTCTTTCATCCACACGTGAGAGGGTGACGTGCCACATTCAAGACACAAATAATAGAAACCCAATGTGTCGATATTAGACTGTTTGTGTGGTGAAAAGCCACATTCTTATAGGGCATCTGTTTGGACTCAATACAGTATCCTGGGGGCTTACAGCAGGAACCCTCGGTATTTTATCATTCAACTCATTTTTTTCTGTTTTCTACTCATCTCACTGTTAAGTAAAACGTTCGTATTGATTGAATTCCACCTGACTCCTGGTTCCTCTCATGCATCCAGACGCTTCTGCCCTCATACAGTCTCTCTCCTCAGGGTAATATGCTGTGGGAGATGTTTCATCTCCAGCTGACTAAATTCAATAGTTTCCATGAATGGATCCTGACCTCCATCGAGAGGGTCAGTAGCTGCTCTGTGGACAAAGAGAGGCGACGAGGCCCCTGGGGAACCTGTGGGACCTGTAGGTGTGAATGAGGGGCAGCTGTACCAGCTGTGTCTATCTTTTCAATCAATACTGATCTCTAGTAGAGAGAAAGCCATTTTACCTGTCCCACTTTCTGTGGAATAAAGTCCTGGGCAGCTGCTTTCTGTCTTAACCAAAAGAAACTTAAACTAACGGTTCCTACAATAATGTTTAATTACCGATCATATTCCTACCTAAAATGAACATCTGCACTGGACAAAATATTTAGCATTGTCTTTTATTCTTAACTTGAACAAGAAAATAATTATTCATCCTAAAATATGAAATAAATGTCAATGTCACAATGTCTCATGTATGTCAACACATTGTTACAACACTAATTTTATGTTTTAATACATAGTAGTTAAGACCACCTAATATAAAGTGGGTCCAAAAAATGTAATTCTGTGGATTTGGCCATTCACGAATTCCGTAACGAAACGTCTTCAGCAGCATTTAGATCACATGAACAGCAATCTCTACAACGGTAACACAATATTCAGAAATATGAATCAGAAATTCATGTCTAAGAGAGAATTCTCTCTTCAGTTGCCTGATGCTGCTATACTTGAAACATTTGATGAAACTGAAATTTAAAATGAAAATGTAATTAAATTTTTTGGCAAAGATAAGGACAAAATAGGCTTGCAGTTACATATTAAGAAGGTCCTAGTCAGGTATATTTAATAAACACAAGAGTAACACAAAAAAATCTAGCTTGCATTGTTGTGTTACTTTTGATCTATCTGTGTGCTACTTTCGTCCCAACTGACCGGGTCAAAAGTAACAATGTGCAACTTATGTTCAAAGTAAAAAAATATACTGTAGTCATTCTACATTTGTACAAAATACCATCTGGTATTGATAGACAACACTTGTGAGTTATTGACCACAGCAGAAATCTATCTCTGTCTAAAACATTATCGTAAGTTTTTCTGTAAAACTTGCCTGCTCTCCCTATGCTTGCTTTTTTGTTAAAATTAACAGTGGTTTGTGAACATAGATGCTTTAATAACAAATAGGCTAATTTATTGTTTGATGTGTAGGTTGTGCGGTGACAGGTAACTTGAAACTATTTCTAAGAAATGTTTTAAAAAGGGAAGCACATATCCTCATGGTGTTGGTTCACCCTCCGCTTATAATCAGAAAATTCATATTTTGTGTTTTGCTGTAGTTTTAATAGAGAAATTGGTCTATTTCAGTTATATTAGGCTTAATACGGGATGTTATTATTTTGGTGAATGTCTGTTTCTTAGATCATAAAAAAGTGTGCCCCCCTATAAAAACGAACCCCCATATGATCTGGTGATGGCCCTGATGTGACACAATAACAGCCCTATTCGTGTGAAATAACTTTGATGCTGTTTATATCAGCCAAAGTTTAAAAAACAACTTCAGTGAAACATTCAGTGTCACTGAAACTGTGAAACTGAAGGTAAAGAGCTATGAGTAAATGTGGTAATCTTTGTGGTTAGTCTCAATGTCACATTCAGGTTAATAGAGTAAAAATGTTCAACTGACCTGCATCCATATGCAATGTTAATTGACTAATCGATTTTGTAAATTATAAACTTTCATTCAGGCATAGGCGTAATTTGCGGGTGGGACAGGTGACGTGTCCCCACCACTTTTTGAAACATCTCACGGCACTGATGTACGCTGGGGCCCAAGGCAATTGCCTGCCGTGTAGCTACGTCTTAAATCCATTTCCTTTATGATAGTTTTACTGGAGGAATTCATTTTTTAGAGTTCTTGGAGGTATTATTGACCATTTTAAGGAAGTCCAACTGTAAGTGGATGCTCAGTGCTCAGTGACAGTCTTTTCATGGTGTTGAAGAAGGGGGCTGGTCGAGTGTCAGAATAAAAAACATCTACTTCCTCTTCCTCATCACTCCTGATGACTCCAGCATCTCTGAACCTTCTGATCTGAGCAACAGATAAAATGGTAAGTTATACTCATACTACTTCATCACTTAATAATACCATTGTTAGTGGATCTAAAATAGCATGTTTGCTGTGAGGTTTATGTGAGTGATGACCTCATCGCTGCAAAGGCTGATAAAAATAAACAAGGTCATTCAGAGTTTCGCCTGAAGATTTATCTAAAGGACGTTTTGAATGTAGCAGATAAATGTGTGGTTTATTTCACTGTAAATTCACTCTGTTTGGATAAATGCATATATATTCTGGGGAATTCAGTATTAAAGACAATTTTGTACTGTTACAAGACTATGTGGGAATTAAAGCATTTGCATTAAAAAAATCTGGAGAGAGGATAAAAAGGAGGCGGTGAAAGAAAGACTGAAGGCAATAGCACCTGATTTGCCATATTATCAGTGTGAGGAAACAAAGAATGTGATCGCCTGTAGAAATAAGACAGTTGCTTTTCTTCTATATAGACAGTTTTATTTAGCTGGGACTTTTTTCCCTTTTTAATTCCAGTACAATATTTAAACTAGCAAATAAAATCTATAATCCATAAAATGCAAATGTGATATTGCGTGCTTGATTATATGCCAATTATAGTTAGACTAATGTCAGCATGTCTGCTTACTGCTGGAGCAAATAAAATACTTTTTATCAAGCATAATTTGTGATTCAAGTATTATTACATTCAAACACTCTAGATACATTATTACGTGATACGTTATTCAGTCATTTCTATTTTTATGATATCCTTCCATTATCTTACAGTTTTTCTCAATCGCTTTGGCTCAATTCTCGCATGAGACTTTTTTTCTCAAAACTATAAGTTCAGATCTCTGAACAATTCGTTTCTTGTTCAGATCAGAATACAATTTCTTATTGATTTAAGCAAATTGCATTCGTTTTGGCACATGTGTGCAAAAGAGTTAGTACAATTTGCACAATGACTAAATGCACATTCCTATTGATCAAAACTGATGAGTTGATTCTCAGTGAAACTGTCAAACTCTTCACAACTTATAAACATTCTTTCATCGTTTGAGCCATCACATGCAAAATTATCCATTCAGTGATCAAAATCTGTCAGACATGTTATATTCCATAAATATTTATGACATGGAATGCTTGTTAAGTTGCAACATACACAATGTACACTCACCTAAAGGATTATTAGGAACACCTGTTCAATTTCTCATTAATGCAATTATCTAATCAACCAATCACATGGTAGTTGCTTCAATGCATTTAGGGGTGTGGTCCTGGTCAAGACAATCTCCTGAACTCCAAACTGAATGTCAGAATGGGAAAGAAAGGTGATTTAAGCAATTTTGAGCATGGCATGGTTGTTGGTGCCAGACGGGCCGGTCTGAGTATTTCACAATCTGCTCAGTTACTGGGATTTTCACGCACAACCATTTCTAGAGTTTACAAAGAATGGTGTGAAAAGGGAAAAACATCCAGTATGCGGCAGTCCTGTTGGAGAAAATGCCTTGTTGATGCTAGAGGTCAGAGGAGAATGGGCCGACTGATTCAAGCTGATAGAAGAGCAACTTTGACTGAAATAACCACTCGTTACAACCGAGGTATGCAGCAAAGCATTTGTGAAGCCACAACACGCGCAACCTTGAGGCGGATGGGCTACAACAGCAGAAGACCCCACCGGGTACCACTCATCTCCACTACAAATAGGAAAAGAGGCTACAATTTGCACGAGCTCACCAAAATTGGACAGTTGAAGACTGGAAAAATGTTGCCTGGTCTGATGAGTCTCGATTTCTGTTGAGACATTCAGATGGTAGAGTCAGAATTTGGCGTAAACAGAATGAGAACATGGATCCATCATGCCTTGTTACCACTGTGCAGGCTGGTGGTGGTGGTGTAATGGTGTGGGGGATGTTTTCTTGGCACACTTTAGGCCCCTTAGTGCCATTTGGGCATCTTTTAAATGCCACGGCCTACCTGAGCATTGTTTCTGACCATGTGCATCCCTTTATGACCACCATGTACCCATCCTCTGATGGCTACTTCCAGCAGGATAATGCACCAGTTTAGAGAATGTTAAGACTGTTTCAAAAAATGTGCCAAAGCAATTGAGAAAAACTGTAAAACTGGGGCATGAAATGCTACAGATGTACACAGATGTAGATTATACATAAATATTTATGTGACCAGAAGTTGAGTGTGACTGAATCAAGGAGATTCACACAACTTTGTTGTGTTGTAAGGGTTGTGATCATGTTCTTTCCATCTCCAAGAGTAGAAGAATTGGATTCAATTGGATTTAGGAAAGGAGAATATGGTGGAAGGAACACCATCCTGAAATGTGGGTGATTTCTCAAACCACTCTCGCACTAGTGCTGAATGATGGAATTGGACATTGTCCCAAACAACTACAAAATTCCACACCATTTGCTCCTGATCACCCTGCGGAAAGAGGATTTCATTGAGGTTTAAAAAATGTAGGAGCCTTGCTGTGTTGTATGGTCCCAAGACAGCATTGTGTGCCACAACACCAGTTGTAAAAATTGTGGTACAGAGAGTGATGTTGCCTCCTCGTTGTCCAGGGACATTGACTGTAGCACGATGGCCAATCACATTTCTCCCTCTTCTCCTTTTTTTGTGAAGATTAAAGCCTGCTTCATCAATATACAGGTACTCATAATGAGTTGCACTGCTATCCAACTCCAAGATTCTCTAGAGTAAAAAGAACACAAGGTACAATACAGTAAGTTAGTGTTTTATAGTAATGGCATTGATTGCAGTCAATACTACTGTGAAACTGTTGCTGAAGTTTGAGTTCACACTTTGAAGCAGCAGTATACATAGATATGCCTAAATCTTTTCACTTACAGTAGCATGGAATAGTTTATAGACACATACTTAAAATTCAGGAAAAATATCTTTGTGTTGACAGTAAAAGTGCAGTAATTGGGTTGCACATACTTGAACAAACTGGAATCGCAGTCCTTCACTCTAACGGAGTTCCTCTCAAAGGGCACTTTGTATACTTGCTTCATTCGGATTGCATTTCTCCTTAGAACACAATCAATTGTGGAGAGACTGCATTAGTGGATACTGTGGAACAGTTGATTGTCCGGTGTTATTCTTTGCTGAATTACTTTGAGGCAGAGGGTGTTGTTCTGGACCACCATGTCAACAATGGCATGTTCTTGTTCAATTGAAAGAAGTCTTGTTCGTCCACCTGAAATGTTCTCTAACTTAAATTCTGAAAAATGTTTGGACAAGCAGGAAGATTTACTGTGGAAATCTAGACCTATGTCAAACAAGACTACATGGACTCTCATTCGAGTTTTGTTTGTTGTGTTTTGAAAATGGTACAAAAATGCTTGTGATCTTTTTGAAGACCAATGAAAAAGCTGCAAATGTTTTTCCTGATATATTAAAGATTTGGTTGGCTGTATGAACTGCTGTGATAACATTAGGGAATTTTGTGCACAGTGTTTTGAGAAAATTATACTTTTGATTTGTAATTTGTATGAAATTAAGGAGAATTTACTATCTGTTTAGGACAATTACAAAGTGTACAGATCACTGTGTTAAATTTTTTGAGAGCAGTTACCTGAGTTTGGAGAAATGTGCCAAATCGATTAAGAAAAACTGTAATATTTTAAACAAATAATATTCTACACATATATCACCACCTTGGAATTATAAGGTTCCATCTGCATTCTGAGCAGTTTTGAGATATTGAGTTTTTGCATTCTATATAGGAAAAATTATATGGGGAACAAGTCTCAATCATACATGAAAATGAGACCCTAAATGTACAATATCAAAACCCTCTCAGATTTGTAAACAGGGATTTTTGGAACAGTTCAAATGCATATAGAACCTTAAAAAAAATCACTTTCCAGCATTATAAGGTTCTATCTTGCAAAACATTAATTGAAGCAATAATTTTCAATAAACCTAAACAGTTTACTCATCATTTGTTTTAACATTTAAATTAATAATTTGATACAAAGCACTTATTGTGTACATACATGTTTTTACATTGTACTTACATTAAAAAAATTACCTGCATGTATTTCTGTAGTTACATTTATAATTACACTGTTGACACTTCCCTTACACCTAACCCTACCCTTAAACTTTCCCACACCACCACACCTGTCCCTAACTTTACCCTTAATCTTACCCACACCACCACACCTGTCCCTAACTTTACCCTTAATCTTACCCACACCACCACACCTGTCCCTAACTTTACCCTTAAACTTACCCACACCACCACACCTGTCCCTAACTTTACCCTTAAACTTTCCCACACCACCACACCTGTCCCTAACTTTACCCTTAAACTTTCCCACACCACCACACCTGTCCCTAACTTTACCCTTAAACTTACCCACACCACCACACCTGTCCCTAACTTTACCCTTAAACTTTCCCACACCACCACACCTGTCCCTAACTTTAGCCTTAAACTTACCCACACCACCACACCTGTCCCTAACTTTACCCTTAAACTTACCCACACCACCACACCTGTCCCTAACTTTAGCCTTAAACTTACCCACACCACCACACCTGTCCCTAACTTTACCCTTAAACTTACCCATATCACCACACCTGTCCCTAACTTTACCCCTAATCTTACCCATATCACCACACCTGTCCCTAACTTTACCCCTAATCTTACCCATATCACCACACCTGTCCCTAACTTTACCCCTAATCTTACCCATATCACCACACCTGTCCCTAACTTTACCCGTAAACTTACCCACACCACCACATCTGTCCCTAACTTTACCCTTAAACTTACCCACACCACCACACCTGTCCCTAACTTTACCCTTAAACTTACCCACACCACCACACCTGTCCCTAACTTTACCCTTAAACTTACCCACACCACCACACCTGTCCCTAACTTTCCCCCTAAACTTACCCACACCACCACACCTGTCCCTAACTTTACCCTTAAACTTACCCATATCACCACACCTGTCCCTAACTTTACCCCTAATCTTACCCATATCACCACACCTGTCCCTAACTTTACCCTTAAACTTACCCACACCACCACACCTGTCCCTAACTTTACCCTTAAACTTACCCACACCACCACACCTGTCCCTAACTTTACCCTTAAACTTACCCACACCACCACACCTGTCCCTAACTTTACCCGTATCCCACCTCAATATCAGCAAAAGTGTTTTGCAATACAATATGAACACAATAAGTACATTGTACTTATTTTTTGATGTAAGTACATAGTTAAGGCCACCTAATATAAAGTGGGACCACATTTTTTTTGCTCTCATTAGTAAGTTTGCTGAATGACCATACAGTGTGATTAGGGGGGCACGTTGTGTCATCTGGGGGGCACTGCCTAGAGAACTGGTTCAGAGTTGCCAACTTGATCCAGAAGTTTATTCGCTAGCCAAAAATCTTCTGAAGGAGCAATTTGGTAATGAATTTAAAGTTGCTGTTGCATACATGGGCCTCAATAAAGGCCTGAGGATGAACAAGGTTTACATGCATATTCATTGTTTCTGCTTGATCAAAGAGGGCATCAGATCCTATATTTGGATGCATTTAGGATAAGCAACCAAGTGCAGTTAGCAAGACATTCAAGGAAACAGTTTTGCTAAAAATGTTGTTAAACCAGTTCCAAGGGGAAATGTAACAGAGAAACCATTCTGTGTACAAGACCATAGATAGTAAAGCTTGCTTGTTCTGTCCTGTCAATCATGTTTTAGAAAGGTGTAATTCCAGGATCGCACTGATCGAAGTGATACACCAGGAATTCCAGGAACTGCGGCACAGCTTGGAATTCAGCCAAGAGCAGATCGACACTCTTACTAAAGAAAAAAATTTTTTTAAGCGCTCACACACTTACTACTCAACTGCTCTACATTGTCGCAGAAAACAAAACCATTTGAAGAATTTAGTCTTCACAGGCATCCGGAACAAACTGCACCATAGTGCACCATAGTGCACCAAGTGCACGACAACAATCGGCCATGACCGATCATCACAAAATTTGAACCTTATAAACAAAAAGAGCTGGTTCAGCTGTGGAGTCAAGCTTATGAACACACCAAAACTACCCCAATACCCCAATTTTTTTTTTCTCGCATTTCCCATTCATTTTCAGTGTGGTGTCATATTGACCCCAAAGACCAGAATTGTAAAAAAATTGTACATACCTTCAGAGCAACCGAATCAAGCCCTGTTTTTGTTGTGTGTATAGATAGATAATGTAGGAAAAGTCACAAAATCTTATTCCACTGAGATAAAGGGAACCATTTTTTTTTTACTAAGGAAAAGTCGATTGGGGTCATCATGACCCCAATGACCGATTAAGAAAGAGTTGGATTCTCATGCTAAACATGGTCAAAGTAAAAAAAAAAAAAAAGGAGTTGGGCGTATGACAGAGGATTTCTATTCCAAATACAGTCCTTCGGGATTCATATTAGTTTTGGAAAGTTTTTTTCGAGTATGGCCCTTAATGAAGTCATAAAGGTCGGAATTCCTTATATGGGCACTTCTCCTGGATGAGCGCGTGCGCACATCAACCAGAGCGAGAGCAAGAGCACGTCCATCAACGAACTTCGTTTGGGTTACAGGAGCCGTCGGCAGTGCTGTCATTTTGTTTTTAGGCCACAAAATCAACAATGTCACTAAAGAAGTGTGTTTCTGGTTGTGAGGGAAAGAAAACCTTGTTCAGCTTCCCAAATAACACAGCGTTAAGGGAGCAGCAAGTGTGTTTGTTTGTTCCCAGCATTTCAGTGACAAATGTTTTATTAACAAGGCCCAGTTTGACACTGGATTTGCAGATCATTTAAAAAACTGAAAGATGAAGCGGTCCCAGAGATAAAAGATCACGGTCATGAGTCGGAACCGCAATGAAACTGCATCTAATGTCTGTGTTTTGTTGGCAATCGACACGTAAGTACATATAATGCAAACAACACAAACGTATAGTGACTCAAAAGTTATGCTGGGATAATGTGATGATATATTGGGTGCGTGCGTGCTCAACTCTTTAGCTCCGCCCACTTCAAGCCTCCATGAGTTCGGCTGTTTTCGGAAAGAATCGGTACAGCGTATCTGTCTTGTATAAATATGATAAAACTAAAGATTCTTCTGAGATCTAAAGGATGCAATACTACACTATAGGTACTCAAGATTAACATGAGACTGGCAGAAACTGTGTGTGTTATGTACCCTTTAATGGTTTTCTTTTGTTGTTGCTGTTCTGCTGTGTACATTCTGTCATTTGTGTATCTTTAGTTTTGTTAGTCTGTCAACAACATTGCCTCATTATGCACACACACATACGCACTGCCATAACTGCACGAATATAAACACACACACATATATGCATATAAAGTACTAACATGCTCACACTTTGATATACATTTATGTTTATTTTCCATTTCCTCATAAAAACATGTCATCTATCACTTTTCTAACCTGGAACGTTCGTGGATTTGGTTCTAAGACAAAGAAGTTCAAAGTTTTCAATCATTAAAATAAACTAAAAGGCTGCTTTCTGCAAGAAACACATCTATCAGAATCAGATCATAACAAAATTAAATCATCAAAGTAAAATAATTTATTCTCGGCTCACTACACAGTATGCATTTTAATAAGTAAAACAATCTCATTTGTTCATAACATCACCATTACACCAAATGACGTTTCATTATTATAAACATTTCGATTATAGTAGCCCAGTTACAATTGGTAATCTATATGGCTCAAACACAGATGACCCATCTTTTTTTTTTTACTTCTTTTTCCTCCATTTCAAACCTTTCCAACTGTCCAGTCATAACAGCAGGTGATTTCAACACAGTTCAATCATAAAACAGTTCATGAGTGATTTTGGTCTTGGCGATTGGGTTGGAGGACTTTTAAAGGAGTTGGCTCAGCTGAATGCTTCGCGACAACATCACTAGTATGCTACTACAGCCAACAGTGATCTGAAGCATCAGTGTCAACAGAACTTCATTCCTGAATAGAACAACTTCCTGCTGTGAATGTGAAAAATGCTATTAATGAAGAAACACACTTTACTGAGGTGCAGAGCTCATTGCTGCAGGAACTAGGAATGTTGTAATTAGTAAATTAGTTAGTCCTGAATCCTGCTGACAACTCACCCATGAGCAAACTTCTGAATAAAAGAAAAGATGGCTGCTCTGTTTTCTATACCTTTGACTCTCCCTGTGTTGACACGTGTCTAGATGCGACAGGCAGTCACAGCATTATAGAAGCTCTGAAGAACTGGAAAGAACATGATGGAATTAAAGCTTTTGTCTTCAAGGATTTCTGGACTGAAAAAGATCTTTAGACTGAGTTTAAGCAGATTGTGGCTCATGTTCCTCTCTTCCGCTGTGTGAGTGAGAATGAGTGTTATGCTTGTGAAGGGGAAGTAAACACTCCCATAGATGAGCGCTGTCTGCCTCAAAAACAGATCTAACAGCTATGCAGTAACATAATGGTAATTTCTTCATATCTTTCCATGTGACTTTGAACTAGCATCCAATACAGACCATTTCTTATGAAATTCAGCATGCTTAGATAAGCTTGTGTTGGATTTATTTATTTTTTTTCCACAAGAGGTCAGCAGAAACACTCAATGACTGAAGAGGCATTCACTAGAATTGGACTGGAATGAGCTCTTTTTTGTTTTGTTTTGTTTTTGTGAAACAATGTACAAATTATGCTTATTTTAAAATGTAAAATAATAAATTCAAGAATGTAGAGATAAATAAAATAAAAATCACCATTTTCTTTTTAAATCTGCATAATTTTAAAGAAAATATTTTATCATAATAGACTGAAGAAAAGATTTCTAGGAAAAAAAGGTAATTTAACTTTAACCCGCCCACAACATTTGAGGTCAGGAAGTTCGGTCTGGACTTGATCCGTTGTGGAGCAGCTATACTCGAACCAGAGCTGTTCGGACCAATGAATTTGTCAGGGCGGGCTTTATACGATGATGGACAGATGATCAACAGGTACGTAACCATCCACGTCACCAAAGAGCACTTGGGTTGAATTTGTTCTAATCCTAAACGGAGAACTTGTTTGTATATGCATTTACTATTTCTTTCAAAAATTATGATTGTGTTGGTAAGTACTCCGTGTATCCTTAAATCACTGGGTTTGGTGCATGTGAATGATCTAGCAGTTTTATTGTAGAGAATGTCAAATTAAAAAGATTTATTATAAAATATTATACATATATTACAATTATTGCATTTATTATTATTAATTAGTATTACTAATAGTACTAACTGTTACATGTCTAGTCTGTTTTTGCTTGTCTTCGAGTTTGTTCCTTTGTTTGTCCGTCGACGTTCATGTATACTGGTGTTTCTAAGTGTTCCGTGTGAGTTCCTGTTCCAAGTTCTCCTTCGTGAGTTTTGAGTTACACCTAGTATTGTAACACTAACATTAGTGATAGAATGTTTTAAAACAAGTGTGGACTCTTATATCGGCATCTAGTAATTCTCAATTGTCTATATTCTCATTATGCATAATGCCTTGGTGCTTTTAATATTCCTTTTCATTTCATTTTTAACTTACTCTCTCAAATTCTTTTATGTAGGAACATCCTTTAATGTCACAACACTGTACTTACAAAGAGATGCACAAAGGGAATTAATGCATGAGCCTGCAGCACCATTTAACAGCACGATCTGTTTGGCCTTGTGCAAGCAGCAGTTGTGATCTTGCGGTCTGTTTGAACTTGTACATGTGAATGATTTGGCAGTTTTTATCAGTTGTTACAGTTGTGTGAGGGCATAGGAGCAGACACATAATGTAAAATGTGTGAATTTAAAAAAAATATATTTTTTGGTATCTTTCACTGAATGTGTGAGCAGGGTAGAAGAAGCAGCCACTATTTGCTGTTGCATGCATATTTGGGAAAAAAATACAGTTTAATAAATATTTTAGTGCTGTCAAATGATTAATCGCGATTTTATCTAACATAAAAGTTTGTGTTTATATAATATATGTGCGTGTATATATTATATTAATATATATTATATATTATACATTTATGTCTGTGTGTGTGTATATATACACTCACCTAAAGGATTATTAGGAACACCATACTAATACTGTGTTTGACCCCCTCGCCTTCAGAACTGCCTTAATTCTACGTGGCATTGATTCAACAAGGTGCTGAAAGCATTCTTTAGAAATGTTGGCCCATATTGATAGGATAGCATCTTGCAGTTGATGGAGATTTGTGGGATGCACATCCAGGGCACGAAGCTCCCGTTCCACCACATCCCAAAGATGCTCTATTGGGTTGAGATCTGGTGACTGTGGGGGCAATTTTAGTACAGTGAACTCATTGTCATGTTCAAGAAACCAATTTGAAACGATTCGAGCTTTGTGACATGGTGCATTATCCTGCTGGAAGTAGCCATCAAAGGGTGGGTACATGGTGGTCATAAAGGGATGGACATGGTCAGAAACAATGCTCAGGTAGGCCGTGGCATTTAAAAGATGCCCAATTGGCACTAAGGGGCCTAAAGTGTGCCAAGAAAACATCCCCCACACCATTACACCACCACCACCAGCCTGCACAGTGGTAACAAGGCATGATGGATCCATGTTCTCATTCTGTTTACGCCAAATTCTGACTCTACCATCTGAATGTCTCAACAGAAATCGAGACTCATCAGACCAGGCAACATTTTTCCAATTTTGGTGAGCTCGTGCAAATTGTAGCCTCTTTTTCCTGTTTGTAGTGGAGATGAGTGGTACCCGGTGGGGTCTTCTGCTGTTGTAGCCCATCCGCCTCAAGGTTGTGCGTGTTGTGGCTTCACAAATGCTTTGCTGCATACCTCGGTTGTAACGAGTGGTTATTTCAGTCAAAGTTGCTCTTCTATCAGCTTGAATCAGTCGGCCCATTCTCCTCTGACCTCTAGCATCAACAAGGCATTTTCACCCACAGGACTGCCGCATACTGGATGTTTGTCCCTTTTCACACCATTCTTTGTAAACTCTAGAAATGGTTGTGTGTGAAAATCCCAGTAACTGAGCAGATTGTGAAATACTCAGACCGGCCCGTCTGGCACCAACAACCATGCCACGCTCAAAATTGCTTAAATCACCTTTCTTTCCCATTCTGACATTCAGTTTGGAGTTCAGGAGATTGTCTTGACCAGGACCACACCCCTAAATGCATTGAAGCAACTTCCATGTGATTGGTTGATTAGATAATTGCATTAATAAGAATATTTTAAACTCACGCATTAAAGGGTTAAAATATGATGTTAATAAAATAAATTTGAACAGTTAGACTTAAAGCCTAGTTTATTACCATTTTGTTGGGGCGATTGGGGACAGGTCGGGCTCGGAAACCTTCCCTACCTCCAAACCCAAGGTGGCCTTAACTACTAATGTACTAACATTTAAATTAATAATTTGATACAATGCACTTATTGTGTACATAGGTGTTTTTACATTGTACTTACATTTTAAAAATTACCTGCATGTAATTATATCTGTAATTAATTTCTGTAATTACATCTATAATTACACTGTTGACAGTTCCCTTACACCTAACCCTACCTTTAAACTTACCCATACCACCACACCTGTCCCTAACTTTACCCGTATCCCACCTCAATATCAGCAAAATTGTTATGAACACAATAAGTACATTGTACTTATTTTTTGATGTAAGTACATAGTAGTTAAGGCCATCTAATATAAAGTGGGACCTACCTCCAAAGTGGGGAACTGCAGAAAAAGTTTAAGAAACACTGCACTACATACACATTTATATGTTTGTATAACTCTTCTGCACACACATTCCATGTCTCTGACTCCCACACTGTGACGAGGCAGAGGTGGACACTGATTTACAATCCATAAGCAGAAGTTTATTTTGGAGACCAGAGGCAAAATATCATAAGGCAGGATATCAGAAATGAGGAAACAGGCAATGGTAAATGTCAGGGTAACACAGTCCCGTTTAAGCAACAAGGCCAGAGGGAAGTCCAACAGCAGAAACGAGGCAGGCAGGCAAAAGGTCATACCCGAAGAATAACAAACTATATTATACAAGAACGTTCAGTAGGCAGGTGAAACTGGCAATAGCCTACTTCTCAACTTCTGTTTGTGTGGTGAAACTTTATGATTGTCCAACCGGGCATCGCTGCAGAGTTAGCAGAGGGAGTACTTGGGCGAGGACTCCCTCTGCTGGCGTGGCATTACACGTGTGTGTGTGTTCATGCAGTCTGCAAAAGCCCTAAAGCACTAAAGCCCTATTCGGACGGGATTAGTTTTACAAGGGTAGATGGAGTAATGTAATTTTACCACAGGATGTCTGTAATATTAATGGCCAATTCACATGGGATAAGAAATCTCAGTAAAACTAGCAGAAATGGGAGGGGTAACTCGATTTACGCACAGCTGTCACCTCCGTCATCATGTGCGTATTAAGTTGCTTCCTGATATCATGTGTGCAAACACATATAATCTATAAATAACCTATATATAACAGTTAGGTCCGGTCGAATGATTTATTAATTAAATTCTGATTGGATTCTGTTGGTAATAGGCACTTACCTAAAGCTAAAAGAAGTTTTGTGCCTTCGACCTTCTTTTAGTGCTTTCGACTTTAATTTTTTTCTGAATGGTAAGCAGACCCACCACCTAGAACATAACTGAAAGCTTTTTCAAGTGTCTCCATATTTGCAAAACCGCAGAAAAATACGTTTAAATAGGAAATTACGGAATATGTACGTACATATTTACAGCGGGTCTATTCGCACAGGATTAGTGTTTCTGGAACTTTTTACAGAAGGTAAAAGTCACCGTAATCTTTACTGACATTGTCCGTAATGATTACTGAGATGGCACATTTGGACGGGAGTAAAATCACTGAGAAGCTCTGGTAATAATTACTTTACCCCACCTCTCCATGTTAAATTAATCCCGTCTGAATAGGGCTTAACTTGTGCACTTTAAACTCACAAGATAATACAACTTTGGTTGATATAAGCAGCATCAAGGTTACTTCACACCGATTAGGGCTGTTATTATGTCACATTGAGTGTCGACTTGATAAATTGTTTTATGTACAGTTATGTGCGTATCAACCGTTATAATCACTCAATACTCTTTAGACGAACACAGACAGAGTAATGAATCATTCATTAACAACAGTCATGTTACTTGTGCCCTTACTGCATGGATAAAACAAGTTTATTTAGGTGCAAGACATACAGTGATTTGAAAATCATTCATTAAGATACTGCAGTATGATTATTGAAATAAAATGCTTTTTTAAGACACACAATTTGGATGTAACTTCTCACTGCCAGCATCTCCACACTTATAACATTTAGTTTGATTATTTTTCTTCACACACCGATAGAGAGGCACTTGGTTATTAATCTCTGTAAACTGACCACCAGTCGAGTCTTTACGCCAGATCTCTTGGAAAACAAAAGCTTTAATTCCAATTGTCTGTGTGTTTATCCAGTTTGAAAGGCCATACAAAACAGTGTCATCTTTATCATTAATGCTTTTTTCTATGCAAGGTGAGTTGTAAGTATACAAAACAACACATTGATCATCATTTGGCAATCTCATAATTTTGTTCAGGGGAGATGTATTTGTGGCATCTATAGGATAGATAAGAACATACTCAGAATGCAATGTTTCTTCAGAAAAACTGGTCATTTGGATCCAACTCGGCTTTGCAGCAGTGAGACTGATTGAGTCTTGGGTGACTTCACAAAACCTTCGCTGACTATTAGTCTTGAAATCACTGAAGGCATTTTCCATTTCGTTCATGTGGAAGACTGAATCAAGACTAAAATGTTCTGTACACTGTTGATATGGGACCCTGATGACTACAGAAAACTGATTAGGCTTGACATGATTGGTTGGCTGTAACCTAGAAGACAAACATCACAAATATTGCAGTTTTCACTTGACTTGTTTCTGAGACGGAATTAATTAATTTTTTCCTTGCTTACGCACATTCTGCATTAAAGTGCCCCTATTGTGCTATTTTAAAGGTTCCTTATGTTGTTTTGGAGGTCTCCTACAACAGGTTTGCATGTAACCAAGGTCAAAAAACAATTTTCTCATAATATACATTGCACATCACCACATTTTTCAATCATTCTCAGATGACTCTTCTGATAATTCAATCTCTTTGAACCCATCGTTTCCTCGAGCTACTCTGCTCTCATTGGCCAGATGACCCAGTCTGTTGTGAGTGGTCTACTGCTTACAGTGTTGGAAACAAAACAGTGCATATGTTAGCCGAGCACTAACGTAAAATGACTGATGTAACATTAAAGTTTGAAAAAAAAAACAAATCTTGCTCCATCCTTTATCGTTACTCAAAGTAGTAAGAACTACAGAAAATCTGCTTTAAAGGGGACATATTATGCCCCTTATCACAAGATATAATATAAATCTCTGGTGTCCCCAGAATGTGTCTGTGAAGTTTCAGCTCAAAATACCATCCAGATAATTTATTATAGCTTGTCAAATTTGCCCCTATTTGGGTGTGAGCAAAATGCTCCATTTTTGTGTGTGTCCCTTTAAATGCAAATGAGCTGCTGCTCCCCTTCCAGCGTCTCCTTTACGCGAGCTTCGGATACAACGTCAACAATAAAAAAAGGTCAACAGACAAAATGTCAGAAATAACCAGTTGTGGAGTGCAGCCTTGCATGTTTGAACTGGAGTCAGACACAGATGGAGAGACTGCAACTTTTAGACTGCACCTGGAAGTTTTTGAATGGTTATTGTCTACATTTATGTAACGTTATACAATGTTATACGTTATACACCCGACTATACAATGCATAATAAATTTGCGTTTATGAATCATGCAGACGGTGAGCGTTTCCGGGATAAAACTAATGACACAGCTCTAGTCTCTGTGAACACAGTGAGACTATGGTAACTTTAGCCATATTAGTCATACAGAATTCTAGAACGCTTAATCAGACAGGACATTTGCAAACATTCACAAAGTGCCAAGTGCCATTCTTACTTGTTCTGGATATGAAGTTAGAGCACAAAGCATTGGTATTGACCCTCGTTGGTGAAGCAGTCATGCGTATGTAACCCCTGCTGTTTGAAAAGCCCGCTCTAAGCGGGACTCGAAACTGAGTCCGTCGGCATGAGAGTCGGTTGCTCTAACAGGAAGGCTAAAGGCTGCAACCTCTAGTGTCAGTTGCTAGAGCGTCTCTTGAGATCAGAGGAGTCGCACAGCGACTACTAGCTGGCCTCCGTTACACGTAAAATGATTTGCCAAATCTGGAACAGCACGTTATGAGAGATTGATAATGATTCATCGGGACTATAAAAAAGTATTGGGTGGATTTTTATCATTATAGGCTGGTTGTTTACACAAACTGTGGACACACATCTGTGAATTTTGCATAATATGTCCCATTTAATGGACAGTATTTAGGTAATGGGTCACAGCTGATTAGCAAAAGTATTTCAGTAAGACAGAAACAAAGTGAGTTAGCCAGAGAGAGACAAAAAAACTATATATTTTGAACATACTTTTTGTGATTCTGAGGAGCAAGTTTGTCCAAATAAAGTGGGTATTGTCCCTCAGAGACCTCAGAGATTTGAGAAGCAATCGTCAAAAGATTATTTTGCAGTTGTATCGCTGTGGTAATTTTAACATCCTCATCCTTTGGAAGTGTTTACAACAAGAATTAGTTTTTGCAGAACAGAAAACAGCGTATTCTCTACACAACACGAACAGCAACTACAGTGTTTGAGGGCGGGTCAAGTTGTTCGTAAGTGAACAACGTAGAACATAGGCGGGCATTAGGCAAACATGTTACCCAGTGACATGTAGCCGTAACGGAAGTGTGATTCGAATTCCTGATGACTCGTTCAGGCTGTCGATTCTTTCTTTTAAGAGACGTTTACATTCACAGACAGCTACATTACACATTATTGCATTAAATATTTGAAAAAAACATAATAGGGGCACCTTGAAACATTTAACTTATTTTTACTGTAAATTATACAAATATTGACTTACTTGTCATCAAAATACTGGATAATTTGAGCAAGAACGTCAGTGTTCACTTGCGTCTGATTGCACTGAACACACAGATGAAGCAGGCAGAAGATGAATACCCTCAGTGCCACAGACACCTAAAGTTAAAATGACAAACCTGGTAAACAAAAGAACACAAGCAACAAATAAAAAAAGCCATGATGAAAATGCTCACCATGATGAATTTTAGAGAAGGGAGACGCTTCTCAGCTCTTCATTTGGGTCCCGTCAGACTGAGAGAACATTTTATTCTGGGATCAGTCATATGCAAATAAACTACTTGTAATCTTTAACAGAGAAGGCTGTATGAATTTTCAACAAACTGTTTTACATTTGCATATAATTCAGTCCATATCAGTTATAGTTAGCAAATATAGAACTCAGATATCATAATGAATGTCCTCTCCACTGGATCTCTGCAGTGGAATGGTCCATCAGCAAGTCTAACATTAAATATACAAGCTATACTTCTGGATTGCTTCGAGACTTCATACAGAAAGATACAGAAAATGCTAATTTTAGATAATTTAACTGTTTTTTTTTTTGTTTGTTTTTTAACAGATAATTTAACAGAATTTGTTTTGATTTCTGTGCAACATAATTATTGTAACCTGAAAGAATATGCATTAGTTCAGATGTGTATAAAGGTAATTTTGTATTGAACAGTCTTGATACGAACGTGTCCTGTCTAGATCTAGATGCATGACTATCTGACTAGATCTCAAACTCTGTCATCTCTTCTGAAATGGAGCTTTTGGAAATGAGTGTTTTGGAAAGACTACAAATAACCCTTCCTTAACACACACTTGTGTATCAAACAACAACACAGCATGCAACAGCTTTCACTTAAGATGGATTATGACTGTAATTTCTCTGTGTGCCTTACTCTTTATGACCAAACTTTTTATTAAGGAATCAGCCACAGACAACAGTAATTGGCTGCATTGCCCGTCATGAAACTAAAATGTTAGATATTAATTTACTGTAAACCGCCCATTTGCTGTAGCTCTGAAGTAAAAGCATGTTACAGAAATTATGGTTTAAAACAATGAGAAAAAGTTCCTTGTTCCTGATTTGTAGGAATGATAATCTGATATGTTCAAGTGAATATTGTATTATTATAAAAATATTCATGTGTTGAATGTTTAGGTGCCTCCGTGCGCATGGTTCCCATTCAGTCGGTCACTCTCGACGCCACGTCGGAGTACCGACGAATAGGAATCTCGCTCGCGAGAGCCAATCTACTTCGAGTGAAACTAAACGAGCCAATGCACATTGGCATGCAATGATTGCACCAGGTGCTCATGCCACGCAGCGCGGGTATAAATGAGACACAGGTGTTTGCATCAAGTTAGCTTTTTGCTTCGGAGCCGAGTAGGTAGATGGTTCAGCCAGATATCACTCTCTACTTCGCAGTCCTGACTGAAAAGAAGCCTGCCCTTTTGGAAGCGATCTCTTCAGTCGGTGTTGGTGTGACGGCACTGCAGCGGGTCGTGTGGTTCTGTGATCATCTCTCTTTCTCTTTTCTGAGCAAACACAAAGGCTGTTCTCACAGCTGGTTCGGTGCGCTAGGTGGAGAGCGCTGAAAAGCCGTTCTTACGGCTGGTAAGAGAGCGCCTTCGTGTGAGAGAGAGCGCGCACGTCAGGCTGCACTATCCCCTGACTGTGTCGCCGCGACCCCTCCCCCTGCGTGCTTCAGCACCAAGGAGAGCGTCCTTCTATTAGAGCAACACAGATAGAGCTTGCATCCTTTTCAGGATGACATTCTATCTGTGTGTTTCTGGATGCGGTGGTTATCTGTCACCGAGGGATGGTCACAAGCGCTGTATCTCGTGTTTGGGCGTTCAGCACTCTGAGGCAGCGCTGGTGGATGACTCATGTTCTCACTGCGGGAACATGACCATCTCGGAGTTGCGGTCGAGACTCCATCTCGCAAGGGGTGGAGTCCCCGTGCCTCTGCCTCGATCTAATCCTCCACAGAGGGTTACTTCAGGCAGTAGCGCGGGTGATCTGAGGATTACGGTGAGCGCGCTTCCCCCAGGGAACCAACCCCCGGGGGGAAAACCTTACTCCTCCCGCACTTCGCAGCCAGTAGAGCTGCCGTTGGAACGCGGTGGGCCACCCACAAGGTGTGTACCATCCGTATCCTTCGGGGCTCCTCTTGACGATCAGATGTCCATTGCTGCATCGGAGGGAGGGTCAGAAGTTTCTGGAGATGACGTGTCGGCGCAGGGGGCTCCTTCGGGAAGATCCGCTGTGCCCGATACGGATCCGGAAATGATGGCCATGCTTTCCCGGGCCGCTGAGAGAGTTGGGCTCGTGTGGAACCCTCCACCGTGTCCCGAACCCTTAAGGCTGGACGATTGGTTTCTCGGGGTGGCCCGTGCTGGTTCTCAGCGCCCCACCCCGGTTCCTTTCTTTCCGGAGGTGCATGACGAGCTCACTAGGTCATGGACGGCACCTTTCACTGCCCGAAACCGGCCCAGTGGCTCCTCCTCCCTCACCACCCTCGATGGGGGAGCGCAGAAGGGTTACACGCAGGTTCCTCCCGTGGAACGGGCCGTTGCCATGCAACTGTGCCCTAACTCCACTTCTAGGGGGAACCCGTGTCTCCCCTCCCGGGCCTGTAGGTACTCGTCCGATCTGTATGGAAAGGCCTACCAGGCTTGTGGGGATGCTGCCTCCTCCTTACACGCTATGGCGTTGTTGCAGGTCCATCAGGCCCAGGCACTGAAGACCTTGCACGAGGGTGGTCACGATCCCGCAGTTCTCCAGGAACTGAGAACCGCAACGGACCTCGCGCTTCGTGTGACGAAGGTTACGGCGCGGGCAGTGGGTCGTGCGATGTCCACTATGATGGTCCAGGAACGCCATCTCTGGCTGTGTCTGGCTGACATGAGGGAAACCGACAAGATCAGGTTCCTCAATTCCCCCGTGTCTCAGACCGGCCTCTTCGGCTACGCGGTCCAGAACTTCGCCCAGCAGTTCACGGCCGCACAGAAGCAGACTGAGGCGATCAGTCACATCCTGCCACGGCGGACAGCTGCTGTCTCCACCCCGCCGCCGGCAGCGCCTCAGCCTGCTCGTCGCCGAGGGCGGCCGCCTGCGTCTGCCTCCGCTCCCACGTCGCAGCAGCAGCCTCCACCCAAGCGACGTCGTGGAGCCGGGCGTAAGCAGGCCGCCCTGCCTGTCCAGGCCTCTGCCAAGAGGGGTGGCAAGAGCAAGGGCAAGCGGCCCTGAGACGGGCGACCTGGAGATGGGGAGGACTGCTCTTCTGGAGACGGTGACCGCACCGCTAGGCTTGCTTCATATGAGACCGCTTCAGCATTGGCTACACAGCCGAGTCCCGAGATGGGCGTGGCAACGCGGCACTCACCGGGTGAGCATCACACCGGCCTGCCGCCAATCCTTCAGCCCATGGTCAGACCCCTCGTTCCTTCGGGCCGAAGTGCCTCTGGAACAGGTGTCCAGGCATGCTGTGGTCTTCACGGATGCCTCTGCCATGGGCTGGGGAGCCACGTACAACGGGCATGCAGTGTCAGGGGTTTGGACGGGCCCGCACCTGCATTGGCACATCAACTGCCTCGAGTTGCTAGCAGTGCATCTCACTCTGAGCCGCCTCAAAAGGCTGCTACGGGGCAAAGATGTACTGGTCCGCACGGACAACACCACGACCGTTGCGTATATCAACCGACAAGGTGGTCTACGCTCCCGTCGCATGTCGCAACTCGCCCGCCATCTCCTCCTCTGGAGTCAGAAGTATCTGAGGTCGCTTCGGGCCATTCATGTCCCTGGTGTGAGCAACCGTGTGGCCGACGAGCTTTCACGAGCTGCGCTCCCAGGGGAATGGCGACTCCACCCCCAGGTGGTTCAGCTGATTTGGAGACAGTTCGGGGCGGCACAGGTCGACCTGTTTGCCTCCCCAGAAACGTCCCACTGCCAGTGGTTCTATTCGCTGACCGAGGGTACACTCGGCACGGATGCACTTGCTCACAGCTGGCCCCAGGGGCTGCGCAAATATGCGTTTCCCCCAGTGAGCCTACTTGCACAGACACTGTGCAAGGTCAGGGAGGACGAGGAGCAGGTCCTGTTGGTGGCGCCTTACTGGCCCAACCGGTCCTGGTTCCCAGAACTTGTGCTCCTGGCGACAGCCCCTCCTTGGCCGATTCCTCTGAGGAAGGACCTTCTGACTCAGAGACGGGGCACCCTGTGGCACCCGCGTCCAGATCTGTGGAAGCTTCATGTCTGGCCCCTGGACAGGACGCGGAGGTTCTAGGTGACTTACCCCAAGAGGTAGTTAACACCATCACTTCGGCACGAGCACCGTCTACAAGACAGGCTTATGCTTTGAAGTGGAACCTGTTTGTCGAGTGGTGTTCTTCTCGCCGAGAAGACCCCCGAAGATGTTCGATCGCGTCTGTGCTTTCCTTCCTGCAACGAGGGTTGGAGCGTAGGCTGTCGCCCTCCACCCTCAAGGTCTATGTTGCTGCAATATCTGCCTATCACGACCACGTAGAAGGTAAGACAGTTGGGAAGCACGACCTGGTCGTCAGGTTCCTCAGGGGGGCGAGACGGTTAAATCCTCCTCGACCCCCCTCCATACCCTCTTGGGATCTTGCTCTGGTGCTCCGAGCACTTCAGAATGCCCCATTTGAGCCCTTGCGGTCAGCAGAGCTTAAGATTCTGTCTATGAAGACTTTGCTGTTGGCCGCACTGGCCTCCATCAAGAGGGTAGGGGACCTGCAGGCATTTTCGGTCGACGAATCGTGCCTAGAGTTCGGGCCGGGTGACACCCACGTGGTACTGAGACCCCGGCCTGGCTATGTGCCCAAGGTTCCTACCACTCCCTTCAGGGACCAGGTGGTGAACCTGCAAGCGCTGCCCCTGGAGGAGGCAGACCCAGCCCTAGCTTTGCTCTGTCCCGTCCGCGCTCTGCGGATCTACGTGGATAGAACTCAAAGCTTCAGGACCTCAGATCAGCTCTTTGTCTGTCACGGAGGCCAGCAGAAGGGAAAGGCTGTCTCCAAGCAGAGGATGGCCCACTGGATAGTGGATGCCATCACCTTGGCTTACCAAGCACAAGGTGTGCCCTGTCCGCTCAGGGTGCGAGCACACTCTACTAGAAGTGTTGCATCCTCCTGGGCGCTGGCACGTGGCGCCTCGCTGTCAGACATCTGTAGAGCTGCGGGCTGGGCAGTGTCCTCCTGTGTTCTCGCCTCAAACGGGTAGAAGCACTGAGAGGCCCTGGCTCTTGTCGGCTTGCTGCGCCCCGGCGCTTTTATTCTCCAGAAGCAAACTCTGTCGAGTCCTCCATCTCCCTCGGTGCCGGACGTGGCGGAACGTCTGGCATCAGGCCCCTTGCCGTTGAATCCTTGAGAACCGGTACTGGGCTGGGGATATATGAGTGACCCTGCGGGGATCCCATATATTTTTCCACGGTCGCTCCTACGGGAAGCCCGTGTCTTTCCCTTGGGAGAGCCTTCCCGTCACTGGGACCGAGCCCCCTCTCTCCATTGCGGGCTACGGCTCAGCATTGTACTCCACATAACTCCTTCGGGGTACGATGTGGGCTCCGCAGCGTTCCCCTCACTAGGGCACGCTTTCCCAGTGTTATCCAATAGTCACTGAACGGGTCATGCGGAACAGCAGTGATGGACTTCTCTGTGTGAGCCCCGTCTCATCAGGTAAGAGAGCTCAGGAGGCTCACACAGGGCACTGGACGGGGGCAGAGGCCATGGCGCTTTGGTAGGGATTCCTATTCGTCGGTACTCCGACGTGGCGTCGAGAGTGACCGACTGAATGGGAACGTCTCGGTTACGTATGTAACCCTCGTTCCCTGAAGGAGGGAACGGAGACGCCACGTCCCGTCGCCATGCCCTCTGCACCCTGCTGGGGTGCCAGTCTACCTACTCGGCTCCTCAGCAAAAAGCTAACTTGATGCAAACACCTGTGTCTCATTTATACCCGCGCTGCGTGGCATGAGCACCTGGTGCAATCATTGCATGCCAATGTGCATTGGCTCGTTTAGTTTCACTCGAAGTAGATTGGCTCTCGCGAGCGAGATTCCTATTCGTCGGTACTCCGACGTGGCGTCTCCGTTCCCTCCTTCAGGGAACGAGGGTTACAAACGTAACCGAGACGTTCCCCTTCTGGGTAACCCCCACATGTGTATTTCCACGGTAAGTCACACTTAAATAATTTAATAGTGTACAATCAGCATTTGTTGCACTACTGATGTATGAAGTACTGTTAAATGGTTAGTTCACCCAAAAATTCTGTTATCATTTAAGTCTTTCGTTCATCTTCGGAACACAAATAAAAATATTTTTGATGAAATCTGAGAGCTTTCTGTCCCTCCACTGACAGTCTACACAACTACCACTTTCAAGGCCCAGAAAGTTAAAGACATCAAAAAAGAAATTCATTAATCAAATTGAGTGCTTCGTTTACACAAAAAAACTAAAAAAGTACCAATTTCCTTACAAAATATTCATCTCCAACGCACGTTCACGAGAGCACCACGATGCATGTGTGTTGTGTTGACACGAGAGCGGATGTTGTTACATGAATTTAAAGTGGTACGTTTTTTTGCGCAAATAAAGCACTTGCATTGTTTCATAAAATTGAGGTTAAACCTCTGGATTACTTTAATCAGGTCTTTACTACCTTTCTGAGGTTTGAAAGTGGTAGTTGTGTAGACTGTCAATGGAGGGATAGAAAGATCTCACATTTAATAAAAAATATCTTTATTTGTGTTCTGAAGATGAATGAAAGTCTTACGGGTTTGGAACGACATGAGGGAGAGTAATTACTGACAGAATTTTCATTTTTGGGTGATCTAACCGTTTAACATACAGTACACATTTAAATGTACCAGTAATTAAACCAAGTAACCTTTTTCAGAAATGAATTAAGTCAAATAAAGCATGTTACCTTCAAAAAAGATTCACATGTGCAAAAGATGCCTGCTCCCGGCACACCAGACTGAAGTTGAAATAAGACTGCAAATCCAGCCACAAAGTTGAGGTATGAAGTCACAACCACCTGACCCTCGAATAGTCAATATCTGCTGGGTTCACCTGAAATGAATAAATAATGTTGTAACAACGTTCTTAAGTTCAGAGAAGAAGGAGGCGGGAAACCGGCGAACTTTTACAACTTTAATGAAATAAATAAACAAAATGAAAGTCGGCGCACAAAATAAAACGTACCCCCAACACCCTTTGCAGACCGGGGGGCACTCCCGAGACTGCGCTCTACTCGGTGTGGCGCGCAGCTGGAGCTCATTATCGCTCGTCACCGGCCCGCTCTCAGGGTCCCTCGCCTCACCGCTCGCCACATATGTAACCTACAATATTACTGTAGTATTTCAATATAAATTGTAATCTAAACTACAACAGCTTATTAAATGATTTACAACAGAATTAATAATATTTTACACTACCTAAAATAATCAGTTTCAGAAACTTGTAATGTCAAACTTTGCTCCACATCATCTGCTATTTTTTGCACCTTCTGTCAGGAAACGGGAAATAACAGGCGGCAGGCAGAGATGAGGATCCAAATGCAGGGGAGAATTTAATGACGAAAAAAACAATAAAGTTAAAAAATCAGGAAAATAACACTGAGAAAAACACAAAAAGAAAACACGGGGAACTGCAGACACCTGTATTACATTAAACATTAAACAACAACCGACAGAGAACAACTGAAGCACTGGAGTATACACTCACCTAAAGGATTATTAGGAACACCATACTAATACTGTGTTTGACCCCCTTTCGCCTTCAGAACTGCCTTAATTCTACGTGGCATTGATTCAACAAGGTGCTAAAAGCATTCTTTAGAAATGTTGGCCCATATTGATAGGATAGCATCTTGCAGTTGATGGAGATTTGTGGGATGCACATCCAGGGCACGAAGCTCCCGTTCCACCACATCCCAAAGATGCTCTATTGGGTTGAGATCTGGTGACTGTGGGGGCCATTTTAGTACAGTGAACTCATTGTCATGTTCAAGAATGATTCGAGCTTTGTGACATGGTGCATTATCCTGCTGGAAGTAGCCATCAGAGGATGGGTACATGGTAGTCATAAAGGGATGGACATGGTCAGAAACAATGCTCAGGTAGGCCGTAGGCTACACAACTGACCAGCATAAAATATAAAACATAATTACAAGGTAATATGAAAATAGTTTCAAAGAGTCATATCTGGCACAGTACACACAGTGTGTATGAGTGCCTCTAAGGCACTGACACAGCACGGCATGGGGGCTCTGTCTACAGAATGTTCCCAAATGGCAGCTCTGCTACCCTTCCTTAAATACCCAGACCAGAACAAAAGGGTTGTAAATATTTGCAACACAAATACCTGCTTTGGGGGAGAAGATAAAGTCACTTATGAACAGAATTCTCATAAGTTTCAATCTTTCTCATCCTACCAGTGACTGCAGTGAAGTTAAGACCATTTTACCAATCGCACTGAGACCTTTAAAAAGATACCGCACATGAAAGGGGAAAAACAATAGATTCACAAGATACATCATCTGTGGTATATCTGCATTCTGTGACTTGTATCAGGGGGAAGAGAGTCGGGCGAGGGAGAGGGGGAGAAGGTTTGGGCAGGGCGACGTCCCACTTTCTGTGAGATCTTCTCTCCAGATTAGTGAGTTTTATTGTTCCATTGCAGGGGGTTGGATCTCAGCTTTGTCTTAGCAGTAAAACCAATCCTTACAAGGGATGATTTATTTTTCTGTGTTCATCTGAAGAAAGAAAGTCGTATACATCTCGGATGGCATGAGGGTAAAAGACGAATAAACGGTGAGGACATTTCTGGGTGTACTGTATTTTCTTTTAATACATAATACAGAATAGCTAAAGACATATAGGATTCCTTCTTAAGATTCATCTGTGGCAAGAATGAAAAAGAAGAGGATGATGAAGCCAAGCAAGAGAAACTAATAAGCGTTATAAATCTGTTTTGGAACAATAAAGATTTACGAGTGATATCAGGTTGTGTAGTGTTTTTATTGTACTTACCCTGTAACTACATGAAACAAGAGGGTAACAAACACCACTTTAATTTACAGCCCTCAGATTCATACTTAGCCTGTAACTACTTACAGTATAAATATTTTTTTTATTTTCCTAATAGTTACCCCTTTATTCCCCAAATATTACATATTGTTCCCTTATACCTACACAAACATACTTTATAGTAATACTTTACACTATAACTACTGAAAGTCACACTGTAAATTCGCTTTACTTATGCAATACTTTCCGGGCTGTAATCTAAAGCGTTACCCATATTTGCTTACAATCCATTGTAGGAAACAAACACGCAAATGTCTTCTAGTGTTTGTCATTGATGAAGCAGCTGTGTGCAGCTTGCATGAATCCCTCCCCTGGTGTTGACACTCTGTCATTATAATAATATTCTTATATTTTCATAGATGAATTTGATTTAACTCCACAACACATTATTTGCTTTTTCAATGCTTTTATTGATTAGAGGAGTGTTTCAGAGAAGGTATTGAGAAGAAATGAATACTTATAAAATATTTAAATGAAGTAAATGAAGAATATTTCTTTTTGAGATAAGAATATCACAGAGAAGATAAGATCAGAAAGTGTACAATCAAAGTTACTGTGGCGAGGGATGACTGCATATGATCTCACAGGTCCGTAACACAAATGGAGCTCATTAGGCTTGAGCAGGGTATATCGTTCCAGCTGCTTCAGTGGAAGCGGAAACCAATCCCTGGAATGAGGTGACGTTTCAATTGTGGCGAGCTGGGTCATTTCTTCAGAAGTTGTACCCACTTACTCTCAAAATGTAGAATTTGTAATAGAGAGGGCCACTTGGAAAAAGTCTGTCGAGGTATACAGAAAAATCAAGGGAACGGGGAAAAAAAGGCAACAGAAACGAAGCTATCAAGACTAACACATTGTTAGCTGAAATTGAGAAACTGAGGTGAAGATTAGGGGTCAGCAGCTTCCAGTTCCTGTATTTATGCTGATGCCCGCCCATTCATAAACGCGTTGTTAGGAGGCTGGCAATGCATTGCTTTGATTGACATGGGTGCCACTGTATCAATTACAGATACTGATCTTGAATTTACTTCTGAAATGTCTAAATGGCAAAAGTGTGTATCACAAATCTGTCTCTGTGCCTCTAACTATTGCTAATTCTGAAAAGGTGTATTGGACTGAATTCTGGGTGGGGGAAAATACTGTAGAGACAATAATTGGTGTTGACATTCTGAAAGAACTCGAAGCAGATGTTTTGCTTTCTAAACATAAGCTAGTACAAGGGCCTGTGCCGGAGACGCATAATGCGCGCTCTCGTTTAAGAGAGGTGATGAGGCGGACGATGCTTAATATTACCTACCCCGGTAAGTTTCCAAATTAAAGAATATAACATAAAAAACACATGGTTTGGTCTAACATACTGTGACCATGTTCTATTTATTTATTACATGGGGTGAGGTGCACGTTGCAGTTGGACACTAGACACTAGACACCGCCAAAAAGTTCTAGTGTAAAATCACAAACATGACTCAATCTCTCCCATACCAGACAGGGGCTCCTCGAATTTAGTGATTTAGGATTTTTATTTCTTATGCATTGGTTGTGATTATTTTATCACTATTTTATTACCTTTTCTATGTAAAGCACTTTGAATTACCATTGTGTATGAAATGTACTATATAAATAAACTTTCCTTGCCTTGTGTAAAGTTTTTACATTTTTTTCCTTACCTAATGTAAAGTGTGACCAAATCACCTTGTTGTAACTAACATTGTATTACCTGTGCTGCAATCCAGTTAAACGACTGAGGGAAGAACTTGTAGCACCGAAGTCCAAAATTTGTCCATCCATAGGGGCATCTTTCAAATAAATTAACTGCATCCAGTGCATAAATGTTAGGGCTTTTGAAACATTCACAGCAAATTGTATTATTATCATTTCATGTAGCTTATTTTATGTTTATGTGATTATGTGAAACTGTTAATTCCTCATTAATAATGCAAATATTAGTAAATGGAATATTGTATATTTCCAAAATGCTTTTAAAATGAAATCGAGGGTTTTTACAAATAAATGTCTTACCTGCATCCCCCATGGAGAAGATAATAAAAAGAAGCAGAACACTTCTCAGCATTGCCATGATGAACCTGAAATCAATAAGCAGGAAAAGTCAAATGTCTGCACTCTGTGGATTCTCAATGTATTTAAAGACAAAACACAGATACTTTAGAAATGTTATTCAGCAGGGTTTCGTTAAAAAAACTCACCTTGATTTGGTTGTTGCCTTTAGAATCTCAGAGGAAGATTGGGTGAAGTTTCAGAAACAGCTCTGCTTTTATACTTTACTTAATGTCAAGTGTGTATAAGCTAAGGCACGAGGATAAAATGTGATCGTTTGATATTTAGACTTTTGTACACATTAAATAAAATACAAATATTTGAGAGCGGGGTAAGATGAGCCTGTAGAAATGTAAATGTTAGTTTAACTAAATATTCATAGTCAAGTTAAATATTAGTCATAAGGGACATTTTTCCCATTAAATATTTAAAAAACGAAAGTCCCACACTTTCGAAAATCCCGCACACTATCTACTTGCAAAAGTATCAAAAATGCATTATTTTCTGCAACGTTTCGGTCCCGTGACCTTCATCAGGCCTGATACTTTTTTAGTCTTTTCTTCTACGCACCTATCCTGCAGTTGTGCGAGGGTAATTGTTAATTGATTGCCCCATTACATATTTGAAATAGTGTAAATTATGAATTATAGTCATTTTCTTCTGTATAAACAATTTTAAAAATCCTAATGTGTTCATTCTATTGACTGATCTAGGAAGAACAACAATTTGATTTTTATTTTATTTTTTACTTTGCTACCCATTTAATGTGCTGACAAATTAAAAAAATGCCTACATTATGAAAATATTGACAATCAAACACAACAGAAGGCAGCAACAGAAGCACCTGGGCTGATCGCTGATTTTTGAGCTGTTCAGGACGAGATGCTCAATGACTGCACAACAACAACAACACCTACAGTTCCCATTCAGTCGGTCACTCTCGACGCCACGTCGGAGTACCGACGAATAGGAATCTCGCTCGCGAGAGCCAATCTACTTCGAGTGAAACTAAACGAGCCAATGCACATTGGCATGCAATGATTGCACCAGGTGCTCATGCCACGCAGCGCTGGTATAAATGAGACACAGGTGTTTGCATCAAGTTAGCTTTTTGCTTCGGAGCCGAGTGGTAGATGGTTCAGCCAGATATCACTCTCTACTTCGCAGTTCTGACTGAAAAGAAGCCTGCTCTTTTGGAAGCGATCTCTTCAGTCGGTGTTGGTGTGACGGCACTGCAGCGGGTCGTGTGGTTCTTTGATCATCTCTCTTTCTCTTTTCTCTTTCTCTTACGGCTGGTAAGAGAGCGCCTTTGTGTGAGAGAGAGCGCGCACGTCAGGCTGCACTATCCCCTGACTTTGTCGCCGCGACCCCTCCCCCTGCGTGCTTCAGCACCAAGGAGAGCGTCCTTCTATTAGAGCAACACAGATAGAGCTTGCGTCCTTTTCAGGATGACATTCTATCTGTGTGTTTCTGGATGCGGTGGTTATCTGTCACCGAGGGATGGTCACAAGCGCTGTATCTCGTGTTTGGGCGTTCAGCACGCTGAGGCAGCGCTGGTGGATGACTCATGTTCTCACTGCGGGAACATGACGATCTCGGAGTTGCGGTCAAGACTCCATCTTGCAAGGGGTGGAGTCCCCGTGCCTCTGCCTCGATCTAATCCTCCACAGAGGGTTACTTCAGGCAGTAGCGCGGGTGATCTGAGAATTACGGTGAGCACGCTTCCCCCAGGGAACCAACCCCCGGGGAACCCTCACCCCTCCCGCACTTCGCAGCCAGTAGAGCTGCCGTTGGAACGCAGTGGGCCACCCACGAGGTGTGTACCATCCGTATCCTTCGGGACTCCTCTTGACGATCAGATGTCCATCGCTGCATCGGAGGGAGGGTCAGAAGTTTCTGGAGATGATGTGTCGGTGCAGGGGGCTCCTTCGGGAAGATCCGCTGTGCCCGATACGGATCCGGAAATGATGGCCATGCTTTCCCGGGCTGCTGAGAGAGTCGGGCTCGTGTGGAACCCTCCACCGTGTCCCGAACCCTCAAGGCTGGACGATTGGTTTCTCGGGGTGGCCCGTGCTGGTTCTCAGCGCCCCACCCCGGTTCCTTTCTTTCCGGAGGTGCATGACGAGCTCACTAGGTCATGGACGGCACCTTTCACTGCCCGAAACCGGCCCAGTGGCTCCTCCTCCCTCACCACCCTCGATGGGGGAGCGCAGAAGGGTTACACGCAGGTTCCTCCAGTGGAACGGGCCGTTGCTATGCAACTGTGCCCTAACTCCACTTTTAGGGGGAACCCGTGTCTCCCCTCCCGGGCCTGTAGGTACTCGTCCGATCTGATCAGAAAGGCCTACCAGGCTTGTGGGGATGCTGCCTCCTCCTTACACGCTATGGCGTTGTTACAGGTCCATCAGGCCCAGGCACTGAAGACCTTGCACAAGGGTGGTCACGATCCCGCAGTTCTCCAGGAACTGAGAACCACAACGGACCTCGCGCTTCGTGCGACTAAGGTTTCGGTGCGGGCAGTGGGTCGTGCGATGTCCACTATGGTGGTCCAGGAACGCCATCTCTGGCTGTGTCTGGCTGACATGAGGGAAACCGACAAGATCAGGTTTTTTAATTCCCCCGTGTCCCAGACCGGCCTCTTCGGCGACGCGGTCCAGAACTTCGCCCAGCAGTTCACGGCCGCACAGAAGCAGACTGAGGCGATCAGTCACATCCTGCCACGGCGGACAGCTGCTGTCTCTACCCCGCCGCCGGCAGCGCCTCAGCCTGCTCGTCGTCGAGGGCGGCCGCCTGCGTCTGCCTCCGCTCCCGCGTCGCAGCAGCCGCCTCACTTCGGTGAACGCCGCAGACGCCCATGTCCTGCGTGCGGAGATCGCAGTCCTACTGGCGAAGGACGCGATAGAGCCGGTCCCTCCAGCCGATATGAAGACAGACTTCTACAGCCCATACTTCATTGTACCCAAGAAGACCGGTGGGTTACGGCCAATCTTGGACCTGCGAGTCTTGAATCGGAGCCTTCACAAGCTACCGTTCAAGATGCTCACGCAGAAACGCATCTTCAAATGCATCAGACCCCTCGTTCCTTCAGGCCGGAGTGCCTCTGGAACAGGTGTCCAGGCATGCTGTGGTCTTCACGGATGCCTCTGCCATGGGCTGGGGAGCCACGTACAACGGGCATGCAGTGTCAGGGGTTGGACGGGCCCGCACCTGCATTGGCACATCAACTGCCTCGAGTTGCTAACAGTGCATCTCGCTCTGAGCCGCCTCAACAGGCTGCTACGGGGCAAAGATGTACTGGTCCGCACGGACAACACCGCGACCGTTGCGTATATCAACCGACAAGGTGGTTTACGCTCCCGTCGCATGTCGCAACTGCTCCTGGCGACAGCCCCTCCTTGGCCGATTCCTCTGAGGAAGGACCTTCTGACTCAGAGACGGGGCACCCTGTGGCAACCGCGTCCAGATCTGTGGAAGCTTCATGTCTGGCCCCTGGACGGGACGCGGAGGTTCTAGGTGACTTACCCCAAGAGGTAGTTAACACCATCACTTCGGCACGAGCACCGTCTACAAGACAGGCTTATGCTTTGAAGTGGAACCTGTTCGTCGAGTGGTGTTCTTCTCGCCGAGAAGACCCCCGAAGATGTTCGATCGCGTCTGTGTTTTCCTTTCTGCAACGAGGGTTGGAGCGTAGGCTGTCGCCCTCCACCCTCAAGGTCTATGTTGCTGCAATATCTGCCTATCATGACCACGTAGAAGGTAAGACAGTTGGGATGCACGACCTGGTCGTCATGTTCCTCAGCGGGGCGAGACGGTTAAATCCTCCTCAACCCCCCTCCATACCCTCTTGGGATCTTGCTCTGGTGCTCCGAGCACTTCAGAATGCCCCATTTGAGCCCATGCGGTCAGCAGAGCTAAAGATTCTGTCTATGAAGACTTTGCTGTTGGCCGCACTGGCCTCCATCAAGAGGGTAGGGGACCTGCAGGCATTTTCGGTCGACAAATCGTGCCTAGAGTTCGGGCCGGGTGACACCCACGTGGTACTGAGACCCCGGCCTGGCTATGTGCCCAAGGTTCCTACCACTCCCTTCAGGGACCAGGTGGTGAACCTGCAAGCGCTGCCCCTGGAGGAGGCAGACCCAGCCCTAGCTTTGCTCTGTCCCGTCCGCGCTCTGCGGATCTACGTGGATAGAACTCAAAGCTTCAGGACCTCAGATCAGCTCTTTGTCTGTCACGGAGGCCAGCAGAAGGGAAAGGCTGTCTCCAAGCAGAGGATGGCCCACTGGTTAGTGGATGCCATCACCTTGGCTTACCAAGCACAAGGTGTGCCCTGTCCGCTCAGGGTGCGAGCACACTCTACTAGAAGTGTTGCATCCTCCTGGGCGCTGGCACGTGGCTGGAGGCTCACACGGGGCACTGGACGGGGGCAGAGGCCATGGTGCTTTGGTAGGGATTCCTATTTGTCGGTACTCCGACGTGGCATCGAGAGTGTCCGACTGAATGGGAACGTCTCGGTTACGTATGTAACCCTCGTTCCCTGAAGGAGGGAACGGAGACGCCACGTCCCGTCGCCATGCCCTCTGCACCCTGCTGGGGTGCCAGTCTACCTACCCGGCTCCTCAGCAAAAAGCTAACTTGATGCAAACACCTGTGTCTCTCACACCTGTGACCCACTCAGCGAGACTATTGGATAACGCTGGGAAAGCATGCCCATCAGGAAGACGGAATGCTGCGGAGCCACGTCCTCAAGGAGGAGAGGTGGAAAACCATAAGGACTAGCCTGTCAGGGTAGTACCATATGGCAGTCTCTGGGGTGGATCCAAACTGGTCCCAGGGGGGAGAGAACATCGCCAGAGACAACAGAGCGAGCTCTGTCAAGGGAAAGACACGGGGCTAGCCGAGTAGGTTAGCTGGTACCGTGGAAGAATACACATATGGGGTTACCGATTAGGGAACCACTACATATGGACCCAGCCTACAGACACGTTCCACAAGCATACGGGTGCAGGCCTAGCATCAGCCAGCCGCAACGTCTGACACCGGAGGGGTAACGGAGGAGCTCACAGGGTTAGCCATTTCTGGGGAACACAACTGGAGACAATAGACGCACGTATCAGGCCCAGCGGGCGGGAGTGGCGTTGCAAGCAGACACAAGAGCCAGTACTTCACGTTTACTGGCCACTGGAGGCGAATACACAGGAAGAAACCGGCTCTACACGGAGGCTATAGAATCTAGCGAACGTGTTTGGTGTCGCCCAGCCCACAGCTCTACATATATCTGTCACTTCCTAGAGTAGGCTATTTCTCAATACAGTATTTCACTGATGCCGGAGCAAGGTGAGACACAAAGAAAAATAATAAAGTAAATATGAAAAGATATGATGAAATGAAACTCTGTTTGGAGCTCTGGTCTGTTTGTACAATACAAGGAAACTGAGAAATAGTGTTCACAGGAAAACCATCTAGACCAACAAAACCATATTTATTGTGAGATGATGGATAATGATAATGGAGATAATATTGTTAGTATTCAAATGTAGTTAAAATTTTTGGAAAGTTTGTCGGCATGCAACGTTTCGGGCCTCCTATGACATCCAAAAGTTTTTTTGCCATCGTCATCTGAAGATTTGGTGAAGATTTCATTTGAAAAAGATTGTGGTTTGAAGAAGATTGTTTTTAACAAAATTCAGAATGGTGGAAAAAATGCTCTTGTCTAGGCCATTTGAATTAATAGTTCAAAAGCAAAAAAAATGTCAAACTATGAGCACTTGGCACTACAGAGTTTGAGTCACACACCATTCATCTGGACACATGTTGTTGCATAACTTGCAAAAGTTTGTAAAATAAAAAAAAATAAAAAAGTTATATGCTAAGACATATATAAAAAGGAAATATATTTCACATTTATTTTAGTGAAGAACCTGGTTGTATCAATTGTGAAAAAAATTAATTAAACAAAATCTTGTTATCTTCAATCAAAGCTAAAGTATTTTTGTTTCATTGTCACTCCTACATTAAAATGTACAGTAATAAGTAATAATAAAATGCAATGTATATGACTTTGACAGTAATGTAGCATCACTGTCACTGTGACCTCTGACATACAGCACCAGCCAGTTCATTGACTTAACATGTAAATATGTTTTATTGAAGTGTTTTTCTGTTTCTGCTCTTTCTCCGACTGGCAGCTTTTCAGTTTTTGGTGAACTGCCAGTTTCAATTACATTAGCTAATCATAAAAAATTATGGATTTGATGTCCCAGGCAGAGGTGGTGCTAGGGGTGGGCTAATGGGGCTTAAGCCCCAAATGTTTTGTTATGTTTTGGTACATAATTAATCAGAAAAATAATTGTGAATATGATTACAGCTATGGCAATTACCTAGTAAAAAACATGTGAAATTTACAGTAATTTACTGTGTTTGTGCACGGGAAATTACTGTTCACAGTAGAATACTGATTCGGTCAAAAATTGCAGTAATGAAAGAAGTACTGTGAGAGTCACAGTAACCAGCAATTTCCTGTAGAAACAAATTACTAATTAGATTGACCTCACTGTAATTCAATTACATTTTCACGCGGAATAGAGAATACAGGAAGCAAATGTATTTAATAAAACTTTTTTTAAAAAGTCACAGAGATTTTATTTTATTATATTTTCAACACATCGAGCAATAAGTGAAGAATGAATAATGAAGCTTGTTATAATGATGAGCTGTTTAACTGTGACTGTCAATGGACATTCATATTCAAATAATGCAATATGCAATAAATAAAAGCAGTACTTGCAAATTAGTGAGTTTTACTTTACAGTTACATGGTTGCTACTGTAAATGAAAACAGCATACAAAAGTATGGTTATTTCTTCTACAGCAAGTTATTTGACAATTACTGCCAGTTAATTACTGTGAATTTCACTGTCAGTTTCTTACAGTGCAATATATGTAGAATGTATAACTAAATATGATACACAACATCTGTTCCTTCCACCACTGACTGAATGCATTTTCAGGTCTGATTGACATCCCGGATGAAATGTTGTCAAAAACGTCTCGGTTACGTATGTAACCCTTGTTCCCTGAGGAGGGAACGGAGACATAACGTCAGTGACTGACGAATGGGGATTTCGCCTAGAGGCCTATCATCTTCGAGATCTTAGAAATCGCCCAATGGCAGGCCAATGCCATGGGCATGCGCAATTTGCATAGCGTAGCTCCGCCCCACGGGTATATAAGGAAGCACGCTGGCAACATCGCATTATGTTTACCTGCTGAGGAGCCAAGACTGAACTCCCGGCCGTTTCAGCGGTACAGCGGAAGTGGCAGAGGGACGTTACGTCTCCGTTCCCTCCTCAGGGAACGAGGGTTACATACGTAACCGAGACGTTCCCTTTCGTTCAGTCACTCCGAGTAACGTCAGTGACTGACGAATGGGGGGTCCCAATCTAATCACGGCACTCGGCTGTCGTCCAGTGCCCTGCGTAAGTGTGAGCTCCCTGTCGTAAGCTAGTACGAACGAAGGACTCCAACTTAGCACAGGAATACCAGGTGGAAATATGCGCCAAAGTGCCTACCCGTAGGGAGGACTTAAGGAGACACATATGACCCGCGAGGGGCTGCATATGGAGGAACTCTAGGGTAACCAGCCGAAGGTGGAAAAATTTTACCCCCAGGGGAGGCAAGGCTTGCCGAGGGAAATACACATGCTCAGAAAGGCTTACAGTGGAAATACACATGTGGGGGTCGCCCATAGGGGGAACCATGCACACGGTGGCACCTAGCCTGACACGAGGGCCTGAGTGAGAGGGCAGACGCACAGGTGTCGGCATCGACAGTGCTGGAGGAACTCAGGGTTTCGGGGAAACTACCTGAGGAAATATCGCACGTATCCCGTCCGTGGAGAGGAATGGCGAGCAAGCGAAGACACCTGAGCCTAGTCCATTACCGGCCACTGATAGAGGCGAGCGCTATGCGCTAAAGCCCAAGAGGAGGCCACACTCCTGGTGGCCCGGAGGCCCCGCGGCCAGCTGTGCGCCAGAGCATCCGTGCCGAGGGGGCCCTTGGTCAGGGAATAGAACAGGCGGCAATGGGAAGAGTCGTGGGAGGCAAACAGATCTACCTGTGCGTCGCCGAACTGTTCCCAAATCAGCTGAACCGTCTGGGGATGGAGTCTCCATTCTCCCCGAAGTGGCTGAAGCCGTGAGAGCTCGTCGGCTGCACGGTTCAGGGTTCCTGGGATATGGACAGCACAAAGGGACCTCAGATGCTTCTGACTCCATAGAACGAGATGGCAGGCGAGTTGAGACATACGGCGGGAACGTAGACCACCTTGATGGTTGATGTACGCTACTGTGGCCGTGTTGTCTGACCGGACTAGTACATGTTGACCCTTGAGCAACGCTCGGAAGCGGTGCAGGGCGAACCGTACTGTCAGCAACTCGAGGCAATTGACATGCAGAAGGCGCTGGGGTCCTGTCCAGGAGCCCGTGGCAGCATGTCCATTGCACATGGCACCCCAGCCCGTGGTGGAGGCATCTGCTGATACAACAATATGCCTGGAAACTCGGACACTCCGGTCCGTAGAAAGCTGAGGTTCGACCACGGGGTGAGGGTCTGCAGGCAGGCCCGAGTCACTGGGACCTGGAGCGTGCCCGACTGCCCTGCCCATCTCGGGACTCGATCGCGAAGCCAGTGCTGAAGCGGTCTCATATGAAGCAATCCGAGCGGCGTTACCGCGGCTGCAGATGCCACGGGGCAGAGTTTGCTCTTCTCGCAGTTGACCCGAAGGCCCAGACGGGCTAAGTGCTGGAGCACTAGGTCTCTGTGTTCGCACACCTGCTCTCGAGAGTGACTCAGTATGAGCCAGTCATCGAGGTAGTTCAGGATGCGAACCCCGTGTTGCCTGAGTGGACAGAGCTAGCCCGAATGGGAGGACCGCGTACTGATATGGCAGTAGGCATCCTTCAGGTCGATCGCTGCAAACCAATCTGCTGGACAAACGCATTCGAAAAGGCGTTTCGCTGTCAACATCCTGAACGGAAGCCTGTGAAGGGATCGGTTCAGGACGCGCAGGTTCAGGATCGGTCATAACCCACCGGTTTTCTTGGGTACAATGAAGTAGGGGCTGTAGAAGCCGGACTTCATTTCGGCTGGAGGGACAGGGTCGATCACACCCTTCGCCAGCAGGGTAGCAACCTCCGCACGCATGACTGGGGCATTGGGCCTCACCATAGTGTAGCGGACTCCCCGGAAGCGGGGAAGAGCCTGAGCGAGCTGAATCGCATAGCCAAACCTGATGGTCTTCGCGACACCGCGGGACAGTCCTGGAAGCTCTAGCCAGGCTCCCAAGAACTGCACCAGCGGGGACATGCGAACCACAGGCGTACCCCGGGTGGGGCAGTGAGACGGCGTGACCGGCCCAGACGTGGGAGGCGTAGCGTCCCAGTGTGGGGGCACGGTCATCAGCCGCGTCCTGACAGAGGAGACCAGGGAAGGACGTGCGTTCCACTGGGGTCTGCTCTGAGAGGAGACTGGCGTCAGAGAGGGACGAGAGTGGCGTGGCCCAGGGGCGGCGCACACTGCCGTGCACGGTCTCAGGGATGGGTGCTAGTTCTTACCTCATATAGGGTGCTGCCGACCCGGGGTCCAGCAGCTGCAAGATTCTGCAAGAAGGAGTGGCCCTGCTACCATCTCCTTGAAAGAACTGCCCATCCCTGAGCCTTCCTGCGACCACCTCCACAGTGCGGCCTGGAAAAATGGCTGCTGCTGGGGCCGGGCGGGAGGGGTGGAGCCGCAGGAGGGCGTCCTCGGCGGCAAGCAGACTGAGGCGGCTGAGTGAGGCAGCAGCTGGCCGCTGGGGCAGTACATGTTTCATGGCCTCAGTCTGCTTCTGGGCGGCCGAGAACTGTTGGGGGCGAAGTTCTCAGCCGTGCTGCCGAAGAGGCCAGCCTGGGACATGTAAGCGTTGAGGAACCGGGTTCGCTCAGCCTCTCTCATATCGACCAGGTTGAGCCACGTCTCTCCTGGACCAGGGCTGTGGACATCACCTGGCCCAGGGAGCGTGCGGTCACCTTTGTCGCCCGGAGGGCGAGGTCGGTGGCGGCACGCAGCTCATTTCTGAGCCCTGGGTCAGCTCTACCCTCGTGCATGTCACATAGCATCCGGGCCTGGTAGGCCTGAAGGATGGCCATGGCATACAGAGTAGGGGTGCTTAGGATGAACGTGCCATATTGAAGCACTCTGTGCAAGAGGGGGGGTGTGGCCCGAGGAATGATCGTCAGGGTTTATGCCACACCCTAACCCTCAGGTCACCCTGGCCACCAGCCAAAGTACCAACTCCTCGGAGACGGTAGATTGGGGTGTGGCAGAGGGGACTCTCTTCCCTTTACAGGGGTCATTGAGTCTCGACCGCAACATCGCGATGGTCATGTTCCCGCAGTGAGAACATGACTCATCCACAAACGCTGCTTGAGCGTGCTGAAGCCCAAACACGTCAAGCAGTGATTGCGCCCATCAGATAGCAACAGACATCGACCGCACCCAGAAGTGCACGGGCAAACCGTCTTTAAAAAGACGTGCCACGCGCAAGCTCTTTTTGTGAGAGAAAGCTCTGCAGAGTGCCGAAGCGGCCAGGGAAACACACACACAGCTGTTGCAGATCACTGCACAGATCAGCAGGCAGGCAATGTGAGATCGCTGGAATGCACCGTAACACCAACACCGACTGGAGAGCTGCTCGTCTCGAAGAAGCTGACGATAACTCAGAAGGCTTGAGGAGTGAAGAGAGAGATACTCTTGGCTCCGAAGCAGAAGCATAATGCGATGTTGCCAGTGTGCTTCCTTATATACCCACACCGTGGGGTGGAGCTACGCTATGCAAATTCCGCATCTCGAAGATGATAGGCCTCTAGGCGAAACCCCCATTCGTCAGTCACTGACGTTACTCGGAGAGACTGAACGAAAGGGAACCCTTGTTATTAGCAACACCGGTGGCCGTTAAGTGAATTGCAGCCAGCAACTTTTTGCTCGTGCTCGGCTGCTCGCACTTGTGAGCAGTACGTTCCCACCAGAGCCGTTGAAAAAAATATTGACATAAACATACTGACATGCTTTTTGGTAACAGTTTATAATAAAGGTGCAACCTTGTAATTCCTGTAATTATGAGATCCTACCTTGTAAAAAGTGTTCACGTCCTCATAGAGCTCGTAAATTACAGCTTGTAGGCTGGGAATTTTCTGAGTGTTACGGCTTGTACCACGTGACCTCTGCACCTCACGCGGAAGCAGAGAAAAATGGCAGCTTCCAGCAGTAAAACGTAAATAATGTATTCCGTAATATTTAAAAATTTACTTTTGCCAATGTAAACTTTTTTTCATGCAAAAGTAATGTAAACAAACAAAAGACATGCAACGCAGAGTTAGATATCTGCTATTCTTGTAATGACAACCTAAATAAATGAAAGTGCAATGTTACTTCTATTGTGTTTTTTCTTCTTAGTACTTACATTACATTTTACTTAAATTAAATTATTGTATATTATTGTTTAATTAGCTCGTATGTAAAGAGTTAGATAATGTTGTTTTATGCTTTGTTAATGTATTAAGCGTAAATAGTTCTCACTTTAGATTAGGTCACTGAAAATCAGAAAATCAAAGGTCATTAATTAAGTTCTTAACCAACCATTATTAGACATTAATTGCATTAGTATTAATTGTATTTTCAAAATTTTTGCTATATAATATAATTCACAAAAAGCAACTAAATGCATAATTAACATGTTAAGTACAAATAAAATTAAATGAATCATGATTAACCCTTTCACGTATAGAGGTCACTATACAGTGGACAGTTTTCACGCATGCTCCCCCAAATATTACACGTCATAGTAGCATACTTCATAAATCACCCAGTCTTTTGATGAAGACAGTTTGCTATAAAAAAGCAAAAAAAAACCGTCTTTATTGTCAGTAATTTGAATAATATTGTGACACTGACATGTCAACTCCAAATTTAAAAAATGCTGAACTAATTCATTCATGTATGGCTGTACTAACAAGAAAAACATAAATAAACAGATAAAGCTACATGCATGCAAGACAACAGAAAACTGATGGACTTTCTAAACTTGATCTAAACCTGTGTCATTGATGCCAAACAACTCATCATATAACTGGATTTTAGGCTTTTGACAAATGTTTGTTAAACGTGGCACTGCGTTAAATTAACGTTTAACATTAGACTCTGCGCATTTCATGTCTATATTCTAGCCCAAACAAATACATAAACGCCCTTTGCATTGCACACGGCATATTCAGAAAAACATTTCATAGCACAAGACAAGTTTTATGATCATTTTAAAACGTTAAATGTATGTAATACATAGGCCTACATTAAATCCATTAAATTCAGGAACACTGAATAAACGTCTTAATCGAAAGACAGAAAAGTAGGAAAGTAGGCAAGTAATATTTGTGTGAGCATCATACATTTTGACGAGAAAATGACACCTCTGGTCATTGCGTTGGGTCGTTTTTCCAGTCACAGATACTGTAAGAACAATCCGACCCTATACGGCTCAGTTTTTCTATATATCTTGCTCTGTCGAGCGGCAGAAGTGATTCTATATAGGCTATACTGGGTTAACACCATGCATTTCCAGTGTCGGGGAATGGACTGTTTTCTCCCACGACACGACCCCCGCTATGACACGACACCGACCAAGTCTATTATGCTCTATTGTGTTACAAAATAACGTACCTCCTATGAGTGTGAATTGTTAATTAGGGATGTAATATGAGTAGTCTAATAGTAATGAGTAATGATTTAGTCCAGCAGGTGGCAGTAATGGATTGAATAAAGCTTAGGAATGGTGTGGTAATTTGTATATGATGGTGAAATGTGTTTCACGTGGAATAAAGACGCCAGCACCCACAATCCTTTTCTCTTTATTGGTGGTCTATTGAAGAATACAAAACTGTTTTGCTTTTTACATTTTAACAAAAAAGTTTTAATACATTTTCCCCTGGTTTCACAGACAAGGCTTAAACTTTTCCCAGACTAAAATGCATGTTTGATCTCTTTTACCTGAAAGCAACTTGCACTGACATATCTTAAAATATGTCAGATCACTGTTTGATGTTTGATCACTGATCCCAATAAACCTAAAATATTCAGTATTTGCTTCTTTAAGACTATAAAACAGAAGTTACAACTTTGGAGCTGACAACCTTTCTAGTTCCTGCAGCAATGAGCTCTGAACCTTGATAAAGAGCGTTTGAGTCATCACTAATATAATTTTTCACGTTCACCACATTCTCCTGAGTCAGGAAGTTGTTCTGTGTAGGAAAGAAGTTCTGTTGAGACCCATCCTTCGGCACATTGACGGCAGTAGCGTACTGGCGGGGATGTCCATCTTTATCGACTCTCTTGTACCTGTTAAGATTGTTTAAGGTGATTAATGATTATCATAATTTTTTTTTTTTTTATCTATGAGTAGTTAACCAATTTCTAATTTCTCTACTACCTCATTAATAGGGCTTTTCACACTTGAAATAGTTAACTCTGGGTCATTCTAGGCCCAGATATACTTTATTTTCCGCTTTCCACACCGTCTCACTCACGTGTCAGTCATGTCTGCATAGATTTCAAAGTATACTCAACCGCAGATGAGCGCAGTCACGTCATGTTTCACACTGCTCATAATTTATCCGGGTTTGACAATTGATTCATTGGTATCCATACTTTGACATTTCATATTGTTTCTAGATTCATCATTTATATATTGCCGACTGCTATCAAGTTTTACCTGAATGAACCTTTTGGACTATAAAGGCAGGAATTGAACGCTTTCACAATGGTCATAACCCTGAATAAAAAGCAGTGCCAAATCCGCTTCTAAATTAGAAGTGTAAAACATTCCTCTACCACGATTAAATGACAGTGTGAAAAGCCTCTTGAGGAATGAGGAATGAGGAAGTCTCTGCTTGAAGAAGTTAATAATACAGACGAGAGTTTTGATGTGCACAGTGTCATCTTCAACACTTTCTGTCCAGTCGGGAAGCAGAAAGAGCAGCAGGAGTCCACTCAGAAACACAGTGAACTTCTGAAAACACAGCATACACACAGAAAAACAAAATACATTCATAAATACAATGTGCATAGATAAAAAAAAACATTCAAAGTGACAAAAACCCACTACTCCCACTAACACTACTTGTGTGTTATGAGCCTTTAATGTGACTGACCATGTTGTTTGTTGCTTCAAATGCCAAATGACAAGGAGTGATAAGAGTGAAGTGGAAGAAGAAGTACATGGGAGTCTAGACCAGCCCTCTTTTTTTAAAAGGCTAAAAGAAAACTGTCATAATCACTGACTTTTACAATCTTGAATAATGCCATTGGCATTTTTTGTTCATATGGCTCTTAGAAAGAATCAGTTATGGATAAGAAAACAAAAACAAAAAAACGTTGGTTTTAATAAATATTGGCATCAACGTTTAAGCATGTTTGTCTATTTCTTGGGAATTTAAATCAATATGGCACTCTGACTTACTTGTAGTTAAAGCTGACCTGATGTCCGTATCATAAATGAATCTTTGAACTGTTTCAAATTAAGTCAAATATGAATATGCTTTGAATCGGTTTGCAATTCAGCCTGAATCTTTCGAAAAGTTAAATCAGGGAATGCATTGTTTGGAATATTTTACTCTAAAAAAAAAGTTAACACAAATAACAAAAAGACTGGTGAAAAAAAGGGAGGAAGTCGATATTTACCTACAGTAAAATGAAACCAAACCTGAAAATCCATTCTATCCTGGTCACGGCTGGGAATGGTAGAAAGGAGCAAGGACTTAATTGCAGAAAGAAGAGGTGTTCATTTAATAATAATAACAATAAACAAAAACAAACAAAACTACCCACAAGGGGGAAAACCAAACTAAAACTTACAAAACACAAGGAGCAGGGAAACATGAAGCAAATGGGAAACACATGACGTGTAACAGAAAAACAACGATCCAGCATCTCTTCTTTTAGTTTTATGGCGGGTTACAGACCAGCGTTAAAGGTGCATACCGCCACCTACTATATTGGAGTGTGTAAAATCATGGCTTTATTTATAACTTCTTAAATTCTGCTAACTACTCCAGTTTCATGCATAAACTTCATTAAAACTTCAACAACTTCACTTTGGGAATTTTCTATACTTAGAATACCTTTAATATCCCATTCCCTTCCAAGGGAACTCGCGCTGCGTCACCGCTGTGGGAACGCCTCTGCGTGATTGCGTCCTGAAGCACGTGTGTAACCAGTCCAATGAAGTGACAGAACGTCATAGGCGGGTGACGTCATAGACCCGGAAACTATAAAGCACCCATGAACACAAACAGAAACTAGCTTCTGTGCCTTCAGTAGCGCTCTGTGTAACATTGTCTGTCATTTCTGGTGTTTTTGTCCCTCTGTTGTTTGAAAGGAGTTTCACCATACACAAAAAACATTTATACTGACAAGTGCAGACACTTTTAAGTTAAAATGGCGAACGAACAACCACAATCTCAGTTCATCAAGTGTGTTCATCTCTGCCCACGCTACATCACGGGTGGGGATACACATCCCATGTGTGCTGTTTGTATGGGAGTGCAGCACGCTCAGGCAGCTCTCGAGGGGGCGGCCTGCTTGTATTGTGAGCGTTTACCATTAAGAACGCTGCGCTCCCGCCGAACACTCTGCGCCGAGGCAGAGCGGCGGCTGCAGTCGTAGGGCTCGCAAATGGATGTGACAGCGGGGTTAGAGACGGGCTCTGCCTTATCTCTGCCCTTACCTGTCAGATCTAGTGCCTCTCTTCAGGGTTCGGAAGCCTGCGCTGTGGTTTCTTCCGCCACGATGGATACTGCAACTATCCAGCTCTGAAGAGTTGGATGTTATCAGTATCGATGCAGGTGGAATCGAGGACTCGCCACTTCGTTCCCCTGCCAGTAAGGAGCTTGTGGAGGTTTTAAGCAGAGCAGTGGCCAGGCTCAGTCTAGACTGGCCACAAGAAAGTCAGGAACACCCGTCAGTCCTACCCGCGCACTCTGCTCAGCCTCCACTTCGGGGCTTGCCGTTCTTTCCCAACATTTATGGTTGAACCTCACTGAAATAAAAAGAAAGATAAGAGCTTTCTGTTGGATGCGCCGCTGTCTCCTGATGGTCTGTTTGATGACGCTGTCATTACTGTCACCGACAGATTTCAGGAGGCTAAGAAGCAGGCTAAGAAGCAGGCAGCGGCGCTCCCGCAGTTTCTCCCTCGCAAACCCCAGACTTCATCTGCTGCTGGGCGGGAGCAGCAGAAACCGAGTACGAGCTCCTCACACAAAGCACAAAAAAACCAGAGTGTCGCCACTTGTACTCCCCCACAGAAGGGGTGGGGCGGGGGGCGGTGCTCTCAGGCGCAGCCTTCGAAGGGAAAGACGGCTCTGAGGACGTCATTATCTCTAAGAAGGCTGCGTCGAAAAGATCCTGACGCCAAGGGTGTCAGGATCATGAGGGTGGTCCCCTCCGAAGGCAGGTAGTGTCCACCTCAGTGTACGGTGCCTGCCTCCCTTCGGTGCCCTCACAGGGTCGTCAGAGATGGCTCACTGTCATCTGTGGTTCTTCCTAACACCTCCAGCTCCCTTGGGACTGGACGCCATGGTATAGGAGTGGCCGAGGCTGCCTCTGTATGCATTTCCCCCGATTGCTCTGCTTCCGGGAGTTCTAGAGAGAGTGCGTCGGGACGTGGCCCGTCTGTTGCTAATAGCCCCATTCTGGCCGGCCCGAGTATGGTTCTCGGACATAGTGTCCCTCCTCGACGGCTCTCCCATGGAGATTCCAATCAGGAGGGTCCTACTCTCTCAGGCGAGGGGGACAATTCTGCACCCTCGCCCAGAGCTGTGGAAACTGGGCTTGGCCTCTGAGGGGGCCCAGCTCATGAGTTCAGGTCTCTCAACTGAGGTTGTGGAGACCATTCTGCTGTCTAGAGCTCCCTCCACGAGGAACCTTTTTGCCTTGAAGTGGAAACTTTTCACTTCATGGTGTGGGGATCACCAGTGGGACCCAGTTAATTGCCCAATGGGTGCAGTGCTGGACTTCCTGCAGGATAGATTCTTCACAGGGTTAGCTTCCTCCACAATAAAGGTGTATGTGGCGGCCTTAGCAGCTTACCACACTCCTTTGGGTGGTGTTTATTTGGGGCGTCACCCGTTGATCACTCATTTCCTTCGTGGAACTTTAAGACTTAGACCGGTGGTTCACACCAGGGTGCCAACATGGGACTTGGCCGTTGTATTGCAGGGCCTTTCTTTGGCTCCGTTTGAGCCAATTGAAGAAGTTTCTGAGAAGTTTCTCACTCTAAAGGCTATCTTGCTGCTTGCTTTTTCGTCTCTTAGAAGAATTGGAGATATTCAAGCTTTGTCTGTGGCACCCTCGTGCTTGGAATTTGCGCCTTGGAATGGTTAAGGCTTTCTTATATCATAGACCGGGGTAACATTCCTAAGGTTCCTACTAATGTTGTAGGACTAGTGATACTGCAGGCCTTTTGTCCTCCTCCCTTTCGGACGTCAGACCAGGAAAACGATTAATCTGCTTTACCCAGTTCAGGCATTAGATGCTTATGTCCACAGAGCTGCCCTGTGGAGGAAATCTGAACAGCTGTTTGTGTGTTTTGGGCCACCCTCGAGAGGGGGCCCAGCATCCAAGCAGAGAATGAGTAAGTGGGTAGTCGAGGCCATCTCGCTTGCCTATGAGGCGGTCGGTCAGCCTTCTCCCTTGGCTGTATGGGCCCATTCTACTAGGAGTATGGCAGCTTCTAAAGCTTTGTTATCAGCGAGTTCCCTTGTTACGCATGTAACCTTAGTTCGCTGAATAGGGAACGAGACGCTGCGTCACCCGGCCATACTCCCTGCATGCCCTTGAGTGCTTACTTCAGGCTTTTTAAGCTAGTTTATGCTTTATAGTTTCCAGGTCTATGATGTCACCTGCCTATGACGTTCTGTCACTTCATTGGACTGGTTACACACGTGCTTCAGGACGCAATCATGCAGAGGCGTTCCCACAGCGGTGACGCAGCGTACCGTTCCCTATTCAGGGAACATCTCGGTTACGTATGTAACCTTAGTTCCCTCCCTAATTTGATAACGCATTTTCAAATTTTCTCTTTCTTCCTTAAATTTTCTACATTTTATTAAAACATGTTCAACATTTTCTTTGCAATCACATACCTCACATTTATCTGTGTTTATTTTACTCATAAGAAATAATGTATTATTAAGTCTACGATGTCCTAACTGTAGTCTTATGTAGATTATTTCCTCTCTTCTGTTTCTGTTAAATGATCTAATTTTAATAGATTTTTTTAATTCTGTAATATTCTCTTCCTTTATTATCTGAATCCCATAATTTTTTTTCCCACTGTTTATCAATTTAACTTTTAATTAAAGATTTACCTTCATTTTTTCCAAGAGGAATTTCTATTTTAACAGAATAATTTAGAGCATTTTTCGCTAATTTATCCACTTCTTCATTTCCTAAGATTCCTATATGTGCTGGAATCCAACAAAACTGAACATCTATTTGCAATCTTTCTAAATTTAACAATGCGGAGTAAATTTCTATTAAAATATCCTATTTGTTTTACTAGTATTGAGACTATGTAATATTGCTGCTCAGTCTGAATAGATTACCACTCTATCCGGTTTGACTTCCTCCACCCATTGTAAACCCAAAGATACTGCAACTAGTTCAGCTGTATATACAGACACATGATTTGATATTCTTTTACTGAATCTTACCTTGAATTCTGGAATAGCAATACCCACACCCACATGCCCATTACCAGGATCTTTAGAACCATCTGTGTACATTTCTAAATATCCAAAATATCTTTTGCTCATGAAATCTTGAACTAAACTACAAATATTATCCTTTTCATTCTATAACCATTCCGTTTTCTTTTTAATTATGTCTAAGTTAACCAAAGGTTCTGGAAATATCCATGGAGGAATTCTACTTATGACATTTTCTGTTATAAAATCAAATGTATTTATACCACTTTCTTCAGATTTCTTACCTCTGTTCCAACCAAATCCTTTACCTACATGTCTCTCATATTCCCAACATTTTTTAATCACTGCAAAATGTTTCTCATCCTGTAATCGTAACCAATAATCTAGAGATTTTTATTCCGACTTAAATCTAATGGTGTTTCATTACATTCCACCAATAATTCCACCATTTATTGGAGTGGTTTTCATTGCTCCTATACAAATTCTTAATGCTCGGTTGCATTCTATCTAATTTCTCTTAATGAGTTTTATATATATGCATATCATGCACCCATAATCTAACATTGATCTCATCAATGCTCTCTATATATATAAATGAGCTTCCCCGATCCCCATTTCATACCAGAGATACATCTCATTAGATTTATTGCTTTTTTACACTTTGTTTCAATATTTTCAATATGCTTTCTCCATAAATATTTTTCATCCAACCATAATCCCAAATAATTCTTTAACTTTTTCTATACTTTCATTATATAATGACAATCTTGTTTCATTATTTGTTTTCTTTTTTGAGAATAACATATAACATGATTTTGATTGTGAAATTTTAAAACCCCATTTATTAATTTTCAACATTTTAAATTTCTTCCTTAATTTTACTTAACATTTTTATCTCTTTTCCAAATTACGCCATTGTCAGCATAAAGGGCTGATTGAATCCCTGATCCTACACGGGGCCGGTTCTAGGCATGGGCAGGGGTGGGCTAAGCCCATCTCTGTCACTCTGCTCGATTCCTACATACTACTTTACATATGAAAGCAACAAACTTTATTATACCCACTAGCAGAGTCTCTTTTTTTAATTTTACATTGATGAGATGGTTCTCTCCTAAACCCTTGAACTCCTGTTTCCTTTTTCTGCTTTTACAGGTTTGTTACCAACATTTTGTTTAGGCTTGGTTACATCTGAAACTTTTAGTGCTTCTGCAACAGAAACATTATTTATAATTTTGATTTTCTGAGCTTCTGAATTTGTTTCATCCATCCTGCAATTATAAGCTGCACTATGTTGTTCACCACAATTACAGCTTTTCATGGGGGCATCTTTCTCACATTTCCCATATTCGTGCCATCCTCCACATCTAGCATCTTTCTTTACCCTTGCATTGACTAGCTAGGTGTCCTAGATGTTGGCATTTAAAACATCTTATGAATAAAAGAATCCTTCATTGGATAACTGAAAAAACCTAGCATAACTGCTTGGCATTTTATCTTCAAATTCAATCATAACTGACAAGAGTCTCAGTTTTGTTTCCATTCTTTTTATCGATTAGTCTTTTTACTTTTTATCTTTAACTTTTCCCCCTCTCAATTCCATCTTAATTTCATGCATAGTAACAGATAAAGGAACTCCCGATATAACTCCTCTTAGCCTACCTGTTGTTCCGGAAACGTGCGTTTTGATATTCTTCCGGTTCAGCGTTTCCATCTTCAGTATCTTATCTTGTTGAGCTTTGTTGACAGTGTGAATCATAATTAGTTTATTGTTCAAGTATTTAGCAAACTTGACCTTTCTTACCTCCTTCTCAAATCACCTTGGCCATTGAAATCAGATGAAAATTATCCTGAAAAGTCACAATAACTTTGAATTGAGGTTCATTGTCAGATGTTACATTATCATGTCCTCTCACTTTTTTACTGTATCGTCTGTTTCTGTTCCTGACCCATTACTCTTTTTCTTCTTACATTTATTATCTACCTTTTGCCATTCCATTTCCCTTTGAACATCCCAACCCTCATTCTCAGATCCTGAAGCCATTCAATTACATTCACAATATAGCTACTTTAACTCACCACCACATTCCGCCCCAGAATCTTTTTTTTTTTTTTTTTTTTTCCAGCACAAGACTGCAAACACAAGGAGACTAAATTGGGGAACAAACAAGGAAGGTAACGAGGGAGGACAGGTGAAGCAAATAAATCAATCATCAGGTAACAAGAGGGGTGGGGTCAAAACAATAGATAATGAGTGCACATGGCACAAGGAACATGTGACAAGCCATGTGCTCACACCAAACATGACAAACACAAGCACATGACCAGCAAAGACAAATTACAAGCCATGTGCTCACACAAAGACAAGACAATACAGGAGTGTCAGGGCTATGTCACAAAACCAAGAATAAGCTAAACAGAAGTGACAGAACCCAGACAATCATTTGTCAGCGATGACAAAGGTATTTTTTGTTTAGTTTGACATATGCACGTGGAACCCGTCAACGGCCCTATAGGTAAAACTAGTTCCCTTTCAGTCAGTACACTACGAGTTACGTCAGTTACTGATGAAATGGGGGTTTTGCTTAGAAGCCAATCACCTTTGAGCTCTACAAAACAAGCCAATGGCATGAAGATGCCATGGGTCTGCGGAATTTGTAAAACGCAATCCCGCCCCACTGCGTGGGTATAAAGGGCGTTGCGTGGCAATCTCGCATTATGTTTCTGCTTCAGAGCCGAGTGTTACTGCCTGAGCGTTTCTTCTCTTCAAGACGAGTATCTCTCCAGAGTGTTGGTGTTATGGTGTGTTCCAGCGAGTTCCGCATTCCTGTCTGATCTGTGCAGTGATCTAGCACAGCGTGTATGCTCTCCCTGGGCGCTTCAGCATTTCTGCAGAGAAAAAACTCCTCTCTAAAAGTGCTGCATGCGGCACATCTTTTTCAAGATGTCTCGCCCATGCTCCGTTTCTGGGTGTGGTCGGCTGGTGCCTCCGTTTGACGGGCATGATCGCTGTTTGGCGTGCCTGGGCCTCATGCACTCCGAGCACGCGTTCATGGATGAGTCATCGCAGTGTTGCGGTCAAGACTCCATGATCTCCGTAATGGAGGGAGGGTCCCCTCTACCACACCCCAATCTATTCCCTCCACGAGACGGAATACTTTGGCTGGTGGTCAAGGTGACTTGAGGGTGACGGTGTGGGCCAACCCAACGAATCCTCCTCGGGCCACACCCCCTTCTAGCACACTGCAACCCGCGGTTTTGCCAGATGAGGGCGCAGGTGTTTCTCGTCCTGGGCCCTGCGTTTTATTTGCCGCACCGGCGGAGAATACTATGTTGATCGCCGCATCACAAGGTGGGCTGGATTCTTCTGGAGATGATGATTCGGCTGTGTTGCCCGAGTCAGCTGACTCTTTCCCGGGCAGCTGAGAGCCTTGGGCTTGCATGGAACCCTCCACCATGTCCCGAGCACTCGAGGCTGGATGATCAGCCCCCAGTGCCCTTCTTACCAGAAGAGGTGTCAAAGTCGTGGAAGTCTTCCTTGACTTTTCGCGATCGTTTGGCAGCCACTTCCCCCTTCACTGCCCTCGATGGCGGTGCGGTGAAAGGGTACACTGATATGGCTGATATGCGAGAATGTGAGGGAACCCGTTTCCTCAATTCTCCCATTTTCCAGGATGGGCTATTTGGGCGGGGTGGTCCAGGACTTTGCCCAACAGTTCTCGACCGCTCAGAAACTCAGAGTCTATTAAACACATTCTGCCTCGGAGGCCTGCTACTGCCTCCACCCAGCCGCTGGCTCAGAAGCCTCAGTCTGCTCCCGCCCCTCCTGCTCGGCCCCAGCAGCAGCCTTTACCCGGGCCGAAGCGCGGAGGACGCTGCAGGAAGGCAGCCTCGTTCGTCCCAGCCCCCCAGCCTACTAAACGCCAGTCTAAGCGGCGGTCCTGAGATGGGTGGCTCAGAGGTGAACTCGGTTCTTTCCCAGGAGATGGTAGCAGGGCCACTTCTTCCCCCAGTGGAGGGCCGGGGGAGAATCCTTGGTTTTCCCCTTCCGCTGCTGGCCTCACGGCCGGCGGCACCCTATTCATGGTTAAAGAAAGAACTGACATTTTCACCTCCGAGCCTCAAGAGGGCGCGGCTGGCAGTGTGCAGCGCAAAGCAGCCTCGCCACTCTTGGCCCCCTCTGTCGCCAGCCCCCTGGCAGACGAGACCCCCATGGAATACTGGTCCTTCCCTGGTCTCTCTGTCAGGGTGCAGAATTTGACCCCGCCCACACCTCAGGACGCTCCCACGCCTCCCATGTCTGGGCCGGTCATTCCGCCTCGCTGCCCCATCGGGGGTACGCCTGTGGTTCGCATGACCCCGCTGGTACAGTTTCTGGGAGCCTGGCTAGTGCTTCCCAATCTGTCCAGCTGGCTCGCTCGCACCATCAGGTTCGGCTATGCGATTCAGTTTGCACGGTCTGCTCCCCGCTTTTGGGGAGTCCGCTATACCATGGTGGGTGGCAATGCCCCTGTCATGCGTGCCGAGGTCGCCACCCTACTGGCGAAGGGTGCGGTCGAGATCGTCTCTCCAGCCGAGATGGAGTCCGGCTTCTATGGCCCCTACTTCATTGTACCCAAGAAAACCGGTGGGTTACGGCCAATCCTGGACCTGCACATCTTAAACCGAACCCTTCACAGGCTTCCATTCAAGATGTTGACAGCCAAACGCATTTTCCAATGCGTTCGTCCCTTGGATTGGTTTGCAGTGATCGACCTGACTGACACGTACTTTCATGTCTCCATTCTTCCTCGACACAGAACGTTTCTACGGTTTGCCTTCAAGGGGCAGGCATATCAGTACACGGTTCTCCCATTCGGGCTAGCCCTGTCCCCTCGTGTCTTTACGAAGGTCGTCGAGGCAGCCCTTGTGCCGCTCAGGCAACACGAGGTTCGCATCCTGAACTATCTCGATGACTGGCTGATTCTAGGCCACTCTCGGGATCAGGTTTGCGAACACAGGGACCTGGTGCTTCAGCACCTCGCCCGTCTGGGCCTTCGGGTCAAGTGGGAAAAGAGCAAACTCTCCCCAGTGCAGAGGATCTCTTTTCTCGGTATGGAAATCGACTCGGTCGCCATGTACGCACAGCTTACGAGCGAGTGCGCGCAGTCACTGCTGACTTGTCTTCGCCAGTTCGAGGGCAAGAGTGCGGTTCCACTGAAATATTTTTAGAGGCTCCTGGGGCATATGGCATCCGCAACCGCGGTAACGCAGCTTGATTTGCTTCATATGAGACCGCTTCAGTACTGGCTTCGTGATGGGCATGGCAACACGCCATGCTCTGGGTCCCAGTGACTCGGGCCTGCCGTCAGACCTTCACCCCGTGGTCGAAATTCAGTTTTCTACGGGCAGGTGTTCCCCTAGAACGAGTTTCCAGGCATGTTGTTGGTCCGTTCAGACAGTACGGCGACAGTAGCGTACATCAACCAACCTTGGTCTACGCTCACGCGGGATGTCACAACTCGCCCGCCATCTCCTCCTATGGAGTCAGAAGCATCTGAGGTCGTTTTGTGCCATTCACATCCCGGGAGAACTGAATCGTGCCACCGACGAGCTGTCGCATTTTCAGCCGCTTCAGCCGATGTGGTACCCACGTCCCGACCTTTGGAACCTACACATGTGGGACCTGGATGGGACGCAGTAGGTTTGATTACCCTGCCACCTTAGGTGGCGGCTACCATCACTTCCACTAGGGCCTTGTCCACGAGACAGGCCTATGCGTTAAAGTGGAACCTCTTCGTCACCTGGTGCTCTTCTCGCCGAGAAGACCCCAGGAAATGCCCGATCGGATCCGTGCTTTCCTTCCTCCAAGATGGGTTGGAGCGAAGGCTGTCTCCCTCCACCCTGAAGGTCTATGTGGCTGCAATTTCAGCTCACCATGACCTGGTGGACTCAAAAACGATAGGACAGCACGACCTGGTCAGCAGGTTCTTTAGAGGCGCGAGGAGATTAAATCCTCCTCGCCCTCCTCAAGTACCCTATTGGGATCTTGCAGTGGTTCTATCTGCCCTACAGAAAGTCCCTTTGAGCCTCTGCAGTCTGTAGAGCTGAAGTTCCTTTCAATGAAAGTGGCGCTCTTGATTGCTCTAGCTTCCATCAAGAGGATAGGGGACCTGCAGGCATTTTCGGTTGACGAAGCATACCTGGAATTCGGGCTGGCTAATTCTCACGTGAACCTGAGACCCCGGCCTGGATACGTGCCCAAGGTTCCCACCACTCCCTTCAGGGATTAGGTGGTGAACCTGCAAACGCTGCCTATGGAGGAGGCAGACCCAGCCTTGGCACTGCTCTGTCCAGTACGCGCCCTTCGCGCTTACGTAGACCAGAAGCAGTGTTTAAGGACCTCAAACCAGCTCTTTGTCTGTTACGGAGGGCAGCAGAAAGGGAAGGCTCTCTCCAAGCAGAGGTTGTCTCACTAGATTGTGGACGTCATTGTCCTGGCATATCAGGTTCAGGGCATGCCATGCCCCCTTGGGGTCAGAGCACACACCACTAGGAGTGTTGCTTCCTCTTGGGCTTTAGTGCATGGCACCTCGCTGACAGACATTTGTAGAGCTGCAGGCTGAGCGACACCCAACACATTCGCAAGATTTTATAATAAGCCTGTGTCCTCTCATGTACTCGCCCCAAGTGGCCAATAACTGGACTGGACAGGCTAAGGTGTCTTCGGTTGCTGCGCCATTCCACTCCACGGACTGGATGCGTGCGCATTTCCTCTCAGGTGAGCTTCCCAGTAAGCCCTGAGCTCCTCCAGCACTGTTGATGTCGACACCAGAGTGCATGCCCGCTCGGTCAGCCCTTGTGTTCGGCTAGGTGCCTCCGTGTGCATGGTTCCCCCATTGGTCAACCCCCACATGTGTATTTCCACGGTAAGTCTCTCTGAGCACGTGCTGGGGTTGAAAAATTTCCACCTGCGGCTGGATACCCCAGAGTGCTCCATATGCAGTCCCTACAGGGGTCATATGTGAATTCTTAAGTCCTCCCTTCGGGCAGGCATTGTGTTGCATTTCTCCACGTGGGATATGCTTCCCAGTGTTCCTTGGTATCGGCGTTGAGCCTAGCCCCTCATTCGTCCTAAGACTCACGGCAGGGAGCTCTGGTCAGCGCAGGACGCTGGAAGACAGCCGTCGTGGCAAGATTGTATTGTGACCCCCATTTCGTCAGTAACTGACGTAACTCGTAGTGTACTGATGAAAGGGAACGTCTCGGTTATGTATGTAACTCTCGTTCCCTGAAGGAAGGGAACAGAGATGTTATGTCCCCATGCCACTTCCGCTGGAACGGCCGGGCGCTCATGCCTCGGCTCTTCAGCAGGTAACATAATGCGAGATTGCCACGCAACAGCCTTTATACCCACGTGGTGGGGCGAGTTGCGTTATGCAAATTCCGCAGACCCATGGCATCTTCATGCCATTGGCTCGTTTTGTAGAGCTCAAAGGCGATTGGCTTCTAAGCGAAACACCCATTTCGTCAGTAACTGACATAACGTAATGAGGGTTACATACGTAACCGAGACTTTTCCAATTAAAGGAAACACATTGGCTTAGGCAGGCAGCGTTTGCACATGATGGCACCTTTTTTCTATGTTTATTTTTTTCAGCTGTCAGAAGGCACCTCACAAAATGTCTGTGTGGGCTACAGAACCAGGTTGTTTGGGAAACAGTAGGGTACAGTTTATTACGTATTTGTTTGTTTGTTTTTTGTATGTTTTTTTCAGCTGTCTTCCCTCATTTTCATACAGTATGTTTTCAATCAATCAATCAACCAATCAATCACATTTATTTCTATAGCACATTTAAAAACAACACATTTCGGTTTTAATTTTAATAGAGTATAGTGGTCTGATGACTGACTGATTGAATGACAAAAGAACATAAGATCTCACAGCGAAATCAAGGAGTTCACGTACAACACCTCAACAAACTGCAGTGCGTGGATTTGATCCTCTGGAACAAAATCCATTGAAGAAATGAGTAGAGAACATCCCAGACTTCACAACTATCCTGGAATGGTGAGTTTTAATGCTGTTCATTATATAGGTGCTGATCATATAATTAGAATATCATCAAAAAGTTTATTTCACTAATTCCATTCAAAATGTGAAACTATATTATATTCATTCATTACACACAGACTGATATATTTCAAATGTTTATTTTTTAGGAAAATCCCAAATTCAGTATCACAGAAAATTAGAATACTGTAAAAAGGTTCAATATTGAAGACACTCTAATCAGCTAATTAACTCAAAACACCTGCAAAGGCCTTTAAATGCTCCAAAAGACGACCATTGACACCTTGCACAAGGAGGGCAAGACACAAAAGGTCATTGCAAAAGAGGCTGGCTGTTTACAGAGCTCTGTGTCCAAGCACATTAATAGAGAGGCGAAGGGAAGGAAAAGATGTGGTAGAAAAAAGTGTACAAGCAATAGGGATAACCGCACCCTGGAGAGGATTGTGAAACAAAACCCATTCAAAAATGTGGGGGAGATTCACAAAGAGTCGACTGCAGCTGGAGTCAGTGCTTCAAGAACCACAACGCACAGACGTATGCAAGACATGGGTTTCAGCTGTCGCATTCCTTGTGTCAAGCCACTCTTGAACAACAGACAGCGTCAGAAGCGTCTCGCCTGGGCTAAAGACAAAAAGGACTGGACTGCTGCTAAGTGGTCCAAAGTTATGTTCTCTGATGAAAGTAAATTTTGCATTTCCTTTGAAAATCAGGGTCCCAGAATCTGGAGGAAGAGAGGAGAGGCACACAATACATGTTGCTTGAGGTCCAGTGTAAAGTTTCCACAGTCAGTGATGGTTTGGGGTGCCATGTCATCTGCTGGTGTTGGTCCACTGTGTTTTCTGAGGTCCAAGGTCAATGCAGCCATATATCAGGAAGTTTTAGAGCACTTCATGCTTCCTGCTGCTGACCATGGTTTAAGGACCATGGTATCCCTGTTCTTAATTGGCCAGCAAACTCGCCTGACCTTAACCTCATTGAAAATCTATGGGGTATTGTGAAGAGGAAGATGTGATATGCCAGACCCAACAATGCAGAAGAGCTGAAGGCCACTATCAGAGCAACCTGGGCTCTCATAACACCTGAGCAGTGCCACAGACTGATCGACTCCATGCCACGCCGCATTGCTGCAGTAATTCAGGCAAAAGGAGCCCCAACTAAGTATTGAGTGCTGTACATGCTCATACTTTTCATTTTCATACTTTCAGTTGGCCAATATTTCTAAAAAATCCTTTCTTTGTATTGGTCTTAAGTAATATTCTAATTTTCTGAGATACAGAATTTGGGATTTTCCATAGTTGTCAGTTATAATCATCAAAATTAAAAGAAATAAACATTTGAACCCGACCACCTCATAAGCAAGTGAAATAGCCTCAACTATCCACTTGCTCATCCTCTGCTTAGAGACCGGACCCCCTCTCGAGGGTGGACCGTAACACACGAACAACTGTTCCGATTTTCTCCACAGGGCAGCTGTGTGGACATAAGCGTCTAGTGCGCGAACAGGGCAAAGCAGATTGGATCTTTCCTGGTCAGACGTCAGAAAGGGAGGTGGACAAAAGGCCATAAGTACTATGGGTCTCACAGTATTAGTGGGAACCTTAGGAACGTACCCCGGTCTGGGGTGCAGAAAAGCTTTAGCCATACCGGGAGCAAATTCCAAGCACGAGGGTGCCACAGAGAGGGCTTGTAAGTCCCCTATTCTTTTTAAAGAAGAGATAGCCAGCAGAAAGATGGTCTTTAAAGTGAGGAGTTTCTCAGAAATTTCTTCAATGGGCTCGAAGGGAGCCTGAGAAAGGCCCTGAAGGACAATAGATAAGTCCCAGGCCGGCACCCTGCGTACTGCAGGCCTCAGTCTGATAGTGCCACGGAGGAAACGAGTAACTAGGGGGTGTCGCCCGAGCGTAACACCATCGAAAGGAGAGTGGTAAGCTGCTAAGGCCGCCACGTACACCTTCAAAGTGGAGGGAGCTAACCCAGCGGAGAATTTCTCCTGCAGGAACTCCAGCACCGCGCTCGCAGGGCAGTTAACTGGATCCCACAGGCGATCTCTACACCATAAGGTGAAGAGTCTCCATTTCAATGCGTACAGTTTCCTCGTGGAGGGAGCTCTAGAGTGTAGGATGGTCTCCACAACCTCGGTTGAGAGACCGGAGCTTAGGAGCTGGGCCCCCTCAGAGGCCAAGCCCACAGATTCCACAGCTCTGGGCGTGGGTGCAGGAAGGCACCGCCTGACTGAGAGAGCAGGTCCCTCCTGCACGGAATCTCCAGGGGAGAGCCGTTGAGGAGCGACACAATGTCCGAGAACCAAACCCGGGCTGGCCAGAACGGAGCTACTAGGAGCAGATGGGCACCGTCCCGACGAACTCTCTCTAGAACTCCCGGAAGCAGAGCGATCGGGGGGAAAGCGTACAGGGGCAGCCTCGGCCACTCCTGTACCATGGCGTCCAGTCCCAAGGGAGCTGGAGGTGTTAGAGAAAACCATAGACGACAATGAGTGTTGTCTTGAGTTGCGAAAAGGTCTACTTCGGCTCTGCCGAATTTTTGCCAGAGGAGCTCCACCACCTCGGTGTGGAGTCTCCACTCCCCGGGCCTCGGCCCCTGCCTCGACAGGATGTCTGCTTCCATATTCAGGCGCCCTGGGAAGATTGCCCTGATTGAGAGCAATTTCCCCAGGGCCCACAGGAGGATTTGACGAGTCAGCTTGTACAAAGGGCGAGACCTCAAACCCCCCTGGTGATTTATATAGGAGACCACCGATGTGTTGTCTGTGCGAACTAGAACATGATGGCCCCTGAGATACGGCAGGAAATGTCTCAGAGCCTGGAACACAGCAAGCATTTCCAGGCAATTTATGTGCAACGCACGATGAGAGTCCTGCCACAGGCCCTGGGCCGAGCGACCACTCATGGTCGCCCCCCAACCCATAAGGGAGGCATCCGTGGTCAGAGTGACCCGCTGGCACGGTACCCCCAGTAACGGGCCTTGGGCTAGAAACCGAGGGTCCTTCCACATGACTAAGGCGCGGAGGCATCGCCGCGTTACCTTGATCACGCGAAAGGGATTTCCCCTCGGGGAAAAACCCTTGGTCTTGAGCCACCACTGTAAAGGTCTCTTGTACAACAGGCCACGAGGAATGACGTTGGACGCTGCTGCCATCAGGCCTAACAGTCTCTGATACTGTTTGACAGTGAGTGGCTGGTCTAGTTTCACCCCTTTCACAGCTGAGAGAATCGACCCTACGCGAGGCTCTGATAGACGGGCCTGCATCAGGATCGAATTCCAACACACACCCAGATACGTTATTTTCTGTACTGGAGAAAGAACGCTCTTCTTGAGGTTGAGCCTCAGCCCTAATCTCTTCATGTGTGCGAGAACAACATCTCGATGTTGAACCGCCAGACGTGCTGACTGAGCCAAAATCAGCCAGTCGTCGATATAATTGAGAATGCGGATCCCCTGCATACGCAAGGGGGCTAATGCCGCGTCTACACACTTGGTGAAGGTGCGGGGTGATAGGGCTAGACCGAAGGGAAGCACCCGATATTGGTACGCTTGTCCCCCGAAAGCGAACCTCAGGTACTTCCTGTGCTGCGGAAGGATGGAGATGTGGAAGTAAGCATCTTTGAGATCTATCGTGACAAACCAGTCCTCGGACCTGATTTGGGACACGATATGTTTGAGTGTAAGCATCTTGAACCTGAACTTTGCCACTGCGCGATTCAGAGAGCGCAGGTCCAAAATGGGGCGCAACCCCCCATCCTTCTTTGGCACTATAAAATAGCGACTGTAGAATCCCGACTCCCTGTCGGAGAGAGGGACCTTCTCTATGGCCCCCTTCCGTAGGAGGGTCTGGACTTCTTGAGTCATAACCAGAGCCTGCTCGGGGCCCACCAAGGTAGGTAGGACCCCCTTGAAACTGGGTGGACGACACCTGAACTGGATGGCGTACCCTGATCTTATTATCTGCAGGACCCAACGAGATATATTTGGCAGTTTTTCCCATTCTGGCAAAAAAAATCTACTAGGGGTACCAGTCCCTCGAGACTGGCCTCTGGTATACTGAGTGCTGGGAGCACAGCGCCCTGAAGCGGATGACCGGCAGGGAACGACTGACTCGACAGCGCCACCTCCTTGTCTGGAGGACGCGGGCCATCCTCGGATGACTCGCGAGGGCCTTCCACGCCCCGGCACTCGGGCGGGGTTAATGGAGAGACCCTGTGAGGGTACCGGAAAAGGACGGGCACCGTATGCTGAGGTGAACACCCACTCCCCTCCTCCGAGGGGCCGATCACGGCGGTTGCAGTATCTGGGGGTAAGGACAGAGAGGTGAGAGAAACGGAGCCAGGAGCATGGGGAGCGACAAAACAAGAGAGGGGAGAGAGGAGAAACGAAAAGAGAAGGGCAGAAAAAAAAAATTGTGGTCCGGTTCCTGGACACACTGCCGCTCAGTCCTCAGCCAGCCGAGAGGCTCTTCCTCGCGGTGCCATGCGATGGACGCTTGGTGGACGGCTCGATCCTCCTCCACCCCCTGGCGGCCGGCGGTGGTTCCTCCTACTGAGGAAGCCGGCAGCGAGTCCCGTGCTCCCTGCTTCTCCCCTTCATGGCGGATGGCAGCAGGCTCCGGCCCATGGCGAACGCCGGCGACTCCTCCGTTCCCTCTCGGACGGCAGCCACCCCACCTCGACCCAGGGGCACGGCAGCGAGCTCTCCGTCCCACCAGATCTTCACTTGCTCCAGCACCACCGCCTCGGGCAGCCCCTCGCGGTCTTCATTCATCCGCGCTGCCTGACCTCCTCAGCGAGGGCTCTTCAACAGCATGTCCCTCCTTCCTCCCGGGCTTCGGCACCAATGTAATGTAGTTCGTATGTTCCGGGAAGAAGGAGACGGGAACCGGCGAACATTTTAAATACTTTAATAAAAATAAATAAACAAAACGAAAGTAACCGCATACACATAACAAAACGTAAACAGAACACAACGTAAATCCAGGCCTGGTCCTCTCTCGTCTTGCACTGTCGTCGCTCCTCCTTTTATGCTCCCGTCACTCCTCCGTGAGACGAGACCGGTGTGGCGCGCAGCTGGAGCTCATTATCACTCGCCACCGGCCCGCTCTCACGGTCCCTCGCCTCACTGCTTGCCACAATTTGTTTTTCTGTAAACTTGTCTTTCAAAGATGATCATGGAGAAATGACCTTTAAAACCCTTCCTGCCATCATTGCCATTACCTCACAAATGGAAAAATGGTGTGTCCAACGTATGCTAAAATAAAGTGCAGCTTAAAGACTTTCAGCCTGTAAGTAAAAGCAACACTATCAAATTAGCTTTGATAAGTTACACTGCTCTGTGGCTCATATTCATCCATTTCTTTTTTCCTTTAGTGATTCTGCTTGTTAAAGGGCTAGTTCACCCCAAAAAAAAAAATCTTTCATTAATTACTCTCCCTCATGTCGTTCCAAACCTGTAAGACTTTCTTTCATCTTCAGAAAACAAATGAAGATATTTTTAAAGAAATCTAAGTGATTTCTGTACCTCCATTGATAGCCTACACTGTAAAAAATGACCGTGAAATTTACAGAAAACAATGTAATATCCCTACAGAAAAGTATTGTAAACCCAAACACATATATTTTTTGTTTAAATCACAGTGAACTTTTGTAAACTATTAAACAGAATATTTTGTCATATTTACAGCAACAATATGTGATTATAATCATAAATTGTGGCGAGGGAGGCGTGGTTTCGCGAGGTCTGCACAGACGGAGGGAGTCACGAGACGAGCGGTGAGAAAGTAGGTCAAGTGCATGATGATAAACACCTGTGTCTGATTGCAGTGATTGGCACGGAGAGACCGGTTAAAAGCCACGCAGGTGCAGAGTGAAAGGAGAGAGAGGGAAGCTGGGAACCTGTGGGGAGGAACAGAGTGAGCCGGAAGACAGAGAAAACGCAGACAGAGACGAATCGAGAGGACTTTGAGTGTTCATTTGAATGAGTGCGCGTGGCGCCAGTTTATGTTATGTTTTGAGTTGAAAATAAAGCCCACGAGTTCCAGCTTATCGCCAACCCTGCCTTCTTCCTTTCCTCCACAAAACGAACATTGTTACATAAATGTATTTGGTAAAACTACAAATATTGGTATCAAAAACACTACTGAACTAGGAATTCATGCATGGCTGTACTAACAAGAAAAACGAATAAATAAACAGATAAAACTACATGCATGCAAGACAACAGAAAACGCCTCGGTTACGTATTGTAAGGGTGGGCCGCCTACAGTGGTTCAGGCTGCAGGGTTGCCGAAAGACTAAAGAAACTTTATGAGCAAGATGGTAGAAAACTGTACATTTCTCGTCTATATCCACCCACTGTACTTATACCAACGACGGAAATAACCGCAGTTACAATAGCTAAATATGTGGGAGAGCGTTGCTATAGTGTGACTATATTGTATTGCAATAGGAAGCACTTAGAAGTCAATACCAAATCAAAACTAGTTAGCAATCATTTATAATTGAAAGAATTTAATGACAAAATCTGGTTATGGTTACACTTAAAGTAGTTACAAAATAGATGTATGAGATGATAAAAACTTATACCATTAATCGTACCCAGCATGAATAGAATGTTACCTGAGGGATAGAAAGAGAGAGAGAAGGAGAGAGAGAGCAAAAGAGACAGAGAAGAAGAGAGCAAAGAAGAGAAGAGCCAAAGAGAAGGCCCCCAAGAAGAGAGAGAGACAGAGAATAGAAGAAGAGAGCAGAGAATCAAAGGCCCCCGAGAGCAAGTTACAACCTTCTTTTATACTTCCTTGACCATGTTACTCAAACCCTATTGTGAGTCATTCAAACTGAACAATCAGACCAAACTTCCCCCACTGTACTTAAGGGGTGACACACCTTTGGCCTACAGGCCTTCAGAATCTCTTTGTCTTTAGAAATTTCAAATGGCCCTTCTGATAAGAAAGATGGGGGTTGAAAACAGTAAAGCAGTATGTCTTTGTTCAATTGCAAATATCAAATATCTTTGATTATTTTCAATCCTACAATTCCCCCCTTGGCACCGTTGGCCACAATCATTGAGTCCAAAGGTGGCACAGTCCACGAAGACATGCTTTCTGTTGTGTGTAGATGTCATCTTCAGACTTCTCGTCCAGACTTGTTGCAAAAGCAGCTGGTCAGTCTTCAGTCTTTGTTCTCATTTCAGTCCTGCATGAGAAGGCTCCATCAAATGGTGTTGCATCATTCCTTGATATGCAAAGCGTCCACTGAATGCTTCACACCTCGAGAACAGTCACTGAAGATGAGAGCAAACGCTTGTCCCTCTTTCTGAGGCAGGACACAGGATGTGAACTTGTGCAGCAGGGATCCTGTGATTAAAAGAACATATAGCACAACAAAGAGCAAAAGCATACATGGCATTTGTCATTGGTCAGAAGTTTGATGTGGTCAGATTAAAATAGTCTCTGGCAATAAGCCCTTAAATCGATGTACTTAATAAACTGGTCAAGGTTGAGAATAAAGCTCTTACATTGTTTCTGGAAACATTAAACATAAATTGCATTATAACAAAACAACAATCATTGTTGGTTTTAAACCCCCCTTTTCATGAAGAGTATCAGCAAAATATTCTGTGTAACCAAATACAGAGATTCAATTGAATAGATGTCCAAAAACATTGTTGCAAGTCAAATGGACAAAATACAAAGAATCAGAAATCAAATGCATTGTTACAATACAATGAAAAATCACTTAGATAAGAATGAGAAATACTCTTTTTTTAACTTGGTGAGACAAATAATAACTAACTGATTTAGTAAATCTAAAGAAAAACAAAACAAACAATAACTGGAAGAAATTCACAGTTATAGTACAGTCTAGATGTAAAGACTTAGATAAAATAGAATGCATACATTTTGTGAGGCAGATGTAGATTTGACTTTGTGTGTGAAGATCAAATCTATGTGGCTGTATTTAGCTGTGGCTATGTGTAAATCATGCCCCAAACATGGTGAGGAGGGTTTACAATTGTGATGTAAATTTGGTCCTGTTGTTGTAACAGGGAGCCAGCATGAGAATGTGAGTGAGGTGTGACTGGCTCAAAATCTTCCCACACCAATGTTTGTGTTAAGGAGCATGATAAAGTGCAAAGGTCAGAGTTACGGAATCCTGCTGTGATGAAAGCATTTTCATGGTTAATGCAATTGTAAATTACACTGTAGCCACATGGCAATTCTGTGCTCCTGTACATGGTTTTACTGCAGCTATATAGGAAATAGCAGAGTGTTCCACTTAGGAGACAAACAAATTCAACATAGACACATGCAACTTGAAATTGCTATACAATTCCAGTATTAAAGTTATTCCAGTCTACACAAGATACATGGCCTAGAATGCATAGCATCTACAACCTTTATCCTAAGTGTTTCATACAACACTTACAGTAAAGCAATCATGTGTTTTAAAGAATAAACTTAACTAGTCTATGTATATCTAGTAGCACAAACAACTATAATGTTTGTTAAATGAGCACAGTGTGTTAAGTACAATTACAAATTTGGAAATACAAACAGGATCATTGCAATTTGGATGTTTAACTATTAAACTCATTGCTATGAGGCTGCTAGCCCACTAGCCAGTGAGGTTAATAGCTGAAGGCCTTGCATGAACACTGCAGTTAACTCACTGAGAGTTTTACCTGCAAATGAGCACTGATCTTTGCCCTTAGAAAGTAATTTCCTATTTTTCTGAAAATAAGGTGGAGGTCGACCCCTACCCAGTGACCAGCATTTTTCCTCTTCATGGCCTATTTTCTGACAGGAACTGCAAAACCTGTTCTCTTTGCCATTGGGTTGTCTGCTATGTTCTCCTGGAGTTTGAGGATATTCATGACTCTCTAATGCTTGTACACCATGCATTCTGGTACATGACTCTGCGCTATTACGGTGCTGCATCACCTTAAGAACTGAAATAGGCACACTTTCTTGAGTTGCACATGCATTTTCTGAACTAAACGTTTCAGATTCATTAGAGCAAGTCACCTCACCTAAGAAGTGAACATGCTTTTTAGTCCCATCGCTGTTAAGCGTTTTGGGAGGCATGAACTTTTTAGCTATTAGCTTAGCCTTGAGATCTGCAATGGTCTCCTTGTGATTTTTACACTTTTCAGTCAGGGCTAACTGCTCAGCTAGTAATTTATCTAGCTGTGTTTGAAGATCTTGAATCTTTGCCTCAGACTTTTGTGCCTCTGCATTTTTAGAATGCACTTCTTTACATTTAACATCTAGACTTGATAATAGAAATGGTGTCACATTATGTAGCCTTTTAAAACTTATGAAGTTTAAAGCCTCAATTATTTCACCATGTTTTGATTTCTTTTGGTGTTTGCCAATTATGTCCCACCATTTAAGCATTTCATCATCTGAACTTTTAATTCCAATATACTCTTTCTTCAGTTTGGACAAGGTAGGCTCAACTTTTTCACTCCATAATGCAAACAATATGTCACTTTTATCAGAAATGTTCCCTTCCATCCCCGAGGAGATAATCCGAATATTCTCGGATTGTACAGTAATAGGACTATAGAAGCTGTTTAAAACCTTCTACGTTCTGTTTCATGCAATTCATAAACAATGAAAACAGACTTACCCAATCCTTGGTCAGAAGGTGAGCTTTAATCCATTCACAAGATCAACTGTGAAAAAAAATGTCCTCATTCTGATGACCGATCAAAATAAATTTCAGAAAATTCACTGCAAGGGATCCCGGGTTTCGGCACCATCTGTAAGGGTGGGCCGCCTACAGTGGTTCAGGCTGCAGGGTTGCCGAAAGACTAAAGAAACTTTATGAGCAAGATGGTAGAAAACTGTACATTTCTCGTCTATATCCACCCACTGTACTTATACCAACGACGGAAATAAGCGCAGTTACAATAGCTAAATATGTGGGAGAGCGTTGCTATAGTGTGACTATATTGTATTGCAATAGGAAGCACTTCGAAGTCAATACCACATCAAAACTAGTTAGCAATCATTTATAATTGAAAGAATTTAATGACAAAATCTGGTTATGGTTACACTTAAAGTAGTTATGTATAGATAATAGATGTATGAGATGATAAAAACTTATACCATTAATCGTACCCAGCATGAATAGAATGTTACCTGAGGGATAGAAAGAGAGAGAGAAGGAGAGAGAGAGCAAAAGAGACAGAGAAGAAGAGAGCAAAGAAGAGAAGAGCCAAAGAGAAAGCCCCCAAGAAGAGAGAGAGACAGAGAATAGAAGAAGAGAGCAGAGAATCAAAGGCCCCCGAGAGCAAGTTACAACCTTCTTTTATACTTCCTTGACCATGTTACTCAAACCCTATTGTGAGTCATTCAAACTGAACAATCAGACCAAACTTCCCCCACTGTACTTAAGGGGTGACACACCTTTGGCCTACAGGCCTTCAGAATCTCTTTGTCTTTAGAAATTTCAAATGGCCCTTCTGATAAGAAAGATGGGGGTTGAAAACAGTAAAGCAGTATGTCTTTGTTCAATTGCAAATATCAAATATCTTTGATTATTTTCAATCCTACAGTATGTAGTGGAGTGGGCCCTCAACCCAAGCGGGCAAGGCACGCCTTGGGATTTGTACGCCAAGGCGATGGCATCCACTATCCAGTGGGCTAACCTCTGCTTGGAGACAGCCTTTCCCTTCTGCTGGCCTCCGTAACAGACGAAGAGCTGTTCTGAGGTTCTAAAGCTTTGAGTTCGGTCCACGTAGGCGCGAAGAGCGCGGACGGGACAGAGCAAAGCTAGGGCTGGGTCTGCCTCCTCCGAAGGCAGCGCTTGCCCTGGTCCCGGAAGGGAGTGGTGGGAACCTTGGGCACGTATCCAGGCCGGGGTCTCAGGACAGCGTGAGAGTTGGCCGGCCCGAATTCTAGGCACGATTCGTTGACCGAAAGTGCATGCAGGTCCCCTATTCTCTTGATTGAGGCCAATGCAGTCAGGAGCACTGTCTTCATGGACAGGATGGTTAGCTCGACTGACTGTAAAGGCTCGAAGGGAGGGCCCTGGAGCGCTCTGAGCACCAGGGCTAGGTCCCAAGAGGGTACCGAGGTTGGCCGAGGAGGATTTAGTCTCCTCGCACCTCTGAGGAACCTGACGATTAAGTCGTGCTTACCTAAGGACTTACCTTCGACTACATCGTGATACGCCGCTATTGCGGCGACGTACACTTTGAGGGTGGAGGGAGACAGCCTTCTCTCCAACCCATCTTGTAGGAAAGCAAGCACGATATTAATCGAACACCTTCGGGGGTCTTCCCAGCGGGAAGAGCACCATTCAACGAACAGGTTCCACTTCAGCGCATAGAGGCGCCTCGTAGAGGGGGTGGTGTCTGCTACTGCCTGTGGCAGACCACCTAGAACCTCCGCGTCCCGTCCAGGGACTAGACATGGAGTCTCCAGAGGTCTGGACGCGGGTGCCATAGAGTGCCCCGTCCCTGAGAAGAAGGTCCTTCCTCAGGGGAATCGGCCAGGGAGGGGCTGTCACGAGGAGTGAGAGTTCGGAGAACCAGGTCCGGTTGGGCCAGTAGGGCGCAACTAACAAGACCTGCTCCTCTGTCCTCCCTGACCTTGCATAGAACCTGTGCGAGAAGGCTCACTGGGGGAAACGCATATTTGCGTAGGTCCCGGGGAGGTGAACAGGTCTACCTGCGCGGCTCCGAAGAGGTCCCATATCAGCTGGACGCTCCGGGGGTGGAGTCGCCATTCTCCCGGAGGTGTCGGCTGACGAGAGAGCTCGTCGGCTGTCTGGTTCAGCGCACCTGGGATGTGAATGGCCCGAAGCGACCTCAGACGGTTCTGACTCCACAGGAGGAGATGGGGGGCGAGCCGGAGCATGCAACGGGAGCGTAGACCACCCTGACGGTTGATGTACGCAACGGCCGCAGTGCTGTCCGTACGGACCAGAACGTGTTTTCCCTGTAGCGGCTTTTTGAAGCGGCCCAGGGCGAGACGTACTGCCAGAAGCTCTAGGCAATTGATATGCCAACGCAGTTGGGGCCCCGTCCACAGACCCGCAACTGAGTGCCCGTTGTACGTGGCCCCCCAACCCGTGGAAGAGGCATCCGTGAAGTGCCTGGACACCTGTTCTAGGGACACTCCGGCCCGTAGAAAGGCAGGGTCCGCCCACGGATTGAAGGTTTGGCGACAGTAAGGAGTAACTGAGACCCGGTACTGGCCGCGCTGCCACGCCCATCTCGGGACTCGGTCGTGAAGCCAGCGTTGAAGCGGTCTCATATGAAGCAATCCGAGCGGCGTTACAGCGGCTGCAGATGCCATATGCCCCAGGAGCCTCTGAAAGAATTTCAGTGGGAGCGCTGTCCTGCCTTTGAACGTGTTCAAGCAGTTCAACACTGACCGGACTCGCTCCTCTATGAGGCGCGCAGTCCGGTTGACCGAGTCCAGCTCCATACCGAGATAAGAGATCCTCTGTGTGGGACAGAGTTTGCTCTTCTCTCGGTTGACCCGAAGGCCCAACAGGCTGAGGTGACGTAGTACCAGGTCCCTGTGTTCGCACAATTGCTCCCGGGACTGGGCCAGTATGAGCCAGTCGTCGAGATAGTTGAGAATACGAACGCCGCGTTCTCTGAGCGGAACAATGGCTGCCTCTGCGACTTTCGTGAAGACGCGAGGCGACAGGGACAGCCCGAAGGGCAGGACTTTGTACTGAAATGCCCTCCCCTCGAACGCAAAGCGAAGGAACGGTCTGTGTCGAGGGAGAATGGAGACATGAAAGTACGCGTCCTTCAGGTCGATCGCTGCGAACCAATCCTGGGGACGAATGCATTCGAAAATGCGTTTCTGCGTTAGCATTCTGAACGGGAGCTTGTGCAGGGCCCGATTCAGGACACGCAGGTCCAGGATTGGTCTTAACCCACCCCCTTTCTTGGGCACAATGAAGTAGGGGCTGTAAAACCCCACCTTCATATCGGCCGGAGGAACCGGCTCGATCGCGTCCTTCGCCAGCAGGACATCGATCTCGGACCGCAAGACATGGGCATCGCAACTCCGCACTGAGGTGAAGAGGATGCCCGTGAACTTGGGAGGCCGGCGGGCGAATTGAATCGCATAGCCGAGTCTGATGGTACGGATGAGCCAGCGAGACGGCCTGGGGAGACCTAACCAGGCCCCCAGAGACCGAACAAGTGGGACCAACGGCACCACAGACGTGCCCGGGGTGAGGCAGCGAGATGGAGTACCCAGGCCCGACTCGGGAGGCCCGGAGGTGGCCCGGAGTGTTGCTTGAGTACTCCAGGGTGGGGCAGAGTGTGGGTGAGAAGGCCCGGGGGCGTTCTCGGTGCCCACACTGCTGCCCCCTGGCGAGGGGGAGAAGGGAGGAAAGGAGTGGCAAGGCCCGGGGGCGTCGCGCACTGCCAACCTGACCCTCTTGGGGCCCAGGGAGGGAGGAAACTGCTCTTTTATTGAAAATGTGGGCACCGCTGGACTCCGGAGAGCCAGCGGCAGGATGTTGACACCAGTGTGATGGACATTCTCCCCCCGGTCCTCCTCCGGGGGGAGGAGGGGTGCGGACACCACCTCCCCGAGAACAGCTCCTCTTCTCCCTGGGCTGCCCGTCTCAGGGCCGCTTACCCTTGCGCTTGCCTGCAGAGACAGCTGGGCCCTGGACGGGTTGGGTGGCCCTCTTGCGCCTGGCGCCCTGCTTTGCCGGTGGAGGCTGCTGCTTTGGCTTGGCAGGGGCGGAGGCAGACGCCGGGGGACGCCCTCGGCGACGAGCAGGCGGGGGCGCTGCAGCCGGCGACTGGGTGGAGGCAGCAGCAGGTCGCCGGGGCAGGATATTTTTAATCGCCTCCGTCTGCTTCTGGGCAACCGAGAACTGCTGGGCGAAGTTCTCGATTGCGTCGCCGAAGAGGCCGGCCTGACAGACAGGGGCGTTGAGGAACCGCACTTTGTCGGTCTCACGCATATCTGCCAGGTTCAGCCACAGGTGGCGTTCCTGGACCACAAGTGTGGGCATCGCCCGACCCAGGGAGCGTGCGGTGACTTTCGTCGCCCTGAGGG